>JAPTHN010000002.1:112370838-112755134 GCA_026936325.1 Platynereis dumerilii
TCACATTTTTCAATGATTGTGAGAAAAGTATTAATGTCATGGGGATTAGACCTATGAAAGGCTCAACTGGGATAAAAGATACAATATTTACCCAAAAATGATGAATATGCATGCCATAGTTTTGGCTTGACACCCAATACACAAAAAAATATTTTTTCACATTTTTCAATAATTGTGAGAAAAGTATTAATCTCATGTGGATTAAACCTCTAATAGGTACAACTAGGATAAAAGATATAATAATGTCCCAAAAATAAAAAGTATACATTCCATAGTTTTGGCATTACTCCCAATACACAAGTGGGACGCCCGTTATCCGGACGCCCGCCCGTCCGGGCCAAATCTCAGTCACTATTGCATGTGCACTTATGAAATTTGGTACAGATGTGGCCTATATGGTCTAGCTGTGCCTTTTGATGGACTCATTGATGGATATTCTATACTTTTTGCTAAAATTTGGAAAATAGAAAAATATGTATTTTTTTAGTTTTTTGGGCTGAGACTCGGTCACTATTGCATGTAAATGGATAAGGTTTGGTACACACATGGCCTATAAGGTCTAGTTGTGCCCTTTGAAAGGTCTGGTGGAAAATATTAAATGCTATTTGAAATATTGAAAAAAAAAGAGAAAAAATATATTTTTTGTTTCTGGCCCAAGACTTGATGTACATGGATAAAGTTTGGTACTAGGGATGCAAAATTCCCGGGAATTTTCGTTAGGGAAATTTTCCATGGAAATTTTCGGGAATTTACGGGAATATTCGGAAACATTGGGAATATTCGGAAATGTATCCGATTACTTGGGAAATTTCTGGGAATATAACTGGATTGGACAACAAGTCAGCTTGTTGAAGCTGTGAGTTTGCACTGAACACCTTATTTCATCAAAGTCTGAAATGTATGCTGCAAATTATGGAGCAGCAGAGGTCAAAAAGCGTAGAAGTGCTAGTGTTTTGTGTGTTACGTCTCATCAGCACCTGATTGGGCTATTTAGATGTAGAAGTGCTAGACTATAGACTATATCTCCATGCATAGTGACAGAGTCAAACACTTCTGCGCCTGTGCTTTAGACTTTTGATTGAAAAGTGTTCATCAAACATCCTTTAATTGGAAATTAAACCAATCACAAATATAACCCTCGGAATCAAACAGGTTCGTAAATTTCAAAGTTTTCCTCGTGCAAAATAAAAAATTTCATAAACCTCATACTACAATCAGAATATTCATTTAGGTATGAAATAATAAACTATAAGACTCTTTGAGAGAGATACAAATGCGAATATTTTGCTGCACCGAATAGTTACTCTGGATAAGTCCACCGGTATTTTGAGCAGCATCTAAATATCGGAAATTTAATTTCCAATAATTTTACACAGGTTCTACTTCGAAAAAAATATTTCTATCTGAAAACTGGGCCCGAAACATGTGATGGTCTGTTTATTATGGTTTACTTTTCCTCAGCACAGTCCCTCAATGAACAGGCTTGCGCAAAAAATATATTGTTCAAAAAGGTTTCCTTTTGGCAAATACAGAATATTTTGATTTTTACAAAGCAAAAAAAAAATCTCAAAATTTTGCCTAAAAGATTTTGAAATTTCCAACTCGATAACAAATGGCAACAGATTTGATCCTCGTTGCCAGACCAATATATGCAACCTTGATTTCCAGGAAGACCTAAGGACCATATACTGCCATACAGGCTATCAAAAGATAATGGCAGACATCCAAATGACCACTATTAACAGGACCAATGACAAATATATAAAGATTTAAGCAGTTTATTTGAAAATTCCCAAAATTCCCAATATTCCCGCAAGAATAAATTCCCGGAAATTTTCCATGGAAAATTTCCAATATTTCCGGAAATTTTCCCGGCCTTTGCATCCCTATTTGGTACACATATGACTTATGTGGTTTAGTTGTGCCTTTTCATGGTCTGACTGATACATATTCTATACTTTTTGTAATATTGAGAAAAAATATTAAAATACTTATTTTCTTATAGGAGCCAAAACGTGCCCACTATTGCATAATACAGCAATGCCTATAAAATAGAGAGGTTTTGCTACACGTTTCCGTGTGACGTGTACGTGGGAGTTGCCATGACAACAATGTTATAAGATAGCACTTGTACACGTATACGTCACACGGAAACGTGTAGCAAAACCTCTCTAATGTAGCAGTGCTTTTTTACTTGTATTTAACACTTTTTGAATGATCGGAAAAAAATTGGTGCATGCATAAAACCGTACCATAATATAAGTAAATTAATATAATAAGGCCTTTCCATGCTTTTACAAACCCTGGCAAGCACACAGGTAGATCACAGGGCAGCAGGCAAATAACAGATAATAGAATGCCATTACTCGACCACTGTTGCATACCTATAATATACGGAATTTGGTAAACACACCAATTTTATGATGTAATTGTAATCTTCTAAATGTGTTATTCGCTGAAGGTTTGCTGCTGCGCAGCCTATGGTTAAACTACCTGTACTGTACTTTCCTTCTCTAAAAGGCCATTTGACGGGTCCAGTATCAGCTGATTGATAATGCAGTAGCATTCGCCAGTACTATAAAACGGAGGGCTATGCAGTATCTTTGTCACTTCTGCATATTATTCTTCTTCCCTTCAACAAGTATCAGCATTCGCCAGTATGTAAGGCATCTTAGCACCCAGCATCATATTAAACTACAGCCCAGCCCTATGCTCAAGGCATCCTAGCCTTCCGCATATCCTTCCTATCTTCAACAAGACATACAGTGCCGCCTGTAAGTAAGTGAAACGCATGACATTGTGCCATTGCATCAATGTTAAACATCCTTAACCAAAATGCTTCTGGAAGGACGAATTCTCATCTGATGAGAGGAAAACATTTTGGGTCATAAAGGCCGATATGTGAGGCATGTGGGATGAAAATAGCAGCCGATTTTCTTTGCTGTAGTTGGAGTTAGGTATGGGTCAAAGTCTTTGATAAGTAAGTGCAATGGCACAATGTCATGCGTTTCACTTACTTACAGGCGGCGCTGTATAGGGTCAGTCCTGCCAGGTATATGTAATGCATCTCAGCCACCAGAAGCTTCACTAAGACCTATGACTCATAGCAGCCACTTCAACATCATTCTTATCCCTATGGCTTTCATCTTGATAACAGTTTGATTCAACTAAACATGACAGACACGTATGACGCTTTTCTTATGGTAATTGGTATGACATGGAGACAATTAAAGCACACAAGTGTTGGGTATTGCTTTTGAACTAAATGAAAGGAACTCACCTTCTTTTACTGCAGTAATTTCCAGCACTGAGTGATGAACTGAGTCATTACCACGACAATTTTCTCTTAATTGTGGATACTGCATCTTCGAATATTTTGCTTAACATTTTCACAGTATTCGGCCTTCTCCCTCTTCAGATATCTGAGCTTTGACCTTACATAGACCCATGAGGCATCCTAGCCACTTCTGCATATTCCCCTCCTTCCAACAAGTATCAGCTTTCCCCAGTATGTAAGGCATCTCACCACCCAGTGTCATTACATAGACCCATGAGGCATCCTAGCCATTTCTGCATATCCCCCTCCTTTCAACAAGTATCAGCTTTCCCAAGTATGTAAGGCATCTCACCACCCATTACATAGACCCATGAGGCATCCTAGCCATTTCTGCATATCCCCCTCCTTTCAACAAGTACCAGATTCCCCCAGTATGTAAGGCATCTCAGCACCCAGTGTTATTACATAGACCCATGAGGCATCCTAGTCACTTCTGCATATCCCCCTCCTTTCAACAAGTATCAGCTTCCCCCAGTATGTAAGGCATCTCAGCACCCAGTGTCATTACATAGACCCATGAGGCATCCTAGTCACTTCTGCATATCCCCCTCCTTTCAACAAGTAGTAGTAGTAAAATTTTATTTAAAGTCGTAATCAATCAGGACAGTCGGTAAAATTGATATAACAATACAATTTACAGACAACCAAGCATCAAGTTTCTGTACGACTAAAATCAACAAAAAAAAAATCAGAAAAAAAAAGTTTTGAAAATCTATAAAATGATATTTACATAATTATATATGTACAATTTTATGCCATGCTTGCAAAAAAACAATTCTTGTAAAATACTCTTCACTTTATACATAAGTTAATTTCTTTCTTTGATACATAAAATATATATATTTTTTGTTAACATTTCAATAGCTTAACTGACCCTCGGCCCGAGCCAGGGTTGATCTGGTTCAAAGTTGAACGACAGGATCAAGTATCAGCTTCCCCCGGCATGTAAGGCATCTCAGCACCCCATGTCATTACATAGACCCATGAGGCATCCTAGCCACTTCTGCATATCCCCCTCCTTTCAACAAGTATCAGCTTCCCCCGGTATGTAAGGCATCTCAGCACCCAGTGTCATTACATAGACCCATGAGGCATCCTAGTCACTTCTGCATATCCCCCTCCTTTCAACAAGTATCAGCTTCCCCCAGTATGTAAGGCATCTCAGCACCCAGTGTCATTACATAGACCCATGAGGCATCCTAGTCACTTCTGCATATCCCCCTCCTTTCAACAAGTATCAGCTTCCCCCAGTATGTAAGGCATCTCAGCACCCAGTGTCATTACATAGACCCATGAGGCATCCTAGCCACTTCTGCATATCCCCCTCCTTTCAACAAGCATCAGCTTCCCCCGGTATGTAAGGCATCTCAGCACCCAGTGTCATTACATAGACCGATGAGGCATCCTAGCCATTTCTGCATATCCCCCTCCTTTCAACAAGTATCAGCTTGCCCCGGTATGTAAGGCATCTCAGCACCCAGTGTCATTACATAGACCCATGAGGCATCCTAGCCACTTCTGCATATCCCCCTCCTTTCAACAAGTATCAGCTTCCCCCAGTATGTAAGGCATCTCAGCACCCAGTGTTATTACATACACCCATGAGGCATCCTAGCCACTTCTGCAGATCCTCTCCTTTCAACAAGTATCAGCTTCCCCCAGTATGTAAGGCATCTCAGCACCCAGTGTCATTACATAGACCCATGAGGCATCCTAGCCACTTCTGCATATCCCCCTCCTTTCAACAAGCATCAGCTTCCCCCGGTATGTAAGGCATCTCAGCACCCCATGTCATTACATAGACCCATGAGGCATCCTAGCCACTTCTGCATATCCCCCTCCTTTCAACAAGCATCAGCTTCCCCCGGTATGTAAGGCATCTCAGCACCCAGTGTCATTACATAGACCGATGAGGCATCCTAGCCATTTCTGCATATCCCCCTCCTTTCAAAAAGTACCAGCTTTACCCAGTGTCATTACATAGACCCATGAGGCATCCTAGTCACTTCTGCATATCCCCCTCCTTTCAACAAGTATCAGCTTCCCCCAGTATGTAAGGCATCTCAGCACCCAGTGTTATTACATACACCCATGAGGCATCCTAGCCACTTCTGCAGATCCTCTCCTTTCAACAAGTATCAGCTTCCCCCAGTATGTAAGGCATCTCAGCACCCAGTGTCATTACATAGACCCATGAGGCATCCTAGCCACTTCTGCATATCCCCCTCCTTTCAACAAGCATCAGCTTCCCCCGGCATGTAAGGCATCTCAGCACCCCATGTCATTACATAGACCCATGAGGCATCCTAGCCATTTCTGCATATCCCCCTCCTTTCAACAAGTATCAGCTTCCCCCGGTATATAAGGCATCTCAGCACCCAGTGTCATTACATAGACCCATGAGGCATCCTAGCACTTCTGCATATCCCCCTCCTTTCAACAAGCATCAGCTTCCCCAAGTATGTAAGGCATCTCAGCACCCAGTGTCATTACATAGACCCATGCGGCATCCTAGCCATTTCTGCATATCCCCCTCCTTTCAACAAGTATCAGCTTCCCCCAGTATGTAAGGCATCTCAGCACCCAGTGTCATTACATAGACCCATGAGGCATCCTAGCCACTTCTGCATATATATCCCCCTCCTTTCAACAAGTATCAGCTTCCCCCGGTATGTAAGGCATCTCAGCACCCAGTGTCACTACATAGACCCATGAGGCATCCTAGCAACTTCTGCATATCCCCTCCTTTCAACAAGTATCAGCTTGCCCCGGTATGTAAGGCATCTCAGCACCCAGTGTCATTACATAGACCCATGAGGCATCCTAGCCACTTCTGCATATCCCCCTCCTTTCAACAAGTATCAGCTTCCCCCGGTATGTAAGGCATCTCAGCACCCAGTGTCATTACATAGACCCATGAGGCATCCTAGTCACTTCTGCATATCCCCCTCCTTTCAACAAGTATCAGCTTCCCCCAGTATGTAAGGCATCTCAGCACCCAGTGTCATTACATAGACCCATGAGGCATCCTAGTCACTTCTGCATATCCCCCTCCTTTCAACAAGTATCAGCTTCCCCCAGTATGTAAGGCATCTCAGCACCCAGTGTCATTACATAGACCCATGAGGCATCCTAGCCACTTCTGCATATCCCCCTCCTTTCAACAAGCATCAGCTTCCCCCGGTATGTAAGGCATCTCAGCACCCAGTGTCATTACATAGACCGATGAGGCATCCTAGCCATTTCTGCATATCCCCCTCCTTTCAACAAGTATCAGCTTGCCCCGGTATGTAAGGCATCTCAGCACCCAGTGTCATTACATAGACCCATGAGGCATCCTAGCCACTTCTGCATATCCCCCTCCTTTCAACAAGTATCAGCTTCCCCCAGTATGTAAGGCATCTCAGCACCCAGTGTTATTACATACACCCATGAGGCATCCTAGCCACTTCTGCAGATCCTCTCCTTTCAACAAGTATCAGCTTCCCCCAGTATGTAAGGCATCTCAGCACCCAGTGTCATTACATAGACCCATGAGGCATCCTAGCCACTTCTGCATATCCCCCTCCTTTCAACAAGCATCAGCTTCCCCCGGCATGTAAGGCATCTCAGCACCCCATGTCATTACATAGACCCATGAGGCATCCTAGCCACTTCTGCATATCCCCCTCCTTTCAACAAGCATCAGCTTCCCCCGGTATGTAAGGCATCTCAGCACCCAGTGTCATTACATAGACCGATGAGGCATCCTAGCCATTTCTGCATATCCCCCTCCTTTCAAAAAGTACCAGCTTTACCCAGTGTCATTACATAGACCCATGAGGCATCCTAGTCACTTCTGCATATCCCCCTCCTTTCAACAAGTATCAGCTTCCCCCAGTATGTAAGGCATCTCAGCACCCAGTGTTATTACATACACCCATGAGGCATCCTAGCCACTTCTGCAGATCCTCTCCTTTCAACAAGTATCAGCTTCCCCCAGTATGTAAGGCATCTCAGCACCCAGTGTCATTACATAGACCCATGAGGCATCCTAGCCACTTCTGCATATCCCCCTCCTTTCAACAAGCATCAGCTTCCCCCGGCATGTAAGGCATCTCAGCACCCCATGTCATTACATAGACCCATGAGGCATCCTAGCCATTTCTGCATATCCCCCTCCTTTCAACAAGTATCAGCTTCCCCCGGTATATAAGGCATCTCAGCACCCAGTGTCATTACATAGACCCATGAGGCATCCTAGCCACTTCTGCATATCCCCCTCCTTTCAACAAGCATCAGCTTCCCCAAGTATGTAAGGCATCTCAGCACCCAGTGTCATTACATAGACCCATGCGGCATCCTAGCCATTTCTGAATATCCCCCTCCTTTCAACAAGTATCAGCTTCCCCCAGTATGTAAGGCATCTCAGCACCCAGTGTCATTACATAGACCCATGAGGCATCCTAGCCACTTCTGCATATATATCCCCCTCCTTTCAACAAGTATCAGCTTCCCCGGTATGTAAGGCATCTCAGCACCCAGTGTCACTACATAGACCCATGAGGCATCCTAGCAACTTCTGCATATCCCCTCCTTTCAACAAGTATCAGCTTGCCCCGGTATGTAAGGCATCTCAGCACCCAGTGTCATTACATAGACCCATGAGCCATCCTAGCCACTTCTGCATATCCCCCTCCTTTCAACAAGCATCAGCTTCCCCTGGTATGTAAGGCATCTCAGCACCCAGTGTCATTACATAGACCCATGAGGCATCCTAGCCACTTCTGCATATCCCCTCCTTTCAACAAGCATCAGCTTCCCCTGGTATGTAAGGCATCTCAGCACCCAGTGTCATTACATAGACCCCTGAGGCATACTAGCCACTTCTGCATATCCCCCTCCTTTCAACAAGTATCAGCTTCCCCCGGTTTGTAAGGCATCTCAGCACCCAGTGTCATAACATAGATCCATGAGGCATCATAGCCACTCCTGCATATTCATCCTCCGGGGCACCCAATACTCTGGAGGGGTGCACCCACTACACTAATCTTAAACTTACCTTTTTCATCGCAATTTTAACGGTACCTTTGCTACAGGTGGAAACAAACTTTTCCATTATCACAAGCTGAAAAAACCTTTTTTCAGTGTCAAAATCTCGCATAAGTCCCCCCCCCCCCCCAGATCATCTGATTGGCCCCTAAATTCTTAGCGGTTCCTTATTCGAATATTGGGATATAGGGACTGGTGTCGAATCAAATACAACCCAAATTGGACAGCATGCATGACTATTGCATGTACCCGGGCATGTACCAGGTACACACCACTTTCCCAGAAATCATACAGTACAATGTTACAATGTATCATTTTTCAATTCCTTCAATGAGAGATAGAAACGAAGGCCTACCATGAAGACTTGAAGTGCAGGCCATCAGGCCAAGATGTCCTCATTGATGGCAGGACATTCAGGACTTGAGCTCCAGGAGCTTTCAGGTCAGGGCAGAGCAGGAGCACCTGAAGCCATGCTTCTTGCAGTGAAGGGCTGTCCTGTTTCTGCAGAAAGACCAGTGGCGTCCTCTGCTAGGGTAGGTGCTGCCACCTTGTGTTGTCCCTTGTGTGAATGACGTCAACACAGAAACGGAAGTTTAGTTAGACAGGTGGATTCACAGAGAAGAGATAAACACAAGTGTCCAAGGTCTGTAAATATCTCTTGTTTAGTTATTTTACTGTAACTGAATTGATGGTAATGTGTGCCTTGATGATAGGTGGATCCTCGACCACCCCAGAAAATTGTCTTGGGAAAAGTGTGAGTATTAGACCAAGATAATTGAAGATTTGAGCTGTCACTGAGTGTCAGATGGACACAGGAATACAATGTATACACAGACATGTCACATTACATGACATCAACAATCCTGATCTTGAGTCAGTGACAGTGATTTGAGTCTTGACTTAGCTGACTGACTCTTTAAATTCAGAGACAGACAGTTAATTTCTAAGAAGGGATTGCAGTTTCTTTCTTATCGTGTCAACATATGCTTAAAGACAAAAACACTGAATCATGATGAAACCTTGTCATAATTGATCGATTATTGTGATGATTTGAATGAAATGGATTCTCTGTCTATCATTGATGACATTGTGCTCAATTGTATCATTATTAGGCCTAATAGATACTAGGGCTGTGCAATCGAAACATTTTCGGAAATCGATTAATCGACTTGTATTTCGATTCGATTATCGATTTTAAATCGATTTTTACTTAGAATGTCAAGATCAGCATAATTATATGAATTCCTTGACTCTCGATGAATATCCATGGTGTTAAAATTACAAGGACCAGGACCAACAGACTTTTTGCAGGAAGGAAAAAAGGAAATAAAGTATACAAATTAATTTGATTAACTTAATATTATTCATAATTATAGTGTATTGATTCAATGTAAGTGCTGATAAAGCTGACTTCTTTAAAACCATGCATCTCCTGCATGCAGAGCAGTACAGTGAAATATCTTTCATGGCTGGCAGTGTGGTATATGCACCGATAAGAACATCACAGATAGCACGATGGTGTTCAGCTCCTCAAAAGCTTCAAAACGATACCAAATACAGCCATGTATCATCAATTCTTCATTCAGTAGAAAATCGATTTTTAGTTATTTTGTGGAGATGATCGAAATCGAAACTTTTGGCGACGATTGTCGGCGATAATCGTCGCATCGGCACAGCCCTAATAGATACATTGTAACATTCATGTCTTTTATAAAGTTACGCTGGTTAGGCCTACACAAGATTTTTGGCTATTTAAAAAAAAAACACCTTTACCTACGATTACGTTGTTGTCGGTCTAAACCGATGATGAGCAGTTTACTGAAATTAGCGCGAAATAAATCCATATTATTATTATATTATTATTATTATATAAACGGTGAGCAGACCAGTGATGGGATGGAACATTTTTGGACAGGGCCAGGGGTGCTCTTGGCAGGTGTGGCAGCATCGTTCCATTTCAAATTTTTAAAAGGGAAATAGATTCGTACCTCCAGTGTATAATTTTTGGCTTATAGTACCTGGAGGACTGAAAAAGCGAACAGAAAACAGTATTTTCACCACTGATCATTGGGGGAGCTGTAGTAAAGAGCTAACTCATGAGCTGGCGTGGCTGGAAAAAGTAGCGAATTCGGGCAGGTCATTGCCTGGAAATTTTTAAATCTCACTAGAAATTTTGAAGAAAGGTCCAAATTTCTGATTTGGAAGAAATCGCTTTGATACAGACCATTTGTGGTAAATTTTGTCGTACTTAATCTAGGATGTCATATAGGGACACCTTCTGTATGTATGCTATCAACAGACCTGTGTATATATAATGTTAAATTGTATGCTTGGAATGCATGAGAAAATAAAACTAATCTGTATCTGAATTAAATTGCCTGGGAGTTTATATTTTTTCTAGCCCTGTGAGCTGGATGACAGAATTCATTAATTGTGAATCAGTATGTGCTTTCACTGCTTTGCAACAAATGCTTTACAATGCACAATGAGTTTCTTTGGGTTCCATTATGGTCGTTGCAACCTTTGCTTCGTTTTCCATGAGCAAAACACAGCTCTCTGCAGCTCTCTGATTGGTCAGAATTCCAGAAGTTGGCCATTTCTGCTTGTTGCCGACAAATCAAATGTCATGATTGTAAGGGATAAAAAATTAGATCTACACCAGACCAGTCTAAATTACGACATTCGTCGGCACCCTAATATGGTCCACTAATTCAGCGTCCAATGCTTCCTAGAACCTTGTCACTCAGTTTGTATCGGTGCTGCCCTGTCCAGTTGTTGTGCAGCAATCACCTCTAATACCTCATTATACATGCTGTTAGTGGCTCAGCTCTCTTTGGATCAATTCATTAAACATAGCTGCAGTGGTCTGCTTTTTTGGATAATTATGATCTCCAATATCAATGTTTGCTATCATTGCATTGATCTCTTAATGTTATGTCCATGAGCTATTGATTCGCAACAAGTTTATACTCAGCATTGAGTCAGCAATCCTGTGATTTTTTCAATGAATGGCTAGCTGTATTAATTCAATCTGAAAATCTGTGAATTTAGTGTGAAATAGTCAATCAATGCAGGCAAACTGAGATTGGAATTTATGTGTTACACCACATAAAATGGGATTTAATTTTTAGCATGCAGACCTAAATTAATAGAAGTACTAGGAGAGCATAATGGATATAAAAGTTAAATACATGCATTAGTCAATTATTAATTGACAGATTAATGCCATTGTTTGTTTGTTGTTATGCAGACCTGACAAGACTGTTAACCTGGACGTGGCTGTGGGCCTTGGACGGCCTTGATGAGTTTCAAAGAGCGTGTGGTGAATGGGTCGATCCAGTTCCTAGATGAGCAGAGGAGTAAGTTGAAGCAGACGGAGGTGTGGCAGGCCCTGATGGGGGCGGGGGCGGTCAGTGGTCAGCAGCAGCAGCCCTCCTCCACTTCCTCTACCCAGGGACCCATGGCTCCTCGCACCAACACCTCCTCTGATCGCTCGTCCTCCTCCTCCTCCGGAGGCGTCTCCTGCGAGTCCTGTGGCATCAGCTTCACCATCTTCAAGAGGAGGGTACGTCACTCATAATTTCTACAATTTCTAACTTCATCATGTTATTGTGGTCTTTGTTTGGAAACAATTTATTAAAGGAGTAATATTGTTGTCTTCTAAAACTATCCTGATGGCCTGGTAGTGTTTCTGATAATATTGTTTGTCTGAATTGGGATCCCTGTGATGCATTTTAAACCATCTGCAATTAACATGTCTTGAAGTTCTCCTTACTTCCTTTTTGATCGCCATAGATCTTTAGATCTATAGGGCGATATATGTTTCGGACCTGTCCGCACCTCGTCGTGCGTAGAATCGTGGACCGGCCGTTTTCGATTGTGTTAGGATGCGGTACTCGAGCTCTCCGGTTGACTTCCGTCCGCGGGCATTTTCGATTTTTTGAGGATGGGGTACTCGAGCGGTCCGGTTGACTTCCGTTCGTCATCAATCAAAAACGTCTCCTATTGTGCAGTATGCACTCCAATGACTCCATAGCAATCAATGATGGTAGTCAATGATGGAAGTCAATGATAGCAGTCAGTGATGGCAATCAATGATGACAATCAATGATGACAATCAATGATGGCAATCAATGATGGCAATCAATGATGGCAGTCAATGATGGCAGTCAATGATGGAAGTCAATGATGATGATAGATAGATAGATAGATAGATAGATAGATAGATAGATAGATAGATAGATAGATAGATAGATAGATAGATAGATAAGGGGGCAACCATTTAATATAAGGGGTGACCATTTAATATCTACTAAGGATAAGGGGGCAACCATTTAATATCTACTAAGGTGCTTAGATAACAAAAGTACACGTATGAATGAACCAAAGGGGCAACCATTTAATATCTACTAAGCAATGATGATAGATAGATAGATAGATGGATAGATGGATAGATAGATAGATAGATAGATAGATAGGATAAGGGGGCGGACATTTAATATCTACTAAGGATATGGGGGCGACCATTTAATATCTACTAAGAATCAGGGGGCAACCATTTAATATCCACTAAGTTGCCTAGATAACTAAAGTACATGCATGAATGAACCAAGGGGCAACCATTTAATATCTAGCACACTCCGGGGGGACGTGGGGCCACACCCCCGGGGAGTTGGGCCACACCCCGGGGACATGGGGGCACACCCCTGGGGAGTGGGGGCACACCCCCGGACGTGGGGGCACACTCCCAGAGAGTGGGGGCACACCCCCAGAGAGTGGGGCACACCCCTGAGAGTGGGGGCACACCCCTGGGTAGTGGGGGCCCCACCCCCGGGGAGTGGGGGCACACCCCCGTAGAGTGGGGCCACACCCCTGTAGAGTGGGGGCACACCCCCGCAGAATTGGAGCACACCACGAGGACGTGGGGGCACACCCCGGGTCATAGGGGCACACCAACGGGGAGTGGGGCCACCCCCAGGGAGTGGGGGCACACCCCGGGTCATGGGGGCACACCCCCGGGTCATGGGGGCACACCCCGGGGACATGGGGCACACCCTTGGGAGTGAGGGCACACCCCGCGTCATGTTGGCACACCCCTGAAAAGGGCCCCCAAATGTTATAGGCTCCTGTAATTGCCCCCTCAAACGGGGGCCCCCTCAAATCAGTAATTTGGCTGGAGTAGCCTGAGGGGTCCAGGAATTAATACTGGCAAACTTCTGTTGCATGAATACCCAGGTACCCCCCGCCCCTCGTAAAAAAAAGAGCCCCATTTGTCATGCAAGAGATGGATCATTTCCTTAGTATTAGTGAAGTATTGCCCAATCAAATTCGCAAAACAAGGTTTTGGCTTGCGTATTATGTAACACAGGCGATCATTTAGTCCCTGTGGGACAGCATAGGCGATCCATTCAATCTCCACACTACCTCTAGTTTCTCACTGAAACACTGTTGCCTCTAAATAGCCCACACTGGTGCTGATGGGGCATAAAACACAAACTCACTCACTCACTCACTTCTCACTGAAACATTTGCAGATGTATATAAATAGAGGTTTGATTAGTCTGGAAGGCAGTGATTATTAACCACTTAATTATTCACAACTCAAAGATGCTTTAGACTGAGTGAGACAGATATTAGAGTAAATTGCATCTTTTGAAATTTTGAAATGTACCCTGGTGATCCTTCGGAAACACTGCATTCAGAAAAAAAAACCTTTTCAATTATCGTATTTGTTTGTTGAACAGAAAGTATGTATGGACTGCAGCCGCAACCTCTGCTCTACATGTCTGCCGAAGGAACCGGACAAACCGAGCAGTCACCGGAGATGCGACCAGTGCCATCTACTGGCCACGGGAATATTCACTCGGCAGGACCTGGAAAAGTTCAAAGTGAAGCACATGAAGAACTACCTGAGAAAACGCAACATCCCGACGGAGAACTGCAAGGAGAGGAACGACCTGATCGAGATCTTGATGCTGTTCAGTCGCCACTCTGAGCACTTCAGGGAACTGGAGGAACACCAGAGGCACTTCCAGCAGTTACAGGTTAGTCACTCTTTTTAATATTGACGGACAGACAAAAAGACAGACAGATGTAGTTTATTTTGACCTAAACAATGCTTGATTACAGTGATGATTTGAATTCATACATAGATCAGTATAAAAATGGTCAAGGAGTTACACACCTTGGCTTGTGCCTCTTTCGTGTATGACCCCCCTATTTTCTTCATTTTTCTTTCGTTGGTTGGTTCAACGAGGCAGAATGAAGAACTGAAATGTTGTTCAAGCAATTGTAGCTGCTAGGTGGGTGATTCAGACAATATTCAGCGAGTAGCTCTATATATGTGTTCTATGTACAATTAATGTCATGATTATGCCTGAACCCTCTGACTGAGTCTGGCTGGTTTAGCGGAGGGAAATGGACTGATGCAAACCAAGAGATTGATCACTTTATGATAGTCAGTGTATGATAGTGTTGGTGTAGAGTCTTAACAGGTTTAACATTTTAGAGAACAGCTCAGTATTTGTATTTGTATATATTATTGGTCCCCTGGTGTGGGGAAATTTGTGGTGAGCCTTCTACTGAATATAGCTCAGAGCAGCGCCCATGGGCAGAGGATACAGGAACGTTGCCTAAGGTTCCCATGTCGTAGCACCCTCCAGTGTTGGTGATCGCCGTATGCAGATGATTGATGAGAAGACTGGGAGTCTGGCTCACACCCTATTAATTCAGGGATGCCCAGGGTCTTTCAGTTGCCCCAACACAGAACACCCGCCTCCACTTAATGTCCCATGGGCTCGGACTAAATTTGAGCTGATGTGTGGGCAAAACTTTAGAAAGTTAACTGCCGAGGTTGTTGAGACAGAATAATGAACAGAAATGAGCCACACAGGTATTGACGGGAAGAGATGAAGTTACTTGAAATTAATTAACAGTGAATATTAGGATAGAACGTATTCTGCGCATATATATTCAATTTCATCTTCATTATAACGAGACACTGGAGGCAAGTTAATCTAGCGACTAGCGCTAACCAAATGTGTCACTTGGTACTCACGCCTTTTGTCATATGGTGTCAAATTATCACAATGAAGCAAGAATAGCGTCTTCTAAAAGGTGTGCACCTGTGGATTAATGGGGCGTAATGGCATATACTATATTGTATAGATTGATATAGTGTTAAACTTAAAAGTCTCTGTTAGCTTTAGGTTTTCTTAGTGGTGGAAATAAACCTGCTTCAAGATTTTAACCAATTTATGGTAGAGTTAATGAGTGAGCATAGCTACTGTTCAACATATACAGCATTGTACCCCTTCATTTTGTGTGCTATTGCTTTGGATAAAAATAGTCTATGATACTCCCTACACAGTCATGGCTGGAAAAAGTAGGGAATTTGGGCATGTCATTGCCTGGAAATATCTAAATCTCACTGGAGAATTTGAACTTGGCAGAAGTTGCAAGACGAGTTTGTATCCTGTGGTGGGAAATTTTGCCGTAGTTAATTTAATTGCCTGGGAATTCAAATTTTTCCACGTCCTGCATACAGTCTCCATACTGTTCTTAATGTGATACATTATACAACAAACTGTTCTTAAGGTGATACAACATATTTTGAGTAAATTAGGTCGTACTATCAATCTCTATTAATTACGGGACTGTGAGCACGAAGTATAATAGTAGATCTATGTATAATCATGAGCCAATACGTCTCGTTCTGACATAAAAACTAAATATGATAACAAGATTGTATTTATGCGGTTTGACTTGTCTTGCATTATGTGATTATAAGGACTCCTATATATAATTGATAGATAGCCTAACATGTCAGTGGTTTCTTTCTAGTACTTGTATTTCCAATTGTCTTCAAAATTCAAAATGATAATGTCAACCATGAATAATGACAGTTCTAGTTCCGGAGTCCCATGTCGACTTGTTATTTGTTGATGTCTGTAAAACAACATAAAATGTCTCATATAATCATTGACAGTTTCAAGAAGTCGCTATTTATAAATAGCTGTATACTAGTGTATAGATAAGGTGGATAAGCCTGATAAGTCTTGTATTGGTCATAGGACTCATGGCTTCCCTTTAGACTTCTATGGAAATGTGGAGGTTTGGCGATTCACTTCGCAATATTAGCTTTGTCACATTTTCAAGTGGTAGTGACTTCGCAGTCGGATGATTAAATAACATGTCCATGACTTAAGGATTATACAGTCTCGTGTGATTGTTCGACCATTACTTCACTTTCAAAGGGATAAAATACTCATGGGCCATGGCATTGTGCTGGATTTGTTCCTGTTGCTCATGTTGGTGTCTCAAGCAAAATGCAAAGAAGTCTAAGGATGTACCACTGGGCCCATCCGCGGACCCTGTGGATACTGCACCGGTAGGTTTGAAACCAGGTCCTCTTAAAAGAGGCACAATCATTTTAACCATTGTGCCTGTTATGTTAGCCAATGACAATCTGATGTGTTATATTGAATCTATCAATCATAAAAAACCTTGTGTGATAATTACTGATAAAGTAAAGCGGCTATGTGGGTCAATGATTCACTTGACCTGCATGTCTTCTGATTATCTGACTGTGTGATCATAAATCATTGTATTTTAGAATAATCAAGAATTTTCATTAGTGCGACTTCAAGAAAACATGTCTTGTCACTCGTTTTACTTTTCCTCTGCAGTAGATTTTGTGATCAGAAATATTTTGCTTTGCTGGTGCAATTTGATATGTCATAATTTCATTGTTAGTTATAAATATTGCTCATTTAAACACTGCTTGATATGATCCCGTGAAAGATTCTCTGGCTGGAGCTGACGAGCTGTTGATTTTTTTTTTTCAATTCTTTTTGCCTGTGTTGTCTGGTTTCTTTCTTCTTCTTCTCCGTCATTACTCCGCCTGCTTCGCCAGTTGCCTCATCGTCTGCCTCATCAGCTGCTTGCCTTAGATGTTTGCATCTCTGATAGGTGATGAGGATGCAAGGATGGGGATACAGAGGTGAGCAGAGAAGCAGCTGAATGATGCTCAATGATGCTGGTCCTCTCTTCCTCCCACTCTCGCGGCTCTCGTCCGCTATTCATCTTTTGTGCTTCCGATTGTTCTTTGGCTATGCCCCATTGCTGTGATTTGTATTTTCAATGCATTTGGTCAAAGAGGCACCATTTCGGAGATTTGTGTTACTGATACATATGCCACTTGCAATTTAAAGACTACCATTAAAGTTCTCTTTGGCTGATAAGGAACATAATTTCAATGCTCCTACAATTTAGTACAAATCACAAGTTATTCTACAATAGCTCAGGTCATAAAATTGTTCTGAATATTACTTATTTGTAACCAAGAGAGAAGCTGTTTCCCAAAGCAATTGTCTCCCTCGCTCCTCTTTACCATTGTTCACCTTTTCTTTTCCTGATGATTTCTTTTCTCCTTAGGATTTTCTCAGAAACAGACATTTCTTGAAAACGAACATATTCGGAATGCTAAACTTTCTACCTCATAAACTATGTCTCTCCATATCAGTGGCAGTACATTTTACATTTGATGGGTTTTTTTTCGATGACACTGAGAATAATTTTTGGGTCACCATTCCTGTTTTGCAAGGTCTGAAAACTGAACAAGTAACTTTCCAAGACTTGATGCAATTCTGATTATTCAGAGAGGGATTGGTTGTGAATCTTGTGACACACCGCAATTATCATGACCCTTGTCTGGCAAAGTCTGCTAAATACAAACAAATACATTCTCAACATGCTCAAGTGGTGTTATCTTTCGTTGAGCTACTGCTGGGTGCTTTAATTTGTGTGATTCACATATTTCTCCACTTTTGGTAGGTAATATACCGCCACTGCAGACCCACAATGGCCAATTATTGTCTAAAAATTTACTTCATATCAATATTTTATGACATTTCATGTATATTCGCTTGGGATTGGAATGATCAGAGATTCTATTTCTCTGGCGTGTCATCATAGCCTCAGTTGCTTGAGGGGCGGAGTGATGTACATGGATTGTCAATTATGAGAAACAATCTCTAGTCCTATTCAAAGGATGACAGTGCTTGTTTCAGATTTTTTTCCTTGAAGAGCCAAAGGTTACACTTCTTGCTATGGGGATAAGGGACTTAGTGAGTGGGCTCAGTTTGTGCGGCTGCCAATTGCTGGGTTCCGGTTTCGTTTTCAGCTCACATATCGCCTTTTACAGTGACACATTAATTTGTGAAGCTTGTTGATGATTTATAGAGATAAGGGACTGTCTTGATTGTAGTAATAGAAACTTTATGATCATGGAAGTCAAATTTCGTGTTCCAAGAATACATTGATCTTTTCATTCTAATCTCTACTGTGGGCAAAATGGTTGCCAAGGAAACGAGTGTATTTTCTCCGAATCACAGTTGTTTGTGAAGGAGTGGTGATAAAATGTCAAGCAACTCTCCGAGAGTCAGATGTCGGCTTATTTCCAAACGTTCAGGTGTCCAACCAACCACTGATCGCGGAGTCTCTGCTTCAAAAGGTCACTCTGGTCATATTCCACGGCTGGCGATACAGTGTCACCTTAGGTCTGACATCACTGATCTTTAATCTGCAAAACTTGCCATGTAATATATATATTCCAGAGTGTCAAGATCTGCTAGATCACTTGTTTATGACATATATAAATAGATGTAGTGTGTTAAAGAGAGGCGGTTACACCTCCCATTGGGTAGACAGTTCTTACATGTCATATAGATCTTTGGTCTGAAATAAAGTTGACTTGACTTTCTCAGATCTTCTCGGCGGGGAGGAGGGTTGGTCTGGTGGTAGTGTGCTGGGCTGCCAATCATTGGGTCCAGGGTTCGAATCCAGCTCTTCTAAGGTCGGTCAGTTTGAGGGAAAATCGGCTGTAATCTCAATGTGAGAAGTTAAAAATTGAGTATGTCTTGCCAAAATATTTGACATATTGTAATTTGTTACCCACAAATGATCATATTGTATGATCTATGATGATGGCCGTTTTGGATGAACAGACAATCTTTACTGAGCAAGTGAAAGATCCCGCACTTGTTACATGTGGGGGAAAGAACTTTCCTTGGAATACTCCAATATCCATGTCTGACTACTATATGCAGTTTGTTTCAAGACCACATTTTCCAGTTTCCATGGAAACATTTGCGCGTGAGAGGAATGCTGAGTGGATTCATGTCTTTCGCAGTCACTTCACTTTCATACAGATGCATCTTAATCTTCTTTCTAATTTTGGCCGGGAGGCAGAGTATGTTCGGAATACTAATGTTGCAGAAAAGATGCATTTGTACGGCTGCATGCAAAGAGAGCTGGAAAAAGCAGAAAAAGAAGCTTGGTCTCAGCTGTTGATATTCTGCCCACAATGGCTGCAACAGTGTGTTAATGAAATAGGTGACATTAGTTATTGTGAGGAGCTGTCTATATCATAGTATATATTCAGCACCACCTGTAAGTAAGTGAAACGGGTGATGTTTTGCCTTTGGGTCAATGCTAAGCATCCTGAAGCAAACTGCTTGTGGAAGCAAAGATACTCAGCCAATGAGGAGAAAACATATGGGGTCATAAAGACAATGTTTGAGGCATGTGGGATACAAATGGCTGCCAATTTTATTTGCTGCACACGTTATGCATGTTGTGTAACCAATCAGTAAGTGAAACACGAGGCCAATCCAATTCAAATGGAGAGGATGGTTTACTTATCAAAGATTTTGACCCATATCATGTGAATGATATGTAATTGTATGGAAAAAAAAAAAGGCAGCCACTTGTATCCCTCTTGCCTCAAATATCGTCCTTTATGACCACATATGTTTTCTCCTCATTGAATCAGTATCCTTACTTCCACCAGCAGTTTGTTTGAGGATGTTTAGCATTGACCCAATGGCAAAACATCACCCGCTTCACTAACAGGCAGTACTGCGCGGAGGTTTCTGCACTTGACAATGGTGATTGTGCTCATCAATTACTCCGATGCTACATGGGGGGTCAATGATCTCAGAAACCACTTACCACTGTGTCCATTGTTAATGAATTTGAATTGTCATGATTATAATTATGTGAGTATGTCCCTCCCACTCAATTTCTGTTTATGTCCATTAATCAAATGACAGGTAACACGGATTGCTGTGGTTGACAGAAGCTGCTTATGTTGCCTTCGATTAAATATCAATTTCTTAATTAATCAATCGTGAATGTTATGTCTAGTATAATATTAGCTAGGATTATGACTTTTATGGCATTTTAGCACAATAAACTATGTCATGTCCCCGCGGTCATGTCATTGTCGATGATATATATTGACAATACACAATTTCTCCTTATTTTCAAGATAAACTTTTCCTTAGCAGGCAATTGTTTATTTAAAGGCAGCAATTCTCACTTTTCAAAAAAAAGAAGAGTTGCGAAGTCTAAAATATTTTGATCCAAATAGCCCTCATTGGTACTGATAGGGCATTCAACACAATATTGTGAAATGTTTTAGACCCACATACAGTGAGCTGCGTCATTGTGATTAATCCACAGCTGACTATCAAATAATATTTTATTGAATCCATTGATCATCTCAATCCGATAAATAAGGAAATTGTGCACAATCATTTTTTTTGGTGACAAAACTTCCTGAAGCACTATGATTTGGGCAATGGCAATGGTAGTTATCACTGCAATATTGATTCATTAAATATTTGTTTTTATTATTTGCTATTCAAACCTTGACCCCCTGATGATTAATTATAAAAGTTCATTAATTAACATTTTAAAATTAGCCCTATAAATTGTCTGAAAATTGAATGTATTGAAAGAGAGTTATTTGTCTGGAAAATGAACTTGATGATATTGCATTTATAAAGTGCACATAGGCAATTAGGTATATATGGTGAAATTTGCATTTCGAGCATAAAACAAGGTTGACACAGCTATTTATAGCTGCATCTTGAAATAAAAATGGAAGTGTGACACTTGCTAGCTTTCATTGCTTTTGAGAGTTCATTGTGTAATTGTCACATTTCGTGCTTTCTTTGAACATCGGTTGCGTCAATAAATGTGCTTTGTTCATATTACGCTTATATCTCTGGCTTTCTTGCG
Organism: Platynereis dumerilii; assembly: GCA_026936325.1. Lineage (NCBI taxonomy): Eukaryota > Metazoa > Annelida > Polychaeta > Phyllodocida > Nereididae > Platynereis > Platynereis dumerilii. Next base: position 112,392,293 of record JAPTHN010000002.1, read on the forward strand.
GCTGCCCACCCACGCGGGGTCTTGTGTCTCATGAAAGTGATTGTCCTCTCTCTTTGAATGTCACAGGTGCTTGGCTCTGCCATGAGCATGATGAGCTAGAGCTCTCTCCCTTCTCTCTTACCATTCCCCTCCTCTCTTTCCAACTCCCTCCTCTGTTTCTATCTCCCTCTCTTTCCATCTCCCTGCTCTCTTTCCATCTCCCTGCTCTCTTTCCATCTCCCTCCTCTCTTTCCATCTCCCTCCTCTCTTTCCACATCCTTTCTCTCTTCCCATCAACCTCTCTTTCCGTTGCCCTCCTCTTTTTCCATCTCTCTCTTCTTTAAATGTCATCTCTGTCCCCTCTTTCCAACCCCCCTCTCTGTCCTTTTCCCTTCTCTCTTTCCATCTCTCTCTTCTTTAACAGTTTAAAAACGTCATATCTGTCCTCTCTTTCAACCCCCTCTCTTCCCATCATCCTCCTCTCTTCCCATCTTCCTCCTCTCTTCCCATCTCCCTCATCTCTATCCATCTCCTTTTCCCTGTCTCTTTCGCTCTCCCTATTCTCTCTCTCTCTCCTCTCTTTCCATCTCCTTCTCTCCCTCCTGTCTTTCAATCTGCCACCTCTCTCCATCTCTCTCCGCTCTCCATTCTCTCCCGCGTCACTTCTGCATCCTCAGCAGCCAGCACACTCCTCTTCCGGCCGTGAATGGGAGTGTCGTCTCTGAGCTAAAAGGGACAACCTATTATCACTGATTATGATGGACATGGGGTTACAGTCTCATTTTGCTCTCAATACAATATTGTGTAATGTGTGAAAGCATGATACATCTTGACTTAAAGCTGCAGATACTACATGCCTGAAGCTGATATTAAATCATTTAGCAGTCATATGTATTAACATGGTGAAGAACGTTGTTGGCTACTTCAGAGTCTTCAGGAGACTCAGTGTGTGTCTTTGTTGCAATGCTAATTTTAAATGCTACTGAGTCTGGTTATATGAGCAGGTGCCAGAGGCAGACATGATGATGAGATGATAAGGCAGTGGGTCTGTACTGGGATACTCCCTGTTTCCGAAGGTGGGGTATTTCATTTGTCTCAGTATTGGTGATTATTCTACAGTCACAGGATGGTCTCCTATGGAGATAATGGTCTCTCCTGAGGGTCAGTGTCTTATGCCAAGTTTTTTCTTGGAGGTAGTCTCGAATCATGAGGTGATCTCTGTCAGAGAGCAGTTATCCCATGGACCGCTCTATTCATCTATTACCTGAGATTGTGCAGATTACAGATGACCTATATGAACCATATGACACAATATGCCATTTGATATGCATTGCTTGTTATTATGCTGTGCACATTGTATGCATATGACGCAGCCTCAGGTGACTCCCATCTTCCGCAGCCGCATCACTTCATTCACAGATGCTACTTCTTGGAAATGACATACTCTTTGTGCAGGGCGTAGGCAAAAGAATCAGTGACAACAACATACTTGATTTGCATCTGACAACCAATTATCCCTTTTTTGCTTCTATTCCACTACAACTTGTGTCTGTACCTGTAACGAGAATAATCACTAACTTTCTCCATAGATATGACAGTTTTTCCACAACCATTATGGCATCAATTTCATAGTTTTGGGTTCTGCAGTTCTGAGTATTGCATGTATTATGCACTTTCTAGAAATGATGTCTGTTTCTTCAGTTTGCTTCAATGTTGTAGATTTACTCAGAATTCTCTTATTTCTTGTTTTCTTATAATGCAAGTGAACTATGTATTTAATCTTTGCTTTCTCAGAAATAGATCATTGAATCATTTGAATGAAATATATATAAAGAGGAAATGGAAATTTGAATTACTTGGAAAAGGGCATCTTTCTACTGAAATCAACATCATTATTTCCCATGAATGATGAATTGAAGTGTTAAGGAGAAGTTTATTTGAGGCTGTGTCAAGTGTTAATTGGTAAAAGCTAAAACAATGCATTTCAAAGTGATGTACTTGTACTTCTAAAGATGAGAGTTGGCAACTGTTCCATATTGGGTAGTAAAATCAAAACAGTCATGGCCAAATTGGAATTGATTTCAATGAAGGCCTGAAGAGCTCGATCCTTGCTTAGTTTTAAAGGGACTTCCTAATACCTACCTGCCTAAAATTTGCTCTCTTTTGTATAATTGCAGGAGCGTATGAGAGAGAACAGCATCCTCGGCTTCAACACATTTGATTCGGGAGCAGACGGATCAGCCTCCTCCTCATCTCAGACCCCTTCATCCTCAGCTCAAGCCACGCCCTCTTTGCCTCGCCATGCACCAGGGGGCAGCAGCACCACGCCCGATGAACAGCGCCCTCAAGAGGCAAGCGCAGACGAACAGCGACACCAGTCTCAGGAAGATCAGGTAAGGGAAGGAGGCACCCCTCGGCGGCCTCCCCCTCCCGCAGCAGACCCTCCACCTCGAAATTCTTCTACGCACGGCACTCCAACACTTCCTCGGCATGCACCAGATGGCAGCACCACAGAGACGGACGAAGAGAGACTTCAGCGACTGGAGAGACGGAGACAGCAAGAAATGAGGGAGACGGAGGAGAGACTTCACCACAGGCTCCATGCAGATGAGGTGAGGGGATTGGTTGATAAATATATAGTTTGTAATGACAGAGAACTGCAGACAGTTCAGTGTTTTTGTAATCATGCAAAAGATGGAAGCATACCACAAAATTTCATTGTGTAATCGGCTGGTCTGTTGCTGAACTTCCCTACATTGTGTTGGCCTACTGGCTAGTCAGGTACATGGTACCTAAATGATGTTCCATGATTTCTGACTCATAAATACTGACGATTTGTTGTTCCAGCCGCCTGACCCTCGTCCTCGCAAACAGCGAATGTCCATCGGCCAACTTGCCAGAGAAGAGAGTATTGACGATCTCAGCATAAAACAACTGAAGGAAATCCTTGTCACTAATTTTGTGGACTACAAAGGCTGTGTGGAAAAACACGAGTTGATAGAAAGAGTCAAGAGGCTCTGGCAACAGAAGGAAAAGGAAAATACAGGTAATTGGTGCCAATTAGGTCACTGTGACAACATTGGGATTCTTGGGAACATTATAGCACCAAAATTAGCGCTTAATTTTGTATTTTCATGCGGATGATGCCAAAATAATTGGAGGTTGTAGGACTGTAAGTTTGTGAAGTTGGACTGACATTAGTGGGTATCATTATGACAAACATTTTTGTGTTTTGATTTATCAAATTTATCCTGTTTTGAGAAAAATCGTACGTATAGGTTATACAACGAATTTGAGCTGTATAACTAACATTTCAGAAGGTTATTTACCGAGGGCTTTAGCCATAGGTAAATAACCCCTGAAATGTTAGTTATACACCGAAAATGAGTTGTATAAGCAACTTATACTCCATATATGACTCCGGAAAGATTTTAAAATGAATTTTGTTGCTTTGTTCTCATTTTTATGTGCGTTGTTTGCAACAAAAGCAGTACAACAGGCTAACTTAATCCCCAACAGTGGTATAACTAACAAATCTGTTGGTTATACCACGGCAAAATACAATAGAAAACTGTCTTGGTGGAGTATAATTACAAAAACTGATCTTCCCCCTCTTCTAAACCAATTTAGTTAACCAATTTAGTTAACAATCAATTGACATCGTTTCAAAAAGTTAAGGTTATGATGTAATATAGTCACTTTGTAATTGACTCATCTTCTCAGTGGTAGCGTAGCGTTGCTGGAAATCCAGCTCTTGCCAGGTCTCTTGGGCCTATGTTGGACGGCTTTTCAGTTGTCCATTGCCTCATTGCCATGTCCTCCTGTCCTAATTATCCTACCAAGTGCATAAATACAGGACGTAAACCCCCAATCATCCTAAATAACTGAATACCTTTTGTGATTGTCTCTTCAGGTATTCCCAACAGCGAGATGGACGAGTGTCGGATATGCATGGACGCTGTGATCGACTGTGTGCTCCTGGAGTGCGGCCACATGGTGACGTGCACGCGGTGCGGCAAGAGACTTGCAGAGTGCCCCATTTGTAGACAATACGTTAGCCGAGTGGTGCACACGTTCAAGGCGTGATGCTCTCAATAGACGCTAGACTTACTTACCTTGTGATCCATTGGTTCTCCATTGATTGGTTTTCCATTCATTCGATTGGTTTTCCGTTCATTGGATTGGTTTTCCATTCATTTGATTGGTTTTCCATTCATTCGATTGGTTTTCCATTCATTTGTGATTATTATCCTACTCTCGGAGTATGACTTGCCATTTCTGGTCAATTGTTCTAATCTTTATTAATCTGTATTAATTTATCGCTTGACGGTGAAGCAAGTTGGTCGTTGAATCATTGTTTAATGCTCTTCGTTTACTTAGTATTTGTGTACCTTTTTTGGTCCGAGACTTACAAATAAATGTGACCATGTGATTAATTAATTTGACATCAAGATTACAAGTTTATGCCTGTCTCAAATATTTATCTCGTACAAGGTTGTTCGGTCAAAAAAGCACAATCTTGTTTTGTTAAAATATTGATTAGGTATCTTGCATCAAGTGAATTCTCATTCCTTGTGACAAGTGTTGAGAGGTGAAATTCACTTAAACGTGAGTTACATGAATTTTTATTCCACAGGAATAGTAACTGATTGTTTTAAATGCCATTTTGTTATTGACATCATCATCATTGTGATGCATTTTAATTTCTTCACTGATTGATATTGTTGTTCCAGTCATGCAATGCCAAATAACATTCATGCTATATTAGACTTGTCACATATGCAATGTACGTATTATCCATTCTGATATTATTATTTGTATAGGGCCAGAGTTAGCAGAATGTTGCGTGCTTTTGAAACTCACCAGATGTCACTAGTGTGATATTTGGCTCCCCCTGTAGAAAAACCTGAGACGGTAGATGGGTAAATGTATCTTAATTGTATCAAGTGACAACTGGATTTTTTCACCTATTTCCAATGTTATGGACCATAGTGCTCATTAATATTAGTCGTCTTACTCGTCTAGCCTTAAATTAATGTATTTATGCAAATGATACAATGTTCCTTGTGACTCTTCTCTAACTTTCTGGCAGCCAAGAAGCGATCAGCCTGTATCACCATTTGCTATTTCACCGTTACAACTATTGTTTCTCCTTCAGAACAAAGCAAGTATATATTTTGCAAATAGATATCCTCATGCCCTACCGTAGCCACTTGTTAACCAGCTTTTGGTATATTTTTGTGTGATAGGAATTGTCAAGGGTGGTTTACTGGTGTGGAATTACGTAGTACAGATATTCCATAGATATTATATTTACTTTTCTGGAAAGTAGATGCCAAACAAAGAAGCTAGATCTATAGAATATTATACACATTTCTTTTTTTTTGGTGGTTGTCATAACTGAGGAAGAATTTCAAGTTTTATTGCAATGGTTGACATTTAGATTCTTCTTCACTTTGAGAGAATAACTGCAAGATATCATTGCAAACTGTGACTTCTTATACATTCTGTGAAATTTTCATTTACTTTTCCAATCGTTAGTCTGAAATCTCTGATATTGTTTCATATTTAAGAAATATTACGAAAGGGTTAGCGATTTAAATACTATGACTTGCTTACAAAAATCAACAGAAGATCATGCAAATATTTGTACATTCTCAACTGCTTTGCTTACAGTGGTTTTAATTTGATGGTTATGTTTGTGTTCAAAGTTATGTAGTTGGTAATTGTTACAGTGAACTCTTAGTCTTTAAATATGTTAAATATGTTATATAATTCCACAAGGACAGGTATTTCTCAAGTTGTGTAATTGATTTTAAACTGTCTCACTTGCCTCGTTTGTATTGAAATGCCAAATTCAGGCAACCAAATATTTTGTTAATTTACGTTTGTGTTTTTGTAACTTTGTTATAAGAATTTGGAATGCCTGGTAATTTTTTATTTTGTGTATGTTGTGTCTGTGTTCAAAAGCTATTTGGTTGTATACTTACAATGTAATGGGAGCTCAGTGAAAGGACGTGCTTCTCGAGTTGTCATTCCTTCGATGATTAATGATTTGATTTATGAGCATGTGATATTATTACGCTATTCAGGAGCTGTTTATGACAGAAATCATGTTTCGTGATGACTTTAATCTGTAACTGTTTGGTTGTATTTTGCAGTTGGTCTTACTCCTTATTTCGTTTGTTCAGTATTCATGTATTGGACTCGTGCTTTTTACTGACCAAATTACACAAAAGCCAATGAACATTTACAAGAGGATAAACTAGGAATGTTGAGCTCATTAAGTTTGTTATGCTACACTTAACACAACAATGTGGTAATTCTAATCATTTTTAGCCTCATAAAATATCTTTTTAAAAAGGGATTTCTTTAATTCAATGAAAGTGACGCATCGTAGATTTTCATGTAATATCCTCATACAGATAACTGGTCATCTAGCCACATGCATATTCCAGTATGCTATGATAAATTATATATTGTCAGCCAGTGAATCTGTTTTCAAGATTGCCAGACAATTTCGTACCCAAGTGAGTGACCTTACACTGTTACAAAAAGAAAATCCAAAATAGCCAACAATATTTTCATAACATACTTGTATAGTAAAAGAGTACTCCAGTTTCAAAGGCTCATATTTACAAATAAAATTTTATAGATGAATTTTGTTGCCGTGTTTGGTATTTTGTATCCAAAATGCTTCCAATGAAATTATATTCACCACAAATTTGGGGTTTTTCTAAGAGTGAATTTCAAAGATTAAAAAGCTTTCACTGAAAGCTTGTGAATTTCATCAAAAGTTTGTCAGTTCTAAAATTGAGTTTATGTTGGAAGTTCTCTCGAGGCTTGTTCTCATGCTGGAAGTTCTCTGAGGCATGTTTTCGTGTTGAAAGTTCTCTGAGGCCTGTTCTCACACTAAGTTCTCTGATAAATGCTTGTTCTCATGATTATTGAAAGTTCTCTGAGGCATGTTCTCATGTTGGAAGTTCTCTGATGCCTGTTCTCACATCGAAAGATATCTGAGGCTAGTTCTATTGCTGGACGTTCTGAGGCATGTTCTCATGTAAGAAACATCTTCCAACAGGTACCCTGCTAAAATGAGGCAGCCTACCATCCTATTTCAGTGCAGTTAAAATACCCCTTGCTTTTAATAGTTGATTTAGCAGGGTCACCGTGCAGGAGGGTGGACAGAAGTTCTTGAGACTTGTTCTCATGCTGGAAGTTTCTGAGGCTTGTTCTCATGTTGGAAGTTCCCAAGGTTTTTTCTTATGTTGTAAGTTCTCTGAGGCATGTTCTCATGTTGTAAGTTCTCTGAGGCATGTTCTCATGTTGGAAGTTCTCTGAGGCTTGTTCTCATGTTGAAAGTGCTCTGAGGCTTGTTCTCATGTTGAAAGTGCTCTGAGGCTTGTTCTCATGCTGAAAGTTCTCCGAGGCAAGTTCTCATGTTTGAAGTTCTCTGAGGTTTGTTCTCATGTTTTAAGTTCTCTGAGGCTTGCTCTCATGTTGAAAGTTCTGTGAGGCAAGTTCTCATTTTGGAAGTTCTCTGAGGTTTGTTCTCATGTTGGAAGTTCTCTGAGGCTTGTTCTCATGTTGGAAGTTCCCAAGGTTTTTTCTTATGTTGTAAGTTCTCTGAGGCATGTTCTCATGTTGTAAGTTCTCTGAGGCTTGTTCTCATGTTGAAAGTGCACTGAGGCTTGTTCTCATGTTGAAGTTCTCTAAGGCTTGTTCTCATGTTGAAGTTCTCTGTGGCTTGTTCTCATGTTGGAAGTTCTCTGAGGCTTGTTCTCATGTTGGAAGTTCTCTGAAGCATGTTCTCATGTTGGAAGTTCTCTGAGGCTTGTTCTCATGTTGAAAGTGCTCTGAGGCTTGTTCTCATGTTGGAAGTTCCCAAGGTTTTTTCTTATGTTGTAAGTTCTCTGAGGCTTGTTCTCATGTTGAAAGTGCACTGAGGCTTGTTCTCATGTTGAAGTTCTCTAAGGCTTGTTCTCATGTTGAAGTTCTCTGAGGTTGTTCTCATGTTGAAAGTGCTCTGAGGCATGTTCTCATGCTGAAAGTTCTCCGAGGCAAGTTATGTTTGAAGTTCTCTGAGGTTTGTTCTCATATTTTAAGTTCTCTGAGGCTTGCTCTCATGTTGAAAGTGCTGTGAGGCAAGTTCTCATGTTGGAAGTTCTCTGAGGTTTGTTCTCATGTTGGAAGTTCTCTGAGGCATGTTCTCATGTTGAAGTTCTCTTAGGCTTGTTCTGGTGTTGGAAGTTCTCTGAGGCTTGTTCTCATGTTGAAAGTGCTCTGAGGCATGTTCTCACATTGCAAGTTCTCTGAAGCTTGTTCTCAAGCTGAACGTTCTCTGAGGCTTGTTCTCACATTGCAAGTTCTCTGAGGCTTGTTCTCATGTTGAAAGTGCTCTGAGGCTCGTTCTCATGCTGAAAGTTCTCCGAGGCATGTTCTCATGTTGAAGTTCTCTTAGGCCTGTTCTCATGTTTGAAGTTCTCTGAGGCATGTTCTCATGTTGGAAGTTCTCTGAGGTTTGTTCTCATGTTGAAGTTCTCTGAGGCCTGTGCTCATGTTGGAAAGACTCTCAGGCCTGTTGTCATGTTCAAAGTTCTCTAAGGCTTGTTCTCATGTTGAAGTTCTCTGAGGTTTGTTCTCATGTTGAAGTTCTCTGAGGCCTGTGCTCATGTTGGAAAGACTCTCAGGCCTGTTGTCATGTTCAAAGTTCTCTAAGGCTTGTTCTCATGTTGAAGTTCTCTAAGGCTTGTTCTCATGTTGAAGTTCTCTCAGGCCTGTTCTCATGTTGGAAGTTCTCTGAGGCAGGCCTGTTCTTATTTGGTAGTTCTCTGAGGCTTTTCCTCACGATGGAAGGTCTCTCAGGCCTGTTCTCATGTTTGAAGTTCTCTGAGGCTTGTTCCCATGTTGGAAGTTCTCTGAGGCATGTGCTCATGTTTGAAGTTCTCTTAGGCTTGTTCTCATGTTGAAAGTGCACTGAGGCTTGTTCTCATGTTGGAAGTTCTCTGAGGCATGTTCTCATGTTGCAAGTTCTCTGAGGCTTGTTCTCATGCTGAAAGTTCTCCGAGGCATGTTCTCATGTTGAAGTTATCTTAGGCCTGTTCTCATGTTGAAAGTTCTCTGAGGTCTACTCTCATGTTGGAAGTTCTCTGAAGCTTGTTCTTGTTTTGGAAGTTCTGTGAGTCTTTTCTAATATTGGAAGTTCTCTGAGGCCTGTTCTCACACTGTAAGTTCTCTGATAAATGCTTGTTCTCATGATTATTGAAAGTTCTCTGAGGCATGTTCTCATGTTCGAAGTTCTCTGATGCCTGTTCTCACATCGAAATATTTCTGAGGCTAGTTCTATTGCTGGACGTTCTGAGGCATGTTCTCATGTTAGAAACATCTTCCAACAGGTACCCTGCTAAAATGAGGCAGCCTACCATCCTATTTCAGTGCAGTTAAAATACCCCTTGCTTTTAATAGTTGATTTAGCAGGGTCACCGTGCAGGAGGGTGGACAGAAGTTCTTGAGACTTGTTCTCATGCTGGAAGTTTCTGAGGCTTGTTCTCATGTTGGAAGTTCCCAAGGTTTTTTCTTATGTTGTAAGTTCTCTGAGGCATGTTCTCATGTTGTAAGTTCTCTGAGGCATGTTCTCATGTTGGAAGTTCTCTGAGGCTTGTTCTCATGTTGAAAGTGCTCTGAGGCTTGTTCTCATGTTGAAAGTGCTCTGAGGCTTGTTCTCATGCTGAAAGTTCTCCGAGGCAAGTTCTCATGTTTGAAGTTCTCTGAGGTTTGTTCTCATGTTTTAAGTTCTCTGAGGCTTGCTCTCATGTTGAAAGTGCTGTGAGGCAAGTTCTCATTTTGGAAGTTCTCTGAGGTTTGTTCTCATGTTGGAAGTTCTCTGAGGCTTGTTCTCATGTTGGAAGTTCCCAAGGTTTTTTCTTATGTTGTAAGTTCTCTGAGGCATGTTCTCATGTTGGAAGTTCTCTGAGGCATGTTCTCATGTTGGAAGTTCTCTGAGGCTTGTTCTCATGTTGAAAGTGCTCTGAGGCTCGTTCTCATGTTGAAAGTGCTCTGAGGCTTGTTCTCATGCTGGAAGTTCTCTAAGGCTTGTTCTCATGTTGAAGTTCTCTGAGGTTTGTTCTCATGTTGTAAGTTCTGTGAGGCTTGCTCTCATGTTGAAGGTGCTGTGAGGCAAGTTCTCATGTTGGAAGTTCTCTGAGGCTTGTTCTCATGTTGAAAGTGCTGTGAGGCAAGTTCTCATGTTGGAAGTTCTCTGAGGCTTGTTCTCATGTTGAAAGTGCTCTGAGGCTTGTTCTCATGTTGAAAGTGCTCTGAGGCTCGTTCTCATGCTGAAAGTTCTCCAAGGCAAGTTCTCATGTTTGAAGTTCTCTGAGGTTTGTTCTCATGTTGTAAGTTCTGTGAGGCTTGCTCTCATGTTGAAAGTGCTCTGAGGCAAGTTCTCATGTTTGAAGTTCTTTGAGGTTTGTTCTCATGTTGGAAGTTCTCTGAGGTTTGTTCTCATGTTGAAGTTCTCTAAGGCCTGTTCTCATGTTGGAAAGACTCTCAGGCCTGTTGTCATGTTCAAATTTCTCTAAGGCTTGTTCTCATGTTGAAGTTCTCTGAGGCATCTTCTCATGTTGAAAGTTCTCTGAGGCAGGCCTGTTCTTATTTGGTAGTTCTCTGAGGCTTGTTCTCAAGTTGGAAGGTCTCTCAGGCCTGTTCTCATGTTTGAAGTTCTCTGAGGCTTGTTCCCATGTTGGAAGTTCTCTGAGGCATGTGCTCATGTTTGAAGTTCTCTTAGGCTTGTTCTCATGTTGAAAGTGCACTGAGGCTTGTTCTCATGTTGGAAGTTCTCTGAGGCATGTTCTCATGTTGCAAGTTCTCTGAGGCTTGTTCTCATGCTGAAAGTTCTCCTAGGCATGTTCTCATGTTGAAGTTCTCTGAGGCCTTTTCTCGTGTTGGAAAGGCTCTCAGGCCTGTTGTCATGTTCAAAGTTCCTCAGGCCTGTTCTCATTTTGGAAGTTCTCTGAGGCAGGCCTGTTCTTATTTGGTAGTTCTCTGAGGCCTGTTCTCATGTTGGAAGATCTCTCAGGCCTGTCCTCATGTTTGAAGTTCTCTTAGGCCTGTTCTCATGTTAGAAGTTCTCTGAGGCTTGTTCTCATGCTGGAAGTTCTATGAGGTTTTTTCTCATGTTGGAGGGGTCTGGTGGTAGCGTGCTAGACTGCCAAATTAGCAGTCACTGATGGGTTTGAATCCAGCTCTTGCCGGCTCACCTGGGCCTATGTTGGATGGCTGTTTCAATCATCATTTGCCCCATCGCCATGTTCTCTTCATGATGATGTCACATTGCAGGAGGTTTTCTTGTGCAATGGCAATCCGATATATTTTGCAAGGCTTATTGCACCTATTGCAAAGTGGTTTTGGTCAATGTCGACATCATTTGTCAAGCTAAGTGAATTTCCATCCCAATTTCAGTAAAATATAATTGAACCCTGGACCATCAACGGAGAGCCATGACCAATGGGCAACTTAAGAAGTTGTAAAGGCCGTAGTTGCATTAGTGAGCTGCGAACATGGAAGAAATAAAATGCTCTTATTATTATGTGAATACAATTTTAATTTAATTTTGTCACTAGAAGCTAGATTAACCATGAGCATCGTAAAGTCTGTCTCGGTATATTTTAGGCTCATACACACAATAAAGAACATTCAAAAGTATTAAAGAAAAATATATGAATTATTCATGACTATTGAACAGCGTGGTAGTAGTTGCACGGGAAGTAAAATACAAGAAAATTCCTGAAGCTTTTACCAAACCCAAACAATATACAATTACATAAGAAGATAGTTAATTTCTAATTGTGGTAATATCAAACTTGTAAATGCAGCACCAGTTTTCGCACCCGTTAATATATTTTTTTTTGTAAAAAAACATACAAGCACCTGTTGTGAAACAAAACCAGAGACATTCAGACATGTGTAATCTAATTTACAATATTTACAGCTAGATTAAATAAGTTCCATAATACATGCTGACATATTAGCGTCTCTCCACCTTCAGCCAGATTCCATTTTCTGGTTGCAGAAAGAACGGGGCATCTTTTTTCATTTTCAAGGGCACCTGTAAAAGATGTACATTTTAAAATTATTTTTAAAGTCATATTGTAATATTCTTAAATATAAATAGATCTTACCCAGATTAATTCAATTGAATTGTAACAAATATTGTTTTAAAAAAAACTGTGTTTAAGTGAATATATAAATCGCTGCCAAGTTTCTTTCGGCTTGAAAGATGGTACATACTTCTGTCAATCTGTTAGTCTATATCTCCATCTATCTATCTACTTATCTATCTATCCTCCATACCTCTGTCTTGTCACACTTGAGCATCCTGAATTGCCGGATGATGTGGATGAGCGATGTCTTCAGAGTGAGGAGGGCGAATCTGTTCCCGATGCACATGCGAGGACCGTGGCCGAAGGGCATGAAGGGGAAAGGGTCCCTCTTGGCTTTCTCTTCTGGGCTGAACCTGAGAATAAGAGCATATAAATAATAAGTATGTCAAATGCTGAAAAGGAAATGACACCAATCTGCCTCAATTACACTGTGTTTGATGTATCTTGGATATCAGCAATTCAGGTGTGATCCATTGAAGAGTTTGTTCTTAAAGGCACACACTCGTCAAATCCAGACTTTCAATAAAAACACCTTTCATTGCTAAAATTGAGTCTTATAAGCACACAAAGCTAGTTAAAATAATTTTTTGTAAAGTGTACACTTTGTAAAGGATCTGTGAAATAGTGGTTTTAGGCCTTCTTCCTGGCCTGCCATTCAGCTGGCTCAGTTAATATGAATGACGTAAGGCTGGGTGGCCCCCTCCCTCCCTCAGGCCAGTCAGTCAAGAGTGACCACTGACCATGCAATGATGCATGGCAATCATACCTGTGTTTTTTGGTCTCTGTGGTCATTGACTGTAAACTGCTGCCATCTTGTGCATTTGATTAATTGTCATTTTGTTTACTTTTTGCCCAGCCTGACGTGGCCCCTTCCAAATAGTTCACAAGGGGTCGCTTTTAATTGTCCCATCTCTGAGGCCAAAGATCAAGAATGAATATTTGTTTTATTGGACTTTTGGTGGCATTAATGTGTGAGTGACTGTGTCAATGTGTATTAAAAATAAAGTTTGATTTATTGATCAAATAAAAAAAGTGCATGACTGTGGCCCTTTAAATATACTTCACAATACTAACATTACATTTAATAAGATAATTAAATTTTAAATGACTGCTAAATCATTACCTCTCAGGGTCAAACTTTTCGGGCTCGGGCCAAATGTCAGGATCGTAGTGGAAGTATCTGATTGGAATTCCGATGATCATTCCTTTTGGAATCTTCAGGTCTCCATATTGTCTTTCGCTCAAACACACTCGGTCAACTTTGGGAGACAGCGGATACATCCTCATTGTTTCATTGATGACCTTCTCCATATAGGGCAATTTGTTGGTCATGTCATAGGTCACTTCCTGAAATAATAAGGTTTTATTTATAAGGTTCTTCTCATTATGCTCTGATATGACAGACAGACAGACAGACAAAAAATTTATTCATAGTGAAAAGCCATACATGAAAAGACTATTATACAATATACAATAATTTACATATATACACAATTATATGATTCATATATTGACTCCACACTATGGGGAGACCTCTCTAAGGCAAAGAAGCCGCAATCGAGAGGCCACCCCAGAACAAAAATTTGAATCTGTCTACTGGAATCCCCAGGGTTTGTTTTAGTATACTCAGTCAAAAATAGTCTTACTTGTCAATTTTAATTATACGATCCAAAGAGGGTGCTTAAGAAGAGGATAGTGCATCCAAGTTGGTGGATACTTAATTAGAAGAATTAAAAGAAGAATCCCGAGGGAACCGACAGGACAAGATACAGGTAATCAGGGGCAAGAAGGGGCAAGAAGAAATAGGTTTACTTGATATGAATGTGAGGTGATAATAAGAGATTGAAACACTTATCTCTGACAGACGAAGCAGTTTCTGTGAATACAGATGTCATTATATTGATTAATATAATGAGATTTGATGTATCTACAGAAGCCAGGGAGACTGTGGGAGTAGATCTTTTCTTTTATCTGAGGAGGACAGTTATTGAAAGCAAGTGGTATAATATATTGGATGCTATTTTTGGCAAATTCAGTTCTAACTTTTGGCAAGTAGAAATCATTTGATGCTCTAGTCATGCGAGTACGTAATTCAGAATTTCTCCTGAACAAATTTGATTGGAAGTATGCAGGAAGTCTATCATGTTCTAGTTTGTAGCAAAATTTCAACACCTGAAGAGCTTCCAGGTCAGAGATTTTAAGTAGGTTCAATTTCTTAAATAGAGGATTTGTATGAGCATTATACTTTTCTTTCGATATAATTCTGACAGCTTTCTTTTGCAGCTTTACAAGTTCATTTACTTTTGATTTCCAGCAAAGTATACCATAGTTTAAATGTGGCAAGTAAAGGCTATTATATAGAGTACGCAGTATGTTTTCAGGCAGGATATTCTTCATTTTGGACATAATTCCTGCTACCTTTGATAATTTTGACCTAATCTTTTGAATATGTGCTCTCCAGTTAACATTTTTGTCCAATGTAATACCTAAATAGTCAAAAGTTTCGACAAATTCAATTAATGTTTCATTTATACTTATTTTTGGTTGCACAACATTCTTGCGTACATTGTGAAACAAAATAGCCTTTGTTTTTGACACATTTAGCGACAGTTTATTCAGTTTTAACCACAGAGTGATATTGCCCAACTCATTTTGATGTTGGTATCCCTGTCATGCCCACCAGTGTCAAAAGTGCTGATATGTGAAGGTCTATCAGTCTCACATGGCTAATCTCCCAGCGCCAGTCTCCGAGGGCCAATCTCCGAGGGCCAATCTCCGAGGGCCAACCTCCAAGGGCCAATCTCAGAGGGCCAATCTAAGATGGCCAATCTCCAGTGGCCAATCGCTGAGGGCTAATCTCCAAGGGCCAATCTCCGAGGGACAATCTCCAAGGGCCAATCTCCAAGGGCCAATCTCCGAGGGCCAATCTCAAAGGGCCAATCACTGAGGGCCAATCTCAAATGGCCAATCTCAAATGGCCAATCTCCAAGGGCCAATCTCAAAGGGCCAATCTCTGAGGGCCAATCTCCGGGGGCCAATCTCCGAGGGCCAATCTCCAAGGGCCAATCTCTGAGGGCCAATCTAATGAGGGCCAATCTAAGAGGGCCAATCTAAGAGAGTCAATTTCAGAGGGCCAAACAAAGAGGGCCAATCTCAGAGGGCCAATCTCTGAGGGCCAATATAAGAGGGCCAATCTCAGAGAGCCAATCTCTGAGGGCCAATCTCAGAGGGCCTATCTCAGAGAGCCAATCTCCAAGGGCCAATCTCTGAGGGCCAATCTCAGAGGGCCAATCTCAATGGGCCAATCTAAGAGGGCCAATCTCTGAGGGCCAATCTCAGAGGGCCAATCTAAGAGGGCCAATCTCCGAGGGCCAATCTAAGAGGGCCAATATCCAAGGGCCAATCTCAGAGGGCCAATCTAAGAGGGCCAATCTCTGAGGGCCAATCTCAGAGGGCCAATCTAAGAGGGCCAATCTCCAGGGGCCAATCTCCGAGGGCCAGTCTAAGAGGGCCAATATCCAAGGGCCAATCTCAGAGGGCCAATCTCTGTGGGCAAATTTCAGAGGGCCAATCTCCAAGGGTCAATCTCCAAGGGCAACCTCTCAGAATAAACCTAGCAGAACCAGCCTCTCAGGCTGATCTCCCATTCTCACGACCAGTGGCCAACCCCCAAGGCTAATCTCCTGGTGTCGACCTATCAGGGCCAATCTCCCAAGCCTAATCTCCCAGCTAATCTCCCAAGGCTAATCTTCCAGGGCTAATCTTCCAGGGCTAATCTCCCAGGGCTAATCTCCCAGGGTCAACTACCCCGGACCAGCATCTCTGGCTGATCTCCCATTCTCAGGGCCAATGTACTTCTCTCGGGCTAATCTCCCGGGACCAAACTACCAGGCTAATCTTCCAGGACCAACCTGCCAGGGCTAATCTCCCAATGGCCAAGGCTAATTTCTCAGTGCTAATCTCCCAAGGCTAATCTTCCAGGGCTAATGTCTCAAGGTCAATCTCCCATGGCTTGTTTCCAAAAGCTAATCTCCCAGGGCCAACCTCTCAGGCTCATCTCCCATTATTATATACTTGGCCATGAATTAAGTAGGCCGTTAACTGAATTTTTCAGGGCCTTCATATGCCATAATGTATGGAGGGCCATAATCTGGTTAACACATGGGGGCCATAATCTGATTAACACATGGGCAGGTGGTGCCCTCTTGTGTATTTTACGCTTCGTGACGTCACCAGATGTGACGTCATGGTGACGTTGTTGACTTGAGGAATACAATTCGGCATGAAAAATGGTCCGATTTGGAAAATTCAAAAGCCTAAGACTATTGTAGCGCACTGCAGATCTCAGAAATGAGCTTCGATTTGCTCTATCTTCAAAAATAACGACGCCAGAAGGCAAAACGAGACGGCCGTCATGAGTAAGGTAAATCAAAATTCAAAGTGTATTGTGAAATTGTGAAGGTAAAAAGTATATAATAATGATAATAACATTTTATTTGTCGGTCATTATGGGGTATTAATCAGTTATGGCCCTCGGGCAGAAATCATTTAATGCCCTCGCCTGGCGGCTCGTGCATTAAGTTAATGATTTCTGCCCTCTGGCCATAACTGATTAATACCCCATAATGCCCTCCAAAAAAATGTTATTGTATAATTATCATCACCTCAGCCATGAGATAAGTAGGGTATTGTCATTAGATGACCCATGCAACAACCACCCATAACGCCCTCATTTGGCCGACAATGATTTTGAGGGCCGACAATGATTTTGAGGGCCGACAATGGTATTGTCAGCCCTGTGATGAAGTCATGACTCATGCTGCCTAGCAACCATGAGCATCTGAATCTATAAATAGATCGTGACGTCATGATTTTCAAGGCAACAAGTGGTAGCGTCACAAGTTTTGTTGAAATCTTACTGAATCAGTGTTGGGTTATTTCTTTTATTCTCAGTCCCATTTGATCTGATTACACTGAAATTCGCACAATATTCTCAGGGCCAATGACCAGGCTCCCAGGGCTAATCTCCCTAAGAGGGCAAATCTCCCAGGGCCAACCTACCAGGGCCAATCTCACAAGGCTAGTCATATAGGGCTGATCTCCCAAAGCTAATCCCTTAGGGCTAATCTCCAAGAGCCAACCTCTCAGGACCAACCTATCTTCATGATCTCCCAGTCCAAGTCCAGTGTCCATCTTCCTGAGACCAGGGCCAACCTCCAAGGATTTATGTCGTGCAATGCTTACCTGATCTCCGATCTCATCCTCAATCTCCTGGGCGAGTTGTTCTTGGACATCAGGGTGGATGGCCAAGTTGTAGAGGATGAAAGAGAGAGACCCAGAGGTGGTCTCGTAACCAGCCACGAGGAAAAGAATCAGGTTGCCTACCACTTCCTCTCGTGTCAGTGCTGAAGCATAGACAATATAATATTCAAGACACATACATACAACCTAATGCCGAGGAATTACGTTTTGCCCAGTCAGTTTATAACTTTACCTCCTTTATCGGTGTCTGAAAATCCAAGGCCTTGCTCAAAGATGGCTTTTGTCTCGGCGTCCATTTTCTTGGCATCCTTCTCGGCATCAAGGATGATCTGGATTAAGTCCTTTCTCGCCTGAAATTAGTAGATAGATAGATATGGTAAGTGCAGCCCTTTAAGCCCAGTTCTGGGTATTCACGAGGATTGATTGATGAGGCGGGAGAGAGAGCGGGAGTCCTCAACATATTACTCATTTACCCCGATAATTGGTTGAATCTGACATATTTGATCAAAGCAACGGAATACAGACAAATACAATACAACTATTGAACACAATCCAAGTATTATTGTTTGACAACTAGTTATTGTGTGTGATCAGGGAGTGCCTGGTCCATCAGAGTCTAAATCATGACAATGACATATTATTCTCTAACAGTTAAAGAGTGTGAATCTGTGCATGTTACATTTTGTAATTTCCAAACTCCACCTACTGTGGGGTTATCCTGTCTTGCTTCGATGGCCTCCTTAAGCAGGTCTATGAAGTATCCTTCCAGGTCTTTGGGATAGCAGCTCTTTATGAATGTCTCCAGGTATTTGGCAACGTATGGCATGAAGACTGAAAGAGAATGCTAAAATCACCGTTACGGTTTCCTTAGGGGTTTCTTGTAGAACTCTCTGTAGTCTGTACTTCAATTTGATAAGAGCAAATCTGAACCCCTTGATATCCGGACATTCTGGAAATGATAAGCAACTCACTTGCCACCAGCAGGAAGATGTTGTTGACGGGAATGTCATTCAGTTCCTTGCCCTTCACAATAAATGGGTGGTCAGGATTCTTGATTGCATTGAGTTCGATTCCGAAAGACGTGCTAGCAATGTTGTCGCTGGTCAGGGCATCTGTTTTTCTGCCAAATATAGGTACAATGACTTGTAACTGTGTTTTAGTTGTATAAGGAGATTGAATAAATAGACCTATTTCATTGAATGGCCTGATTATGGACCCCAAATAACCTTTTTTGCAATTCAACAATTCGTAATTTGTTTTTCACACAAGGGAGATTTACACACTCTAAATCCAAAAACTCAACTTTCAAAATTTAAACTAAAATAATGACCTAGTTATAAAGTCTTGAAGTTACATTAAAATTCACTAAAAATACTCCAGCTTGGAGACACCTTGGCTGGACCAATCAAAGGCAAGGACGGGAAAGCTATTAGCCAATGGGATCTAAGTATTCACTTTACATTATTTATTACTTATGCTTGAATGTACAGTGCATTGAGATGTTTTTATTAATATGTAATGTGCTTTATCAAGCAATAAACATTATCATTATTATCATTATAACTTTTCCCCTAGTGTTAACTGGGAGAACTATCCGTGAAATTGGTCTATTGCAGCACTTTCGTTGGAGAAGTCTTTGCAAGCCAGCTATTGTAAATGTTTCGTTTATCTCCGGAATCTGGATTATCCAGTGAGATTATTATCATCGCACTAGGATGCTATGGACTCATGTGACAAAATTATCTAGCCTTCTTCTCTGCCTTTTTCCAAATTTTCTTCACTATTCTCAATTCATTTCAATGACAGTGCCTTGTTTCTTAATGCACATAAAAGCATGCAAAATGTATTTAATACTATGAAAGAGGCTTTCAGTGCTAAAGAGCTGTGCCTTGAAATGTAGGCCTATCAATTCTTTAAGCAAAAATTATCTGTGCTTTGGGTATTGTCAGCCCTTTTGGCAAATATCAGTCAGTGCTTTGCGTATTGCCACACTTTTGGCAAAGATTAATCAGTGCTTTAAAGATTGCCAGCACTTTTGGTAAAAATATTGGTCAGTACTTTAACTATTGTCAACACTTTTGACAAAGATTAATCACTGCTTTAGGTATATTGACAGCACTTTTGGCAAATATTGGTCAGTGCTTTGAGTATTGTTAGCACTTTTGGCACAGGTTAATCAGTGCTTTAAAGATTGCCAGCACTTTTGGTAAAAATATTGGTCAGTACTTTGACTATTGTCAACACTTTTGACAAAGATTAATCAGTGCTTTAGATATATTGACAGCACTTTTGGCAAATATTGGTCAATGCTTTGAGTATTGTTAGCTCTTTTGACAAAGATTAATCAGTGCTTTAAATATTGCCAGCACGTTTGGCAAAAATTGGTGAATGCTTTGAGTATTGTTAGCACTTTTGGCAGAGGTTGATCAGTGCTTTAAATACTGCCAGCACGTTTGGCAAATATTTGTCAGTGCTTTTAGTATTGTCAGCACTTTTGGCGAATATTAATCAGTGCTTTAAATATTGCCAGCACTTAAAAATAGGCAAATATTGGTCAGTGCTTTGAATTTTATCAGTACTTTTGGCAGAGATTAATCATTGCTTTGAATATTGCAAACACTTTTGGCGAATATGTCAGTGCTTTGATCATTGTCAGTACTTTTGATCAGTGCTTTAAATATTACCAGCACTTTTGACAAAAATATTGGTCAGATCTTTGAGTATTTTCAACACTTTTGACGAAGATTAATCAGTGCTTTAAATATTGATAGCACTTTTGGCAAATATTGGTCGGTGCTTTGAATATTGCTTGCATATCTGAATATTAAGGGGCTCAGTGATGTAGTGGATAGCACGCTGGACTGCTGCGCAAGTGGCACGGGTTAAACTCCCGGCCGCTGCTGAGTTCCCAACTGACAATTCAGTGCTGGGAGATTGCTTAATTGGGTACTGTTGCCAGCAGTACTAGTCTAGTCTGAATGTCGGGGAGGTGAATGACACGTGCTGTGGACTGAACTGGAAATAAGTTGTTCCATCTACTCCAGGTGGGGACTTTCGTTGACTACCCACGTTAAATAAGAACACCTTTACCCATCTGTACTTTTGTCAGAGATTAATCAGTGCTTTAAATATTGCAAGCACTTTTGGCAAATATTGGTCAGCGCTTTGAGTATTGTCAGCATTTTTGGCGAAGATTAATAAGTGCTTTAAATAGCATGAGATTTCCATGAAGAGAAATGACATCTGGAAATGCTTGGGTGACCAAGGTAGAAAAGGGAGTGCAAAAAGGTCATACACTTTGTTTATTTTTGGCCTCTGTTGAAAGGAGAACAAAACTTGATAAAAATAAGATAAATTTAGCCTCACATTTGACTTAATAGTAAAGTCACTTTAAGGGGAAGGACAAGCGATGGAGAAATTGTAGAGTGCACCATGCTATGCTTTTTATGTTGCAGCAGAAATAATCTCAAGGAAAAATTTGGCTAGAATTATGAAAATCAAATTGCACTTGTGTTATTGCAAGGAAAGTGTTAATAGGTTCACAGTTCTTTTCAATGGGATAAAGAGACCTCAAGCAACAATTATAACTTTTGTAAAAACCAGTTTTTGGTATAAATAATACAAATTTAAAAAAAATAAATAAACTTACTCTTTGGCTTCAAACATCTCTCCCGACTTTGCAAGTTCACCCAAATGCTCGATGAAGAGGTTGCAGCACTTCTTAGTTAAATCAAACATCTGCAATTAGAAATTAGTTCAGCTGTAAAACGATGCATCAGTCAGCAAGGAACATTTGGTCTCCAAATGGGGAAAATACAAATAGAAGTTAAAAAAAACATTTCAATTATTTTGAAATGAAGCATTTTTTCGTGCTGTTGCCCACACTCTGTGTCTCATTGTTGTAAATATAGGATGTGATAATGTACTCTCATCTGATCTTGCTTACTAATTTCAGTTTTCCTGATGTAAAGGCGGGCGTCAATTTTCTCCTCATCGTCCTCCATCTTGGACCGTTTGTGTCGAAAAGACCATGGGACACAGCTCCCCTCATGTAGAAAGGCTGAAGAGAGATTAAAAACATTTATGTATTGAATCTGCTTGCTGTTATGATGACTATTACGTTATATTCAATGGGAAACAGTCAAGATTAAATGTTAAGCTTGTAATGGTGGTTGGCGTCACTGGAAATAACTTTCCTGCAAATTTTTTTAATTCCTTGATTCTAAAGAAATATTCCAATACACCCAAGTTAATTGCTGTTTCCATTAATTGCAGGACATTTTCTGCTATGATTGCACTGCCACTTACAGAGCAGTTTTGTTAGCTCCAATGAGAAGTAAACAGAAACTGAAGGAGAGGAGCTCGGACAACTTTTGTCTGGAAGAAACCTTGGCTATTTAAAAGTATGCTGATGGATTTATCTACTCTCTTTGAGAACATCAGCTAAATGTAAACATTTACATCTCAGTATAAGTTTTTCAGTATTATTTATTTTTAAATCAGTATTCTTTGTCTCTAATCAGTATTACTATCATGATTGTTTTGTATGTCTTATGTTTTACACTTGTTGACTTGCCCTGTGAAAATAAAACAAATTAAAATAAATTGTATCATTATCGTTATCGTTATCATTTTCTACTCTGACTTAAGCTGACCTAGATATTATATTATACAAAATAACGTCTGTGAATGTGCAATGAAATTGGAACTATTTCTTGACAGCGTACAAAACCGACTTTGTGGCAGGTGGCAGCACCATGCAGTTCTCAGTTTCAAGGGACTGTGGTGACTTTGCCCTCCCAACCACACTGTCTACAGTCCCAAAGAGACGGAAAAAGCTCTATATTTATTTACAGTCACCTTGGCTCCTTATATTCTGCTTTACACCATGAAAAAAAGTTTTATTTCAGAAGAATTGTAGTTGTTGGTGACCCACCTTTCTGTCGGTGAAGTAGTCGAAGTCCTTGATCAAGATCTTCTTCATGATTTCCACATCAGCAATGGTTATCTGGGGGTCCCTACAGATGTAATCTCTGAAATATCATTCAGTGTAAGGTGTAAATAAAAAACTGAACTAAGGGGTCACATTCTCTGGCACTATAAAAATTTATGTACGCCAATTAACCCTACCCATAGATCTTCCCATATTTCTTGACGTTGACGGCATCAATGTCTGCCAGTCCCTGAAATTGCAATCGATCAATTAAAAATATCCATACAGAGCGATAGTTTGAGAAAAGAACCGGTATCTTCCTCCTATCCTTGAAAAAACTGTTACTATGAATTCTACTGTAGGCTATACCATCACATTAGATACTACTGAGTGTACCAAGGCCTTACCACTTTGAAAATTTCACCCAAGGTTCCCAGCGGCACGGAGGGCTTGGGACCTGGTATGCCGAGGTCTCTCAGCTCATTGTATCTCCAGGTCAAAAATCTACAAACCAAAAAATAACAAAATTCCAAAACTACCACATATTCATTTGTTATTTTGCAATTTTGTAGTATGCTTTTCGTGTTGACAGACAAACAGACGAACAGATGGACAGCTAGACTGATGGACAGACATCCATAACTGAAAACATAAGGCCTGTCCTTTGGAGAGGTTTTTAATATGAAAGGTCTCAATGAGAATTCTCCATAAGAAGTCTCAATAACTAATTTCCATGAGGAGTGTCCATAAGAGGTTTTTAATAAGAGGTTTCCATAGGAATCTCCATAAAAAGTCTCCATGAGAAGTCTTCATAAGGGATCTCCATAAGAAACCTCCTTAAGAAGTCTCCGGAGACTTATGGATCTGCATGAGAAATCTCCTGAAGAAGTCTCCATACGGGATCTCCATAAGAGGTCTCCATAAGAGATCTCAACAAGAAATCTATAAAAAGTCTCCATGAGAGGTCTCTATTATAAGAGGTTTTCACAGAGCAGTTTTGTGATCTCCAGTAAGAAGTAAACAGAAACTGAGGAAGAGGAGCTCTACATGAGAAATCTCCATAAGGGGTCTCCATAAGAGACTCCACAGGAAATCTCCCTAAAAGACTCCATGAGAGGTCTCCATAGAAGGTTTTTAATAATTAAGAAGTCTCCATAAGAGATCTCCATAAGAGGCCTCAATGAGAAATCTCCATGAGAAGTCTCCATAAGAGATCTCCATAAGAGGTTTTTAATAAGAGATCTTCATAAAAGGTCTCCATAAGAAGGCCCCATAAGGGATCTCCATAAGGGATCTCCATAAGTGGTCTCCATAAGAGTTCTCCATCAGGGATCTCCGTAAGAAGTATCCATAAGGGATCCATAAGAGGTCTCCATAAGAGGTTTTTTATAAGAGGTCTTCAACTCTCCGTAAGAAATCTCCATAAAAAGTCTCCATTTATATAAGACGTAACCATATGGTGTCAATAAGAGGTCTCCATCTCCATAAGAGATGTCTATAAGAGATATCTCCATAAGAGGTCTCTGTAAGTTTAGGATACAATTTCATGAATATCATAGTAAAAACAGGTATAGTATGTATTTCAGTTATTGCTGTCAGGAGGAGAGTTTGAAACTCCAAGGAGTTTTGATTACTCACCCCCTCTACCCACCACCAAGATGTAGATCATGTTATAACTTAGAAAATCAATGAAAAGAAAAAGGAAAATTTAAAAAAATAAATGTATATATATATATTAAAAAAGACATTGGAAGAGATGATAATAATCTAGAGCAATGAGGATGAATATGAGGGGGGGGGGGGCGGGTTGATGTGTTTAGCAATATGTAATTGAATGGGGGGAGGGGAGTTTGTGGAAGCCTGATAAGGGTAGTAGTATTGTAATTAGGCTTCGACAAATTCCCCACCCCCCATTCAATTACGTATTGCTAAGCCCATCAACCCCCCCCCCCCTCATTTTCATCCTCATTGCTCTAGCTTATTATCATCTCTTCTAATTTCAGAATAACCATCTTTCATATACAGCTACTAGTATGTTACCACCTTACATTTCTGAAGTCGGACACAGTCTTATTGGTAATTCATGTCCCTTGAAAGGAAACTTTACAATTTCTTTTGGTGCTTTTCTAAGCTTTATCTAGCAGCCAATAGTATTGTTCCTCTGATTTCTCTGATTGGCCCTGAATAGTATAAATGCAATAATTGACTCCCTGATCCCCTGCACTACCCCTGCACCAGCTGCAGCTCAGTCTGAGGGGGAGGATGGCAGGACGCCAAATCATTCTAGGATGATGACCTGACACACTTGCTATTTGTCGACTTGTGTTGATGCTCGTCAAATTTTGTGATACTGTTTTCCTTTTTTTTTCCATCTTCATACTAGTTTTTTTTAGGCTTGTCGGAATGGCTGGTCAGGTGTTTCATTATTTTTTACTTAATTTATTGAGATGATAATTATGTGTATTGTGCAAAGAAAATGTATTGATACAAATGGAAACACTGTATAGCTAAAACTCCATATGAAGTTCTCTGCGAAAAGAATGAGAGGTTTTCAAGTACGCTTATTGTCATGGCTCAGCTAACTTATGACAAATTACAAAAAAACCCATAAAAACAACAACACTTTATTCAGTATAAAAAGATAAAAATAGACTAAATCAGTATTATTGCGTTGCTTCAAACCAAACAAAGACTCATGCATGAGTGTGCAGCACACAAATAATGTTCACTTACACATAGAATGCACATCCCAGGAGTACAGGAATCAGCAACCAATCAGATATGTAAAATAATCCAAAAAAGTTCATGTTGTGTTGCTTTCCACACAAAGATGTTCAGTGAGCAACAATTCAATATTCCTCAAAGGACGTGTTAGTCACTATTACCTTGGAGGTGTTTCAGGCCATATAGGACTACTTTATGTGCCACTGAATATAGGCTACTCATGTGCACTGGGTTCCATCTGCTATAGCAGTAAAATATTTGCCAAAAACAAAAAACAAAAAAGACTGTATAAGTACAAACTTTTATTTGACAAACTGGATATGTTGTCTTGTTGAAAGTTCTCTAAGGTATGTTCTCATGTTGGAAGTTGTGTTGAGGCCTGTTCTAACATAATCCATGGTATTCTAAACATATTGTTTGATGGTGCAAAATTTTTTGGATGCCAACTTAAGTAATTTGCCTCTGCAAAATTGCAATAATTAGTGTTTAGAATAGACATAGTGATGTAGTCCTCTTATTTGCATTGTATTTTATTTTATTTTAATGACATATGTATCTGTGATGATATGAGAATGTCAATAAAAGATTTTATCTAATGATGGAAGTTCTCTGAGGCATGATGATTTCACATTGAAGGAGGTTTTCTGCGCTGTCGCAATCCAATATATTTCATTGGCTTAGCCATATGTACTAGAGGCCACCAACTGCATGGATGTTTTTGTTCTATGTTGAAATCATTTGTCAAGCTTGAATTTTTATAAGTAAGTGCATTTTGAACCCAATTTCAGGAAAATACAGTTGAATCCTGGACTATCAATTCTGTACCCTGACCAATAGGTGACTCGAGAAGTTGTAAAGGCCGCAATTGAATGAGTGATCTCACTGCAGACATGAAAGACATAAAACTGCTCTAATTACTATGTGAATACAATTTTAATTTTATTCTGTCACTAGGAGCTATATTAACCATGTGCATCCTGAAATCCCTCTCAGTAGATATCTGAGGCTGGTACAGTAGAACACACAGTAAAGAATATACAAAAGTATTAAAGAAGTAAACATGACAATGGAATAATGCTGTATTTATAAGTTAAACTAGAAGTAAAATATATGAATATTCCTGAAGCTTTTGCCAAACCCGAGCAATTTACAAGTACATGAGAAGATAAATAACTTTAATTGCGGCAATGTCAAACTTGTAAATAATGCAGCACCCGTTTTCGTACCTGTTGATATATATATATTTTTGCAAAAAACAACAACATGAAAGCACCATTAAAACCTGTTGTAAAATAAAAGCCCAGAGAAATGTGTAATCTGATTTGAATGTCTATCGTTAGTTTAAATAAGTTCCATAATACAAGCTGGTACATTAGCGTCTTTCCACCTTCAACCAGATTCCATTTTCTGGTTGCAGAAAGAACGGGGCGTCTTTTTTCATTTTCAATGGCACCTGTAAAAGATGTACATTACAATTTTTTTAAATTGTCTCGCGATATTCTTAAAACTGGATAATAAATTTAAATAGACCTTTCTCAGGTTAATTTAATTAAATTGTAACAAATATTGTTTTTTAAAAATTATGTTCAAGTGAATGTATAAAGTTTGCTTTTGGCTTGAAAGATACAGTAGCACATATTTCCATCAATCTACCAGTCTATCCATCTGCCTTTTAACCTGTCTTCCTAGTTTCTACAATGTATCTATCTATCAATATATAATCTATCCTCCATACCTCTGTCTTGTCACACTTGAGCATCCTGAATTGCCGGACGATGTGAATGAGCGATGTCTTCAAAGTGAGGAGGGCGAATCTGTTCCCGATGCACATGCGAGGACCGTGGCCGAAGGGCATGAAGGGGAAAGGGTCCCTCTTGGCTTTCTCTTCTGGGCTGAACCTGAGAATAAGAGCATTTAAATAATAAGTATGTCAAGCGCATGAAGTGCTGGAAAGGAAAATACACCAATCTGCCTCAATTACACTCTTTTTGATGTAACTTGGATATCAGCAATTTAGGTGTGATCCATTGAAGAGTTTGTTCTTAAATACACTTCACTGTACTAAAATTTAACATAAAATTTAATAAGATAAATTCAATTTTAAATGACGTTATTATTACCTCTCAGGGTCAAACTTTTCGGGCTCGGGCCAAATATCAGGATCGTAGTGGAAGTATCTGATGGGAATTCCAATGATCATTCCTTTTGGAATCTTCAGGTCTCCATATTGTCTTTCACTCAAGCACACTCGGTCAACTTTGGCGGCCAGCGGAAACATCCTCATTGTTTCATTGATGACCTTCTCCATGTAGGGCAGTTTGTTGGTCATGTCATAGGTCACTTCCTGAAATAATAAGGTTTTATTTATAAGGTTCTTCTCTTTCCGCTTTAACATGTTAAGGTCCATCTTCTCAGGGTGAGTTTCACACGGTTATTCGACTGAGACTGATTTACAGAATATGATATGTAAACTTGAAAACTGGTGTTGCAAATGGAAAATGAAAGTTAACATTGATAAATCAAAAATAATGCATTTCAGAAATAAGACTCAAACTAAATCAGACTACAAATTTGTTTATGGTGATGATGAAGTTTGTTACGTGGAAAAATACAAGTATTTAGGCACAATTCTAGATACCCATCTAAACTTCGAATTAACAGCTGATTCACTGGCAAATTCAGCTAACAGAGCACTAGGAAGTTTATGTACAAAATTCAAAGCAAACAATGGTTTTGGATATAAGACTTATACTAAATTATATGATTCAGGAATTGTTCCAATTTTAGATTATGCAGCTGGAGTTTGGGGTTTTAATGTTTCTAAAAGAAGTGAAATTGTCCAGAACAGAGCCATAAGATTCTTTTTAGGAGTTCACAGATTTGCATCAAATTTAGCTATTAATGGGGACATGGGATGGATTTCTTGTATTACACGTCATAAGTTAGAAATGTTGCGATTATGGAACAGATTATTGAACATTGAGAATGATAGAATAGTTAAGAAAATATTTGTATTGGATAAGTCAATATGCAAAAATTGGTGTAAAGAAATCAAATTAATTTGTGAAGAAATCAGTATCTTGACAAATTTTGAAAATAACACTTTTATCAATGTACAGAATGCCAAAGAAATTCTAAACAGAAATTATTGTGAGAGATGGCGAAATGAAATCACTGTTGTACCAAAATTACGCTTTTATAGTATTTTTAAAAAGAGCTATAATGTAGAAAATTTTGTAATTAATATTCAAAATAGGAGAAAGCGTGCCCTTTTATCACAATTTAGGTACGGTATTCTACCATTAAGAATAGAAACTGGACGTTTTCAAGACACTCCAATAGAATACAGATATTGTCTTTTTTGTAACTTCGACTACATTGAATCTGAAATGCACTTTATCTTTCATTGTCCCTTTTA
The DNA here is from genome assembly GCA_026936325.1 of Platynereis dumerilii. Classification (NCBI taxonomy): domain Eukaryota; kingdom Metazoa; phylum Annelida; class Polychaeta; order Phyllodocida; family Nereididae; genus Platynereis; species Platynereis dumerilii. The sequence goes on from JAPTHN010000002.1 coordinate 112,420,770, forward strand.
TAATGATATTAGATTTGAGTTCTTCAACAGGATAAGACAAATTAATTTCTTTTTTGACTTATTAAATGATGACAGAAAAATTGAATTCCTGATGAAAGATGATTGTATTAAAGAAACAGCTAATTTTATATATAACGCTTTTGAAAAAAGACAAAGTGCTTTGTATACATAGTTTAATTTACGTAATTGTCGATACTTGCCAATAACAATAAGATACTTGTAATTATATATGTCGACATCAAATTAGCAATATGATATTTGTAAATATGTAAATAGGCCTAATGAAAATTAACATTTCAAGAGTTTGAATTATATATCTAATAGTATAACTCGAACAAAGTTTATATTTTTTTTGGGATTGCTATTACATATTGGACTAATGTGTATATATGTATATCAACAAATCATTTCAAATTTAATTCAAATTTGTATTATTCAACGAAAATTCTGTTATTTTGATGTATTATTGTTTTTGAAGTGAATTGTAAGCCCAAGAGGGCTGGGGCTAGAATGTGAGCCCATTTCACGTAAATAAAGAATTTCTCTCTCTCTCTCTCTATTCGGTTAAGCTCATAGTGCTAATCTCCCAAGGTTAACTTCTGAGGGCCAACTACCCTGGCCAACCTCCAATTTTACAGGGCTAATCTCCAAGGACTCACCTCTAAGGGTCAACTTTCAAACCAACCTCCCTTGCCAACCACCTCCCTGGCCATCTTCTAAGGGCCAACCTATCTGCCAAACCTCACCAGACAATCTCCCAGGGACAACTTCCCAGGGCCAATCTCCACAGGCCAATCTCCTAGGGACAACCTCCAAGAGCCAGTTGCCAAGGGTCAATCTCCCAGGGACAACCTCCGAGGGCAACCTCCCAGGGCCATTCTCCCAGGGCCAAACTCCCAGGTCCAGTCTCCAAAAGTCAATCTCCCAGGTCCATTCTCCAAGGGCCAACCTCCAAGGGCCAATCTCCCAAGGACAACCTCCAAATGCTGGTCGTCAAGGGTGAATCTCCGAGGAACAACCTCCTGAAGCCATTCTCCCAGGGCCAACCTCCCAGGTCCAGTCTCCAAAAGTCAATCTCCCAGGTCCATTCTCCAAGGGCCAACCTCCAAGGGCCAATCTCCCAAGGACAACCTCCAAATGCTGGTCGTCAAGGGTGAATCTCCGAGGAACAACCTCCTGAAGCCATTCTCCCAGGGCCAACCTCCCAGGTCCAGTCTCCAAAAGTCAATCTCCCAGGTCCATTCTCCAAGGGCCAACCTCCAAGGGCCAATCTCCCAAGGACAACCTCCAAATGCTGGTCGTCAAGGGTGAATCTCCGAGGAACAACCTCCTGAAGCCAGTCTCCCAAGGCCAGTCTCCAAGGGCAACCTCCCAGGGCCAATCTCCCAGAGCCAATCTCCCAGAGCCAATCTCCCAGAGCCAGTCCCCAAGGGTCGGTCTCCCAGGGCCAATCTCCGAGGGCCAGTCTCCAAGGGCCAATCACCAAGGCCCATATCACAGGGCTAATCTCCCAGGGCCAAGCTACTTTGTTACAGGGCCAACCTCACAGAGCTTCACAGGCCCAACCTCTCACAGCCGATGTTCCAGAGCCAACCTAACAGGACCAACCTCCTCGGGCCAAAATCCCAGTGCGGGAAGATTTGATTATGTGCAATACTAATCTGTTTCTTGTCACCCACCTGATCTCCGATCTCATCCTCAATCTCCTGGGCGAGTTGTTCTTGGACATCAGGGTGGATGGCAAGGTTGTAGAGGACGAAAGAGAGAGACCCAGACGTGGTCTCATAGCCAGCCAGAAGGAAGAGAATCAGGTTGCCTATCACTTCATCTCGTGTCAGTGCTGAAGAATAGACAATATGATATTACATGACACATACAAGAGCAATCGAGCTCTGTGACATATTAAAGACATCACATTGTGCTGAGGCATCACGTAGTCTCCAGTCTACCATAAATTTATAACTTTACCCCCTTTATCGGTGTCGGAAAATCCAAGGCCTTGCTCAAAGATGGCTTTTGTCTCGGCGTCCATTTTCTTGGAATCCTTCTCAGCATCCAGGATGATCTGGATCAAGTCCTTTCTTGCCTGAAATCAACATTTTTTTAATAATCTGACATATTAGGTCCAAGAAATAGAATGCAACTAAATACAATACAACAGTTACTGTTGAGCACTATCCAGGTATTATGTTTTGGCCACCTGTTAGTGTGTGTGACCAGGCAGTGACTGTCCCATCAGAGCCTGAATCATGACATATTCTAAGACTTATTTTATCTGCACAAAAACCTGCTCAAGTGAACAAGGCCCGATAATACACCAGACTGTGGACTGCGCTTCACTGGAAGAAGAAGTGTGAAATGTGGTACAATTTGTAATTACCAAACTCCACCTACTGTAGGGTTATCCTGTCTTGCCTGGATGGCCTCCTTCAGCAGGTCTATGAAGTATCCTTCCAGGTCTTTGGGATAGCAGCTCTTTATGAATGTCTCCAGGTATTTGGCAACGTATGGCATGAAGACTGAAAGAGAATGCTAGAAGCATCATTATGGTTTCCTAAGAGGTTTCTGGTAAGAACTCTCGAGACTTTAGTTTGATAATGAGTGTTAAAAAAGCAGATATGGACCCCTTAATATCCGGACATTCTGGAAATGATAAGCAACTCACTTGCCACCAGCAGGAAGATGTTGTTGATGGACATGTCATTCAATTTTTTGCCTTTCACAATAAATGGGTGGTCTGGATTCTTGATTGCATTGAGTTCGATTCCGAAAGACGTGCTGGCAATGTTGTCGCTGGTCAGAGCATCCGTTTTTCTGCAAATATAGGTACAATGACAGTGAATGACTTATGACTTCTGCTGTAAAAGGATATTGAATAACTCGCAGCACTTTCGTTGAAGAAGTCTTGCAAGCCAGCTATTGTCGATGTTTCGTTTACCTCTGGAATCTGGATTATTCAGCGAGATTATTATCATCACATTTGGAGCTATGGACTCAAGTGACAAAATTATCTAGCTTTCTTCTGTGCCTTTTTTCCTCATTTTCGTCGCTTTTCTCAATTTATTTCATTGACAGTGCCTTGTTTCTTAATGGACAAAAAACCATGCAAAATCTGTTTATATGAAAGAGGCTTTCGGTGCTAAAGAGCTGCGCCTTGACATGTATCAATTCTTTTAGCAAGAATTATCCGTGCTTTGGGTATTGCCAGCACTTTTTGCAAATATTGGTCAGTGCTTTGGGTTTAGTTGGCACTTTAGGCACAGATTGATCAGCACTTTCAATACTGCTGGCACTTTGGCAAATATCGGTCAGTGCTTTGAGTATTGCCAGCACTTTTGGCAAAGATTAATCAGTGCTTTAAAGATTGCCAGATCTTTTGGCAAATATTGGTCAGTGCCTTGAGTATTGTTAGCACTTTTGGTAGACGTTAATCAGTGCTTTAAATATTGCCATCACTTTTGGCAAATATTGGTCAGTGCTTTAAAATATGGCTAGCACTTTTGGTAATTATTGGTCAGTGCTCTGAGTATTGTTAGCACTTTTGGTAATGATTATCCAATGCTTTAAAAATATTGCCAGAACTTTTGGCAAATATTGGTCAGTGATTTTAGTTTTGTTAGCACTTTTGACAAAAGATATTCAGTGCCTTAATATTGCCAGCACTTTTGGCAAATATTGGTCAGTGCTTTTAGTATTGTTGACACTTTGGCTGAGATTAGCCAGTATTCAAGTACTTTCGGCCCTTTTGGCCTGAATTAGTCAGCGCTTTGAAAATTGTCAGGACTTTTTGCAGAGATTGATCTGCACTTTCAATGTTGCTGGCACTTTTGACAAATATTGGTCAGTGCTTTGAGTATTGCCAGCACTTTTAGCAGAGATTAATCAATGCTTTAGTATTGCCAGCACTTTTGGCAAATATTGTCAATGTCAGAACTTTTGACAAAGATTAGTCAGTGCCTTAGTATTGCCAGCACTTTTGGCAAATATTGGTCAAGGCTTTGAGTATTGTAAGCACTATTGGGAAATATTAACCTGCGCTTTAAACATTGCCAGCACATTTGTCGAATATTGGTCAGTGCTTTTAGTATTGTCGGCACTTTTGGCAGAGATTAGCCAGTACTCTAATACTTTTGGCCTGAATTTGTCAGCGCTTTGAAAATTGTCAGGACTTTTGGCAAATATTGGTCAGTGTCAACAAAAGCAGTTTGAAAAAAGTCATTAACAACATATGTCAAATAATTTGAGTGTACATTGTGAAGTCTTTGCATTTGCAGTTTTCGAAGTGAAACACCTTTAAACATCACAAAAAAGTAGAGCAACCTAAAAAAAAACAAACACATTGAGTTGACTGCATTCACGCCCAGCAGGAGCCGTAGCAAAGTAGGCCATGAGATTTCCATGAAGAGAAACGACATCTAGAAATGCTTGGGTGACCAAGGTAGAAAAGAGAGCGCAGAAGGGACTGTTTATTTTAGCCCCTGTTAAAGGGAAAAAAAACTAGAAAAATATAAGATAAATTTAGCCTCACATTGTACTCAATAATAAACTCACTGGAAAGGGAAGGACGTCAGTTTTTTGGGTTTTATATTCATTTTCTTGCATGATTTTTTATAAATTTTTTTGAAACTTACTCTTTGGCTTCAAACATCTCTCCTGACTTTGCAAGTTCATCCAAGTGTTCCATGAAGAGGTTGCAGCATTTCTTAGTTAAATCAAACATCTGCAATTAGAAATTAGTTCAGCACCATAAAAAATTATTTAACTTTATTTGAACATAGCATTTTTCATGCTGGTGCACACACTCTGCATATTATAGTTTCAAATATGCATCATGGATAATGTACAATAATCTCATCTTGCTTACTAATTTGAGTTTTCCTGATGTAAAGGCGGGCGTCAATTTTCTCCTCATCGTCCTCCATCTCGGACCGTTTGTGTCAAAAAGACCATGGGACACAACTCCCCTCATGTAGAAAGGCTGAAGAGAGGTTAAAAACATTCATGTATTGAATCTGCTTTTATAAAATGATTCTTATATCAAATTAAATGAGCAAAGATCATGATTCAATGTTAAGCTTGTAATGGTGGTTGGTGACACTGGAAATAACTTTCCTGTTACATTTGAAAAATTATTTGATTCTATAAAACTTACAGTACAACCCAGTCTACTTGTTAACTGTTTTGTCAAGATTGGCAGAACACATACTGCTATTTAGCAAAAATTTCATCTACATGATTGTGCTGCCACTCAGGGAGCAGTTTTGCGAGCTCCAGTGAGCAGTCAACAGACACTGAGTGTGAGGTGCTCACAGAACTTTTGTCTGGAAGAAACCTTGGCTATTTAAAAGTATGCTGATGGATTTGTCTACTTTCTTAGAGAACATCATTGACCACTCTGACTTTAGCTGACCTAGATATACAACAGAAAGCTTGTGAATGTGCAATGATTGCCAATGAAATTGGAACTATATCTTGAGATCGTACAAACCGACTTTGTGGCAGGTGGCAGCACCATGCAGTTCTCAGTTTCGAGGGACTTTGGTGACTTTGCCCGCTCAACCACTGTCCCATAGAGAGGGAATAAGCTCTTTATTTATGTACAGTCAACTTGGCTCTTAATATTCTGCTTTACATCATGAAATTTTATTCCAGAAGAATTGTAATTGTTGGTGACCCACCTTTCTGTCGGTGAAGTGGTCGAAGTCCTTGATCAAGATATTCTTCATGATTTCCACATCAGCAATGGTTATCTGGGGGTCCCTACAGATGTAATCTCTGAAATATCATTCAGTGTAAATTGTTAATATAGAACTGAACTAAGGAGTCACATTCTCTGGCACTTTATAACATAGGCTGCGCAGCAGCAAACCTTCAGCGAAAAAACAACTTTAGAAAATTACATGTGTTTACCAAATTGCATATATTATATGTATGCAATATTGGTCGAGTCATGGCCTTCTATTAGCTCTATTTGCCTGCTGTCCTGTCATCTGCCCGTGTGCTTGCCAGGGTTTGTATAAGCAGAGAGAGGCCTTATTAGACTAGTTTACCCATATTATGGTACGGTTTTATGCTTGTAAAAGTTTAGGTTATGAGCTGGAGGTTGGAAACCAAAAAATATAAAGCTGTTTTTTCTTTCTCAAGTTTTTCCAATCATTCAAAGTGTTAAATACACATCAAGAAGCACTGCTACATTGTATAGGTGATATATGCAAGAAATTTCATTGCTGTATATGCAATAGTGGGAAAGTTTTGGCTCCGATAAGAAAAAAAGTATTTTTATCGATGTTACAAAAAGTATAGAATGTGTATCAGGCAGACCATGAAAAGACACAACTAGACCACATTTATATGTGTACCAAACTTTATCCATGTACATGCAATAGTGACCGAGTCTTGGGCCAGAAACAAAAAATAATTTTTTTCTGTTTCTTTTTTTCAATATTTCAAAAAGTATTTAATATTTTCCATCAAAGTTATCCATTTACATGCAATAGTGACCGAGTCTTAGCCCGAAAACCAAAAAATACATATTTTTCTATTTTTGCTCATTTTTACAAAAAGTATAGAATATCTATCAATGAGACCATCAAAAGGCACAACTAGACCATAGGCCTATGGGTTACATCTGTACTAAATTTCATTCTTGCACATGCAATAGTGACGGAGTTTTGGCCCAGAAACAAACAAAAATAATTTTTATATTTTTTTAATTATTTCAAAAACTATAGAATATCTATCAATACGACCATCAAAAGGCACAACTAGACCATACAGGCTATATGTGTACCAAATTTCATCCATGTACAGTCAATAGGGGCGGAGTGCTGGCCTGGAAACGATCTATCCGCCCGCTGCCCGCCCGCCCACCCGGCGGACGGACAACATTTTTACCCAAGTGATTACAATACCTTCTTTGAACTTCGTTCGCGGAAGGTAAAAATATATATACGCCAATTAACCCTACCCATAGATCTTCCCATATTTCTTGACGTTGACGGCATCAATGTCCGTCAGTCCCTGAAATGGCAATCGATCAATTAAAAAAATCACAGAGATACTGTATCTTCCTCCTATCTTTGAAAAAACTGTCACAATTAGTTCCACTGTAGGCCTTACCATGTAGATACTATTGAGTGTAACAAGACAGGTTATTGCACCTATTATTTAGTATAAAATATTTTTACAACCAAAATGTATAATTTCAAAATCCCTTGGTAACTTGATGTGAATAATAAAGTTGGCCTTACCACTTTGAAAATTTCACCCAAGGTTCCCAGCGGCACGGAGGGCTTGGGACCTGGTATGCCGAGGTCTCTCAGCTCATTGTATCTCCAGGTCAAAAATCTACAAACCAAATTATAACAAAATTCCAAAACTACCACATATTCATCTGTTATTTTGCACTTTTGCAATTTTGCAATTTTGCATTATTCTTTTCTAGTTGACGGAAAAACAGACAAAGGGATGGACAGATGGACAGACATACGAATGAAAACATAAGGTTCGTCCTTTTCAGAGGTTTTTAATATAAAAGGTCTCAATAAAGTTCGCAACTTCAAGATGTCAAAAGATGCTAACTCAAGTGACATTGATATTAAGTGCCTTCATGACTACTTTAAAGATAAATTCACCAAAAACGATTGTGCCAATGAAGCAATAGACAATGCTCATCATGTCGTTGAAGATAAGTACAACTGTATAAACATTGATGAATTTGATGTTATGCCATTCACTGTCGATAGTCTTCAAAAATACGTTAAGAAATTGAAGTCAGGCCGGGCTCCTAGTCTTGACGGTATTACGCCTGAGCACCTTAAATATGCAACAGGCACAAAAATCACTATGCTCATGTGTAAACTGCTCAATACTTGCGTTAGATATGGAGTTATTCCAAATTCCTTTAAGACCAGTATCTTACTCCCTATAATAAAAAAACCAACTGTTAATCCATCTGTGGCGAGTAACTATCGCCCAATTATGTTGTCGTCTGTAATTTCGAAGCTCCTTGAGTACGCAATATTGGACCGCACTGCGCATGAGTTTAGCGACTGCCAATATGGCTTTGTTCAGGGTAGAGGCACAAATATGGCCATCGCTAGCACAAATGATGTCATTAATTATTGTAAGTCTAGAGGCTCGCCTGTATATGCATGTACGTTGGATGCCGAAAAGGCTTTCGATGCCATTCCACATAGTGTTCTGCTGTATAAAGCAAAAGATGTCATTGATGATCACTGGTGGCGCTTATTATATATTTGGTACAATAATTCATATGCAACTGTCAGATGGAATGACAGGTTGTCAGAAAAATTTGCACTCCAAAAAGGTACTAGACAAGGTGGACTGACATCTCCTTTTTTTATTTAATCTCATTTATGAAGACCTTATTAATGATCTCTCAAATGCTAGAGGAGGTATTAAAATTGGTGAGACCTCATACAATGTTTTTTGCTATGCAGATAATATCCTACTCACTAGTACAACTGTAACCGGTCTTCAGACCTTAATAGACTTTACTAACTCTCAAATAGCTAAATGTGGATTATCTTTTAATGCTAGTAAAACGTCCTGTATAATTTTTGGGAAATGTTATTTAATGTCGCCAAGGTGGACTCTGAATAACCAGGTGATAAATGTATCAGATGAAATGGACTATTTAGGTGCTACATTGGGTAATAAATCCAACTGTCATGTATCAAAAAGAATTCAGAAGTGCAGACAGGCCTTTTATGCACTGCAAGGAGCTGGGATGTGCAAGAATGGAGTGGAGCCAAGGGTTGTCTCCTATCTTTGGAAAACAGCCCTACAAACAATTCTTTTTTATGCAAATGAATGCTCTAATTTTACTCAAACAAATATAAATGAAATCAACAAAATACAATCAAAATTTGTAAAGGCATCTTTAGGCCTTAGTAAATTTCTTCGCTCCACTCCATTGTTGACAGCTCTCTCAATTCCGAAAGCTAATCAGATCATAGATTGTCAAACTGTACAACTATTTCATTCGATCATGAATAACTCTGCCAGGGCAAAAAGTCTGCATTTTTATATAATTAAACATCCACATAAATTATGTAACAACACTATTGTCCATCGATATCAGAAAATATGTCATACTAGTCAGCTATCTTTTGTTAATACTCTACTGGAGGATTCATGTTATAAGAGAGCCTGTAAAACCATTAAATCAACTGCCCCAGACGGGGTCTCAGACAGCTGTAAAATGCTCCTGCAGAATTTTAATGATTATAATAGATATGTTTCAACACTGTTACTCTATTCGTTTTAACCTTCAGTCTGTGATATCCTGTTTTATTGTATGTTTTTACATGTTTTTATACTGTAATCTCTTTTGAGGCAAAATAAAATCAATTTCAATTTCAATTTCAATAAGAAGTCTCCGTAAGAGGTCTCCATAATGGGTCTCAATAACAAATTTCCATGAGAAGTCTCCATAAGGGATCTCCGTAAGAGGTCTCCCTAAGGGATCTCCATAAGAGGTCTCTTTAAGCGATCTCAACAAGAAATCTATAAAAAGCCTCCATGAGAGTCTCAATAAGAGGTTTTTAATAACAGTTCTCCATAAGAGGTCTCCATAAGAACTCTCCATAAGGGATCTCCACAAGAGGTCTGCATAAGAGGTCTCAAGAAGCAATTTCGATAAGAGGTCTCCATAAGAAATTCTTCAGAAGAGGTCTCCATGAGAGGTTTTTAATAAGACATCTCCATAAGAAATCTCCATAAGGGGTCTCCATAAGAGATTTCCATAAGAGGTTTCCACAAGAAAACCAATAAAAAAAGTGTCCATGAGTGGTCTCATAAAGAGGTATTTAATAAGAGGTCTCCATAAGAAATCACCATAAGAAGTCTCTATGAGAGAAATATCCATAAAAAGTCTCCATGAGAGGTCTCCACTGGAGGTTTTTAATAAGAGGTCTCCATGAGCAATCTCCATAAGAGGTCTCAAGAAGCAATTTCGATTAGAGGTGTCCATAACAATTCTCCATAAAGGGTCTCCATAAGGGATCTCCATAAGAGATCTCCACAAGAGATCTCCACAAGAAATCAATAAAAAGTCTCCATGAGAGGTCTCCACTGGAGGTTTTTAATAAGCAATCTCCCAAAGAGGTCTCCATAAGGGATGTCCTTAAGAGGTCACAATAAACGGTATCCACAAGAAATCTCCGTAAAAAGTCTCTGTGAGAGGTCTCCTTGAGGGATTTCCATAAAAGGTCTCAAGAAGCAATCTCCATAAGAGCATCCCATAAGAAATCTCCATAAGAAGTCTCCATGATAAGTCTCATGAGAGGTCTCCATAAGAGGTCTGAAAACAGATCTCCATAACAGATCTCAATAAGAGGATTTTAATAAGAGGTCTCCATGAGAAGTCTCCATAAGAGGTCTCAATAAGGGATCTCCATAAGAGATCTCCATAACAGGTCTCAATAAGAGATCTTCATAAGGGATCTCCAATAGAGGTCTCTATAAGAAATCTCTATGAGAAGTCTTCATTAGAGGTCTCAATAAGGGATCTCCATAAGAGATCTCCATAACAGAGGCTTTTAATAACAGGTCTCCATAAGAAATCTCCAAAAGAAGTCTCCATAAGGGTTCACCACAAGAGGTCTCAATAAGAGATCTCCAAAAGAAGTCTCCATAAGGGATCCCCATATGAGGTCTCCATAAGAGGTCTCCATAATAAGTCTCCATAATAAGTCTCCATAAGAAGTCTCCATAAGGGATCTCCATAAGAGGTCTCTATGAGAGTTCACCATAAGGGATCCCCATAAGAAGTATCCATTAGGTGTCTTCAAAAGGGAGCTATAAGAGGTCTCCATAAAAGGCTTTTAATAAGAGGTCTCCAAATCTCCACAGGAAATCTCCATAAGAAGTCTTCATTATATAAGAGGTCTCCATAAGTTTAGATTTCAGGATAACCATCTTTGATATACAGCTGCTAGTATGTTACCACCTTACACACAGTCTTATCCAAAGCCATTAACATATACCCTATATTGGTAATTCATGTCCCTTGAAAGAAGGTAACTTTACATATTTTTTGCTTTTCTTAGCTTTATCTAGCAGCCAATGGTATTGTTCCTCTTATTTCTCTGATTGGCCCTGAACAGTATGAACGCAACAAATGGCCCTGTGGCCCCCTGCACTGTCCCTGCATCAGCTGCAGGTCATTCGGGGGAGGATGGCAGAAAGCCAAATCATTCCAGGATGATGACCCGACACACTTGCTACAATGTCAACTTGTTTTGATGCTTGTCAAATTTTCGTTATACAGTTTTCCTTCTTTTTTTTTTCATTTTTATTCTTTTTTATTGAGGTTTGTCTGAAAGCTGAATGACTCGTCAAGTGTTTCATTATTTTTTACATAATTTATTGAGACGATAATTATGTCAGTTATGTGAATAGTGCAAAGGAATGAATATAGTTTAAATATTGATACAAACAGTACCCAGGGGCGGATCCACAAAATGTCGTACAGGGGGGGGGGGGGGGTTTACGAATGAAAATGTACTGAAAATATCCGGATTTTTTTTACATTAAAATGTACAGGCCAAAGGGGGGGGGGTTGAACCCCCTAAACCCCCCCCCCTCTGGATCTCTTATACAGTAATTAAAACTCCATAAATCTTCTGTGAAAAGGATGAGGGACACATATTGTCATGACTATATTTATGACAAATTAGAAAAAAGAAAGCCCCAACCCCCAACAAAACTTTCAAGAAAACTCCAACAATAGACTCTTATCACTATTATTGCTTTGCTTTAAACCAAACAAGGACTCTATTTTAGTGTGCAGCTTACAAATAATGAAAACTTGAAAATTCACTTACACATAGAATGCACATCCCAGGAGTACAGGAATCAGCAACCAATCAGAAATGTAAAATAATCCAAAAAAGTTCATGTTGTGTTGTTTTCCACCCACAGATGGTGAGTGAGCAGCAACAATTGAATATTCCTGAAAGGGTATGTGTTAGTCACTGTTACCTTGGAGGTGTTTCAGACCTCATGGGGCTGACCCAGTCAGGCTCTATAGGACTACTCTGTGTGCCACTGAATATAGGCTACTCATGTGCAACTGGCTTCCATCTGCTATAGCAATAACAATATTTGTCAAAAACAAAACAAAATACTATATTCATGTCATGTAGCAATTAATAGAATGAAAGAATAATGAGGATTGTGAAATTGCACCAAAGCCAAATAGTATATGGCCTTACCATAAAATGGATTTCTCAGTAGGTTTATAGTACAAAAAATAAAGATAAAGAGACTCCCTAAAAAGACAGTCAATATGAGTAGGCCTATGTATATACATTGCGTATATAGAGAGGGTGACAATTGACATCATATATAGTGTTTGAACTGCTCAGTTGTAATTCAGTTGCTCACTTTTGTGACCCAGCCAGGTTTGATTTCCACCTGACGCAAACCCACTGTGAAAGTATTCATAAGAGTCAATACTGTTAAAGAGATGGTTTTATCTTACCATTAGTTAAAATTTTGTTTGAAAAATTCCTCGACTGTTAAGTAATACCCTTTTCACCACACTCAATTTTCAGAAGCTGCCCATCAGTGTTTGATGAAATTCTCATGCTCTTTGAAGACAGAACATTTTCAACTTCGGCCATGGAACTAATCGGGCTTCATCAATCATGAAGAAAGCTCAAGCAAAGTCAAGCTGCCATAACCAATTGTTCTAAAAACTCACACATGGTTGTTCACACAGAACATTTTAATTAAAGATTTTACTAAACATTTTAATTAAAGATTTTACTAAAGCTTTTGAAGATTTTACTAAAGCTTTTGACTATATTAATAGAAATGCTCTCTACTATAAACTACTTAAACAAAAAATGAGTACGAAAATGCTTAAGATTATCATGAGTATGTTTGAAAAGGCCGAAGCTAAAGTACATCAATTGGGCAAACTAAGTGCCCCAATAGACAGTATCTATGGTGTCCTTCAGGGTGGCATCCTGAGCCCTAAATTGTTTAACAAATTCCTCTCTGATCTACCACTATATTTAAGTGAAACAGATGGAATAGAAATAAATAGTACAGTATTTACACACCTTCTCTATGCAGATGACATCGTTCTCATATCTGAATCTGTAGAGGGTCTACAAAATAGCATTGACTCTCTACACATGTTTTGTGCCAAGTGGCACCTTATTATTAATATCTCTAAAACCAAAGTAATGCAAATCGGATCCAAAACCCATGCTAATTTCCTATATGATAATAAAACCATTGAAAATGTAGAAAAGTTTAAATATTTGGGTCATACAATTAGCAACAATAAAAAGATACATAAAGAGATGCCAGATTACATAGCAACCCAGGCCCAAAAGGCTCTTTTTGCTCTGCATGGACGGATGAAACCGTCTCTTGGTCATATACCCCCATCACTTGCAATTAAAATGTTTGATAGCTATGTCCTCCCTATACTGGAATACAATAGCACCTTTTGGTCGGGTACTTCGGAGATTTCTAAAATTGAGAAAGTTTAGATTGGTTAGTTAAAACATATACTTAATGTTAGACGACAAACGCCGACATTAGCAGTGTATGCAGAAACAGGTAGATTCCCCCTTCGATTGAGGCAACAACTTAGCACAATAACCTATTGGGCCAAATTAAAAGATCTCCCAAATCATGATGTCCTTAGTAAATGTCTTAAAATTCAGGAAGATTTACATAACACAGGTCAGAATAACTGGTACAGTAAGGTAGAGAAAACTATGACAGAAGCTGACATCTCAAATTGGCTTACAGCTGATCCCACTTCAGTATTAAAGGAAGTGAAACTAAAACTATACGCAAAAGAACAGAACAGAATTCTTAATGAACTCACTGACTCTGAAAAGCTTCCTAAACTTCGCACATATAAACTCTTTAAGACAAGCTACTGCCTGGAACCATATCTAAATTTGAATCTCCCAAAGAAAACATACACTAATATTGCAAGATTCAGATTAAGTTCCCACAATCTTAAAATTGAGACAGGAAGACATAATATACCCAAGACCCCGGTAGAGCTTAGAAAATGTGACAAATGTGACACAGGTGACATTGAAGATGAAATACATTGCCTTTTAGTGTGCAACAATAACACTGCTCAGAGAATAGAACTTGTAAATAAAGCAAGCAGCTTAATCCCTAATTTCTGTGATCTTGATAGCATACAACAGTTTAAAATACTCATGTCAAATAAAAGCCCTGACATAATACTTGCTGTGGGTTCTTTTCTCAATAAAATAATGTGAATAAAATCTAAAACTTCTGTGCCTCCTTGCACTTTACTTTCACCGGTGCTGCTGTCTATGTCGAGATATGTATCCTCACTTTGCTTTTATTGACTTTTGTGCAATAACACATATGAAACTGGGACCAATGTGCATATTTTATGAACTATGAAAGACAATTCTACATGAACTGTGAAACCTGTCATTTTTTATGATATGACACTAGATTATGTTTGGTAACATAGAATACTGTAGATGTAGATTTGAATTTTTTGATTTTTCGATTTTCAATTCTTGATTGACACATGTATCTGTATTTGATATTTCTGTTGTCATTAAAAGTTTATATATATAATAAATCACAAAGCAAATTCAACTGTCATAGAGCTCTGTTTGATGAAATTCACATGCTGTTGAGACAGAACAATTTCATATTTTGCCAATGGAATAACCAGGCTTCATTAATCACAAAGCAAAGTCAACTGCCGTTGCTGTTTAATCAAAATTCACATGCTGTTAGACAGAGCATTGGCTATGGATTCATCTATTAAAAGCACAGTCTAATGCGGCAGCTCTTTGATTGAAATTCACATGCTGTTGCAACAGAACATTTTCTTCTTTTGCTATCGAAGTAACCAGACTTTGCCAACAAAACAAAGTCATTTGCTGTATGTGTTTGATGAAATTCACATGTTGTGGAGACAGAACATTTTCATATTTTTCTATCGAAATAAGCAGACTTCATCAATCTCATAGCAAAGTCAAGTGACGTAGCTGTTTGATGAAATTCACATGCTTATCAGACAGAATATTTTCATCTTGTGCCATTGAAATAACCGGGCTTCATCAATCACAAAGCAAAGTCAAGTGACGTAGCTGTTTGATGAAATTCACATGCTTGTCAGACAGAATATTTTCATCTTGTGCCATTGAAATGACCGGGCTTCATCAATCACAAAGCAAAGTCAAGTGCCATAGCTGTTTGATGAAATTCACATGTTCGTGAGACAGAACGTTTCACATTTTGCAATTGAAAAAACCAGACTTCATCAATCACAAAGCAAAGTCAAGTGCTGTAGCTGTTTGATGAAATTCACATGCTTGTCAGACAGAATATTTTCATCTTGTGCCATTGAAATAACCGGGCTTCATCAATCACAAAGCAAAGTCAAGTGACGTAGCTGTTTGATGAAATTCACATGCTTGTCAGACAGAATATTTTCATCTTGTGCCATTGAAATGACCGGGCTTCATCAATCACAAAGCAAAGTCAAGTGACGTAGCTGTTTGATGAAATTCACATGCTTGTCAGACAGAATATTTTCATCTTGTGCCATTGAAATAACCGGGCTTCATCAATCACAAAGCAAAGTCAAGTGACGTAGCTGTTTGATGAAATTCACATGCTTATCAGACAGAATATTTTCATCTTGTGCCATTGAAATAACCGGGCTTCATCAATCACAAAGCAAAGTCAAGTGACGTAGCTGTTTGATGAAATTCACATGCTTGTCAGACAGAATATTTTCATCTTGTGCCATTGAAATAACCGGGCTTCATCAATCACAAAGCAAAGTCAAGTGACGTAGCTGTTTGATGAAATTCACATGCTTGTCAGACAGAAAATTTTCATCTTGTGCCATTGAAATAACCGGGCTTCATCAATCACAAAGCAAAGTCAAGTGACGTAGCTGTTTGATGAAATTCACATGTTCGTTAGACAGAACATTCACATTTTGCAATTGAAATAACCAGACTTCATCAATCACAAAGCAAAGTCAAGTGCTGTAGCTGTTTGATGAAATTCACTTGCTTGTCAGCTACGGTAGTTGACTTTTCTTTCAATAGCATTATATCACAAAGAAAAATCAACTTCCATCCACAGTTGCTTGATTGATTTCACATGCTGTTGAGAGTGTTGAGACAGAGCATTTTCCTCTTTTGCCATTGAAATAACCAGACTTTATGATCAATGACGTTTGGCATGGACTGCATTGAAATAAAAGGGACTGTTCAGAATTTGTGTCGGGGGGGGGGGGGAGTTTTGTCCCAGAGGGTACTAATTCTAGAAAATATCATTTGTGTATATGCAATAGTGGGCAAGTTTTGGCTCCGATATGGAAAAAATTATTTTTTCTCAATATCACAAAAAGTACAGAATATCTATCAGTCAGACCATGAAAAGGCACAAGTAGACTATATAAGCCATATGTGTACCAAATTTTATCCATGTACATGCAATAGTGACCGAGTCTTGGGCAAGAAACAAAAAATAAATTATTATTATTTTTTTTAATATTTCAAAAATGAACTTTTTCCATGTACATGCAATAGTCACTGAGTCTTAGCGCGAATAAAAACAACAATTTTTTAAATATTTTTTCTCCTAAAAAAATTGAATATCTATCAATGAGACCATCAAAAGGCACAATTAGACCATATAGGCCACATTGCACCAAATTTAATCCATGTTCATTCAATAGTGACTGAGTCTTGGCCTGGAAACGAACAAAAATAATTTATAAATTTTTTAATTATTTAAAAAAGTATGAAATTTCTATTCATCAGACCATCAAAAAGCACAACTAGACCATACAGGCTATATGTGTACCAAATTTCATCATGAATTCAATAGAGGCCGACTGAGTGCGTGCTGGCCCGGAAACGATCTATCCGCCCGCCCGCCCACCTGCCCAGCGGACAGACAACTTTACCCCTAAGTGATTACAATACCTTCTTCGTTCGCTGAAGGTGAAAAGAAGAAGTTTGTTTCCAATTGATAATATCAGCTGAATACGATTGACAAGTGCCCTTCCCGCCCTCCGCCTATCGGAGTCCAGGGAGAACCATACTATCGTTACAGGATCTTCTGAAATTTTGAAGTTTTGTTTTTGACTTTGTTTGAGTGTCTGCAAGCTTAAATTCTTCATACTCAGCATGCCTCTAGATTCCAAACGATTGCCTGTTCCCGATGAAAGCTTTTCACCCCTTCAATTTGTGAAAGAAACCAAGAAAGAGACAGCATTGGTAAGTTTCTCAATTATCGCTCAATGCACATGTTTTTGTAAAAAACTTGGCAATACACATTAGCCTGTCCTACAATACACATACATGTATGAACTAATGATGCTGTGGAACCAATATTGAATTAATTTCATACAGTAGACCTGCATGCTAGGCCTAGTACCATCAACAATGCAAGCTGCCCTTGCTGCCTACATACTTCCAGTACTAGAGGTATACTGTTTTGGTCAATTTGAATAGTATTTACAACAATTCCAGGTTAACAGTGAGGGATGCAGGTGCGATGGAAGAAAACCAGACCAAGTGAGACCAATGTGTAAGTAGAATTTAGGGGCAATTACAGTCCTCTTCACATCAAAACTGACAAAAGTGAACTGGGATAAAATGGTGCTGGGCCTGTCAATTGTGGTGACGTCATACTCATAGTCGCGCACAAGTAATTTTCTGATTATGTCACAAATGAAAATGGCTGGACCAAAAATTGACAAAAACATCACCGAAATTGTAATTGTAAATACTCTCTGTCATGCACTGCAATGCAGGCACGAAATTCGTAGTGAGCCTTCCACAATGATACAGCTCAGGGCAGCCATGGAACGGCGCCCATGGGCAGAGACTAGAGGAACATTGCCCAAGGTTCCCATGCCGTAGCACTCTCCAGTGTTGGTGACCGCCGTATGATAATGATTGTTGAGAAGATTGTGAGTCTGGCACATACCCTATTAAAATACCGCGGAAGTGTGATAAACAGTTATAAACAGCCATCAAAAGCATGTGAGTGTTTTTTGAGTTTCTAGGTCATGTGGTTGCCTTAAAAAAAAAGACAAAAACGAGTATTTGCGATTGATTTGAAGAGGACTGTAATGGGGGTGGCTCACTGCTAGGGGGTGGCAGAGGCGGCGGAACTTCTCAAAAAGTGGGGGCGGCACCAGTGTCCAGAAAAAAGGCATTTTATTTATTTATTTTTTTTTTGGACCTCATGGTGGAGAGTGCAAAAAATTGCATATTTTAAAATGATTCGCAAGAGTAAATTTTTTCTGTGATGCAATTGATAATCAGCCATGTACCTTTGCTGTTTGGCCTATGGTTGTACAAACTTTGCTTACTTTTCAGATCTGAAGGCGGGTGTTGTTAGTCAAGCAAAGGGATCTGCGTATCTGGAAATGGACCAAACGAAAATTATATGTGCTGTGTAAGTTGAAATACATATCTTTTTAGCTATTTTTTCTCTCATATCTTGTTCAGATTGGACTGATTTGGCAGTTTAAGAAAGCAAAAATTGTTATGCAGATGAAGGGAGCAAAATTTTGCATGACACTAAAAATTTGGAGAATTAAAAAATTTCTACTTATAATTTCAACCTATGTCTTGAATAGTTTACTATAATTTTCCATAAGATATTATAGATAACATTTAATTGACATTAAATTGTGTTTTGTCGTATTCAGATATGGTCCTCGGGAAGTGATAAAAAGAGAAGAGTTCAGTTTGCAAGGTCAGCTTTACTGCGAGTTGAAATTTGCGACCTTCTCGTGTCAGCAAAGGAGGCAGCACCAGCCTGACAGCGAGGAACATGAACTGTCAGTTATTTTGAGGCAATCTCTTGAGCCTGCCGTGCAGTTGGTAAGGATACTTCAGTTCAGATTTGTCATTTAATATCAATGCATGTTTTGAAACTATTTATTTATATGTCTATACATTTTTAAACCATGTGAATTTGTTTTATCTTAATTTTCGAGATGTCCTTTTTTTTTTTTGGCATTTTGAAAATTTTCATTCAAGTATTTGAAAATATGTATAATATATCTGTGTCCTTGTTCTTTTTTTGCAGGAAAAATTTCCCAAGGCTAGGATGGATGTATTTGTGAATGTATTGCAGAATGATGGAAGTGGTGAGTTGGAAGTTAGAAAGTTACAATTACATTTTTATGTAGGCCAATAATTTGAACTCCTTGTCTTTTGGTCATGTTTTGCCACATGTGGGAGCTGTTTTATGATAACTATCATTTAAAAAACTAAATTTTGCAATTATATTAATGGTTTCTACAAGCACCTTTTAAATTTGATGTCAGGATAAGGTATGCCATATCAAGTGAAATTGAACTGAGAAACTTGTGTTATCAGTCACACAAGCAATATTTTAGGCATTTAACGGGCCTTTTCAAGTTTGGATGCTTCGAGCCTTCGACTTCGCAAAATTTGTGTCACCATGGAGAATGGAATGTTATATAACTAATGATATCATATTGATTCATTGTAAACTACATTGCTACTTGCTAGTCTTGTTCGAGTATGGCATTGTTGAAGCAATCATGTCAAGAAATATTGACTGATTTTGTATGTTTCAATTTTTGTAGCTTTGGCTGGAGCCATCACGGCTGCATCAGTTGCATTGGCTGATGCTGGCGTGGAGATGTACGACCTGGTTGTGGGGTGTTGTTTGGTAGGTGAAGCACCTAAATATTCTATTTATATGTTCTGTATAATCTTTTGACACAGTCCTACATTCAGTGGCATTGAAAGAAAGAAACATTGAAGATTTCCTTTCAACTTAGTTTTGCATCTGGCAGTCAGTGAAATCTTGGTGGCATCTGGTTGCTTTTAAAACATTTTTTTATCTTGTTATTAGACGCAGAGAGGAGACACTTGTATGCTTGATCCGTGCGGTTCAGAAGAATATAGTTTAAAGGTGAGTGCAGCAAATTTACAAGTTTAGCTAACCTGATAGGTTTCTGTATTTCAATTTACAACTTGCCAATAAATATAGTAACTGAATTCTATTCCACTTTTCGAGAAAAAAAAACTGACTGTATTTTAAATTTAGTTCAGATGTAAAACTTCATTTGAATGTTTATATATAACAATTTTGTGGGTCTGTTCACTCTCCGTTAATTCCGTCATATATTTTCTTAGGCTGCAGAAAAGAACACAAATTACGGGAATGTGACAGTTGGTCTAATGCCTTCCTTACACCAGGTGGCAGCACTGTTGCAGACAGGTCACATGACTGAGGAGGCTGTTGCTCAGGTATGAGGCTAACGCCATATATAGGCCGACTGTGTTGTGGTTAACTGGATTTGGACTTGAAATTAAAACCAACTCGAGCTATATTAGAAATTTTAAAACATTTTGCTGATGATAAATTGGTCTAGAGTCCAGAGAGAGTAAAAAGTAAAATATTTGTGTTTTAATTTTTGTAGCTTTGGCTGGAGCCATCACAGCTGCATCCGTTGCATTAGCAGATACTGGAGTGGAGATGTACTCTACTTCGAATGAACAATGCATGTTAATTTTTGTTTCCAGGGAATGCGTTCATGCATCAGTGGTTGTCAGCGAATTTACCCAATTCTGCAAGAGACGCTAGAAAAAGCGGTTGATGAGAAGTCAATGCAAGACCAAAACGGATAACGTCTTATTAAATTGTATATTATAATTTCTGTATATATTATTTTTATTAATAAAATGTGTCATTACTCATTAAAGACTCATTTATATTGTCAATAGTTCAGTTAGAACTTGTTTCTATTAAAGGCCATTACTTTCATTTAGAAAACTTTTAAAGATACTGGGGCAGCACCAGTCCGTTTGTACATATGGTAAATGTTCAATGCGGTGGTCAGGCAAACTTCTAATTCTTTGTCAGCAAGAGCCATTTCCTTTGCCGGGTACAGAAAATGTTAACCGTTTTCATAAGGATTTATTCGTAGATTGCAGGCAAACTCACGAAATTATTGTATGCCTATAATGTGAACAAAGACCGCTAGAAGCATAGAAACCCAAATAAATTCGGATGCCATTACCAATAGGCCTCAGAGCCACAGGTGAAGTGAGATTAATCAATTGGTCAGCTAATTGCAACAAATAAATACTCGCACATGAGATGCTCTTCAGACAGCAAGGCTGAAATTTTATTTCATAATCATATAAAAGAAAACATCGATTCATTCTGATGATCTGAATAATAAGTTAGTGCACATGATCAACAAGCACATGCGGACAATGGACATTCAATATTCAAAATCTGAAAAGCTATTTCTCCAAGTCCTCCACATCAGAGTATTGCTATCTGGATTCTTGAGAAAATGTTTAAATATTTCCATAAATTTACTGGAATGTAAGTTTTAGCCTTTATTCTTGACAAGACCTGCATTAAATTTTTTAACAAACGGTTTACACATAATGCAAGATAGATGTGCATGTAGACAAATTTTAAAATATTGAATTAAATTGAACTAGGCCTACTTTCCTATCTGACACTGGTACTTCTGCAGTCACATGACCAAAGGCACAGCATTATTAAACCAACGACAAACTAAAGTAAACTGCGAACACATCAACCTAACTTCATATAGTCAACAAATATGAATGACTCTATACCAAGTTTGAAGAGTACAATAAATTTTAATAATCTGAGTTATCTGAATTTGGGATTCAAATTAGTAGGAAGTTTAAAGGTAATGCCACTTGAATTTAGAAACCCCACTGGAAGTCAACATAAACAGAAACTGATAAATGCAGATTTATACAGCATAATATAAGACACTTCACCAATGGTGTAAACAAATAACATGCGAGCAAGATACATCAACAAAGTAACGAGTTAGTAAAGCATACAATTAACAATAGGCACATTATTACAATATCAACAACAGCATTCATCAACTGGACATGGCGAACGTTACTCTTAAAGTTCTTGTATCATCAATCACAGCAGAGAAACATCAAAATAGTGTTTCAAGTTCATACACAAAAGAAGTAATTTAAAGTTTAATATAAACCGGTTATACTAAATTTCTTGGAGGGAATGATTTATACAAAAGTTATATCTCCACATTTCAAAAATATCATTCATCATTAAGCACAAGATTGTTTCATCAATTATACAATATACACAATACATATATGACACACATTAGAGTGGGAATCCTCCAAAATCAATAATTGATTTACGTATTAATTATCGGCAGGAGAGAGACGGCACCTCAGAGGAATGGAGACTGCCGATGCTTTCTATTCCACTGTCGCAATTCCCTTCATCTGCAAACGAGGTTAACGACTTTTAAAATTGGCAGAACTCGTTAAAAAGCTAAAACTTCATCCTATGGAATATAAGACATTCAAATTTCACAACTAGTTCAGAATTAATGCATTCTGCATTCAATTAAGTAATTTGTCGAGCATTTGAAAGTCAATTTAATGCAAATATCATTACTTATCATCCACATGCTTCAACATAACTGACCAGTCACCCAAACAAGTGTAAATTTGTTCTTCTGGGAGTAAAAGGTATGAGCGGATACTCAACTTGACAACTTAAAGTCCTGTTTTGTTGCTTTTAATCACATGTACAATCATACAGAAAGCAAGCAAAGTACTCACGGTTGCCCTTTGACTTCTCCACAGGGTGTGTCTTCTTTGCCTCCTTAATTACGGCCACAGCGTCTCGTCTCCCCATCTGAACAAGACATTCCTCAAGATTCTGCACAGTTCCTCCTTCCAGCTGAAAAGATGAATTTAACAAATTATTTCTCTAATTTATGGGCATGTATGTCGATCTGCAGTGCACAGACCAGTCCAAATTTACTTCAGATATGCTATTGTATCACAGTGACTGTTTTGATGACCACTTGCTTATAAGCCACAAACGAAATTCTATACACAAACAAACTTAATTTTTACATTACTGAATGAAAATTGCAAATGATTGAAGCAACTGTAACTGATATATTCAAAATGCACCTACATGACGCTAATAAGATTATTATTCCATTACTTAACAATTCCACAATATTTAAGCAAATATTTCATAATTTCCGCACCTGGTATTGCAAGAGCAGAGAGCATGTGGGGCTTGGGGTGTGTCTGATCTCGTTGACCAACCCTCCCATATCCAGCCACTCGGACAGGGCGATCCAGTCCTTGCCGCAACATTGCTTGTCCAAGAATTTAGCAATCTCCTTCCTCGCTTGCTTGTCCAGCTTCGTCATGTCTCCAGCTGTAAAAGAGTTGGATTTATCAATTCTCATAAAATAAACAATTCATAAATATAAAGGTGAGCCAGTTAGACATGTTGATTGCTATTGGTCCATCATTAAATCTCAAGTCAAATCTCCAACTACAATAACTGTAAATTGCAAATATTCGCTAACACTGACAGTAAAGAAATGTTCTATAAAATTATCTAAATTCAGGCAAAAAAAACCAACACGTATAAATTAATGAATAATATAGAGAAAATAGCAACTTACACTTTAACGTTAATCCCAAAATACAAAAAACTTAGCATTCAACTTTAAAAGATAGAACGAACAAGCACAGCTGAACACACTGAGCCCCAAAGAGATGTCACTTAAGCATTGCAATGTATATTTAATGTATGATCTGTTCTATGCAGTATGTTTTCATTAATTTTAAAAATTGTTTGTCAGTCAATTATTTAGTAAATGCGCCAAATAGTCATAGATATGTTTCTGTACCTTGTAGACATTATTAGTATGTGGTTTTATACTATCAGTATTACTGTATATATTTATATGTTATCGCCTATCTCGCAAAGCTGGGACCGTGTAATATCCAACTAATTTCAAAGCTTATTCTCTATAAATACTGTTTCTAACAATTCAACTCATTTTACAAACATTTCATGTGTAATTATCTAAATTATGGACATGATTAATGAATCTCTAGAATGGACTCTCAAAGACTCTTGAACATTGCCGAAT
The DNA here is from genome assembly GCA_026936325.1 of Platynereis dumerilii. NCBI lineage: Eukaryota > Metazoa > Annelida > Polychaeta > Phyllodocida > Nereididae > Platynereis > Platynereis dumerilii. Next base: position 112,444,786 of record JAPTHN010000002.1, read on the forward strand.
TGCATAAAATATACCATTATTTTAAGTAAACCCATATTCTATACACCAATGTTTGTAGTCTGTAGCTGTAGTTCTATTTTCTGCTTCATATATATTGAAAGACACATGTATCACTGTTTGATATCCAGTTGTCAATAAAATCTATATAGTCATATTAATCGATGACAAAGCTAGCTGTTGTAATGCATTGAATAGCGTAACACACAAAACTTACAGAGCGTGCTGCCAGGCACATCATACATGGAGTCCGGGAGACCAGGGTCACAGTTAGCCATCTCATCGCCAATCACCTTGGAGAAGTCAAACGTATTCTTCCTCAAGCTAGTGGTGGTCTTGCCATTCAGGGCTTGCAAAATCTGAAGTCACAACACAAGGAGATAAATATTAACAAGCAAAGAGGTGAAGGATGATTGAAATTACTGTCCAACATATATATATATACACATAGATAGGCCTAGGTGACAGAGCCAGAGCTGAAACCAGACCCAGCTAATTTCCCTATTCTATTAATAATGAAGAACATTAATAAATAAATGCACCACATACCAGGGCAGACCCTGCAGCCAGCTCTCTTGGGGTGACTCCATTCCTTTGAGCGCTTCCTCCCCACCAGGCTCCATCCGATTCATCCACAGATCTTCCTGTATCATCCATTCTCTCTGTATCATCCACTGATTTCTCTGTATCAACCACGTCTCTCTCTGTATCATCCAAATTCTCAGCATCAGGGTTGGCCCCATTGGATACGAGCAGAGCAACCACTTCGTGGGAATCGGCACTCACGGCAAAATGTAGAGGGGTGTTGCCGTCGTAACACCTGGCATTCACGTCAGCGTCACACTGAAATCAAAGTCGTGAGTGAGTTTTTTCGCCCCATCAGTATCAGCGTTGGCTATTAAGAAGCAAGCATCATCAATATGAAGACAATCAGAATATTTATGACTCAAAGCCTGCACTACACAAATTTATGTTCTTACAGAATGTACTTATTTATCAAGTTCATGGCAAAAAGCAGAAGATCCAGTCTGTGACTGATAAGTAGATCTAATCAATAACTCATGCAATACAATTCAAATATAAGTGTGATGAATCCTAATATATGGTCCATGCAGTGTCATTTGAAAGCGAACACAATTAAATCTACACTGCATCAATTTCTTTGACATTACAATTTTGCTGAAAGAACATCAAAAGTTGGTGGCACTACGCAACACTAGCAAAGAATTTCAAACGTTTACCTCAAGCACCAGGTAGGACACAATGGGAAGTGAGTTGAGCTGGGCCGCCATGTGCAATGGAGTCAGACCGGACTTCCCTTCCTGGACCTCCACGCAAGCCAGGTACTGAGACAGGAGTTTAACATTGCGCAGGAGGCCTTTCATTATGGCCAAGTGCAGGGCCGACAGACCTGCAATAAAATGTCATCAAAAGGTCAGGTCACATCAATACTCACAGCACAATAAATACTTAATTCTGAAAATTTTAATCATTTACTTAACTCACCATCATAGTTGAGTACGTCCAAATCAGCGTGAATCACAAGATTTTGGGTTTCTTTCAGAATAAATTGCAGGTAAACGCAGTCGGATTCTTGAGCCGCCAGGTGGATCACTGTGTTGCCATGGCAATCACGGATGCTGGGATCTGCGCCATGTTGCAAAAGGAGCTTCATGGCCTTCGTCTGCTTGGTGAGTGTCGCCAGGTGAAGTGCCGTCTGAATGCAAACACATGTCAAGTTGATATTACTAAAGTTACAACCAAACAGATAATTAACTTCAACAATCAACAATAAGAGATTTAGACTAACCTGGCCCTGGACGTTCTGCACATTGATGACACTGTGGTCTGATAGAGGCTCGACCAACTTGAGCAATGTCTCCAGCACAGGCAGCTGATTGTGTATAACACTGAGGTGAAGAGATCTGGAATTGAAATAAACTATATACTTTAACATTTTGTTCAAATCAGAACATGCTACTGCCTCTATCCCTCTAATCAAATTTTACTGCTGCTAAATTATTTTTTCTGAGAATATTATCCTAAAATTCGGTGGCTTTTCTTTCCCTGACTATCGTGTTTTTTTTTCAAGAAGATTCCCAACAAAATGTTTCCTTCAAAATTGCATAATGGCATACACAATTAAAAAGACTCACGTGTCTCCAGACTTGTCCGCGTCCGCCACTAGTCTTCTGTAGGTGGTCAGCAAATGTTCCATTTTGCCGGTGGCTGCGTAGGCCTGCAGGGACTTGGCCATGCTCACTCCAATGCAGTAGAGCATGTTGTGTTCAAACTGGTCGATTTCCTCTGCAAATTAAGATAACAGACAAAGATATTAAACATCCAGATTACTTACAAAAATTTCTGAAATATGACCATATGGTCTTCTTTGTGAGGTGTTAATGGAATTGAGAAAGTCTTCCAACAAGTTTGTCAATTACCAAAATTTACTCAGAACCTATTCATTCCAGCCATTTCTCAGGAAATCAGTTGCTGTACACTGCATCATCACAATCATGTTATTTGGACAGTATTTTACCCATGTTAACTTAAGCACAAATTCAGGTATGAATATCATCCAATATCACATACCATAGTTCTTAATTTGTTTGCGCAGTTTTTCCATTTCCTTAAGCAGTCCTCCAGTTTCCTGAGGGGCCTGGGAGGTAAGGGTCGCTTCTTGGCTCTTGAGGACCACGGGAGGATTAATGGCTGCACTTTTGGATTTGTTGATTTTATTGCGTCTTTCCACCATGATTTCTGTCTTAGTCTGCTTCTTCTTGGGGCTCAGGTCCGAGATACTCAGACGTTCCACCAGTTCAGAAGTGAAGAGGGCGGAGCAGCCCATCCCTCCGTCGATCTCGTCAATGGAAGACAAGTCTCCCTCTAGTCCTGGGTCCATCTCAAAGGTGGCGCTGTCTCCCGTGGAATATTCGCAGTCGGAGGAATCTGTGGAGTCTATGTTGTCCACCGGGCGGCGATAGTGGCGGAATCTTTTCATTCTTTTTGCTGGCCTCTTGTAACTTGTTGCTGCAAAGTAAGTGTTATCATTTTATTGAATAATGAACAGATTTGTCGACTGGCTTAACTTAATAAGACAACTTGATTGCTACCTGCATTGCACTACTCAGCCATTTTAAAATCATTAATTCCCAAAAATATGGCTGTTCACAGAATTATCATGCTGCTTTTATACTCAAATAGGGGAACAATTGACATGAATAAATTTTTCTTCAAATTAATTTAATTAACAAATGTGAACAATGAAAGACAGAGGACTTACTGAGATTATTGAGAGCAATGAGAGTGTCCAGGTCGATGTTGTATCTTTGATTTCCGTCAGAATTATTCGACTGTCCGCCAAACGGTCCGAGGTTTTCAAGTCCTCCCCCAAACCCCGAAAAACTTCCTGCAAAAAAAAAACAGATGAGAATGAAAACAGATTGTTGGTGGAAAAAGATAGAGGGGAATTTGGACAAAATTTTAAAAAGAAGTTACTCAAAATAATGTCACAGAAAAAAAGCCAAGACTGGTGATATATTTGAACAGGAGAGATACAAAAGCACAAAACGTAATATTGGAATACCCATAAACCTAAAGTAAATTAACATATCACGGAAAAAGTTTAACAGCATTATAGTCAAAGCTCAACAAATAATCCGCTAAAATGTATCAAATATTCATTGAACACAAATGAGATATTTACCGTTAGCAAAGGGACTTCCCCCTCCCCCACCTCCAACTCGACCCCCTCCAAATCCAGGTAGCGGCTTCTTCCTCTTCTTCTCCACGTCATCCCGATCTGCAAAATAATCAATTGATCTAATTATTATTTCAATGACCCAGTTAGCTCAATGACCTAATCCTTTAGGCACATCCATTTTGTGATTATCCACAAACCATGACAGTGCAACTTGTTAGACATCCATATTTATTCTCATATAGATAATTCAATGACCTAATTAATTGAATGACCAAGTCAATTGAATGACCTAGTTAATTCAATGACCTAGTAAAATCCAATGACTTCTTCCACTTTACAGTTTACACATGCATTATATTTGACAAACAAAAAAATTTGTGTCATGGAATTATTCCTCATACACATCCCGATATATTCAGATAAGTATTTTTAGGAAAACCCAGGTTTAATCACATTAATTTGCTTTAATTACATTAATTCTCTACTTTTCCATAAATGACACCTCTGTTACTTTAACTTGAAGTGCAGGATAAGAAGCCTCCAAAGTAGGCCTAGTTTCTTACTTGCAGCATAATATACCCAGTATACTAAGTAGGCCTAGTGAAATGGCTTTAGACAGGTCACCCAGAATAATGGATCATTGAATTACCAATAGTCAACACTCAGGATAATCATTAATGCCAACATATTCTATTAATTTGGCAATTCTGCAAAAATCTTATTACACCGAAAAACTTACCGTGTTGTTTGGGGTAGTAGGTGAACGGCTTAGCATCGCTGATTGCTCCGTCCGAGACTCGTTTCAGCTGAACTTGCACGTTGATCGGACGGGAGATGGTCATGTCTCGGTAGGCTGGCGTCTTGAAAACGATAGCGTACTGCAAATAATGCCAGGTCAATTACAATTTCTTTGACAGTCTGCTAAATTAAGGTTATCTCATAATAGTGACAGAAACACTATCATAAGTTTCAAAAGCCATAATGAGAAGAAACAACAAAATTAACCAATCCCAAATCACCCTAATACAAGGCCATCATATAATGTCTGTTTCCGTCTCAACTGAGTTATCTGGTGCTGGTTGCGACTTAATTACTTACTTCTCCAAACAGCAATTAGAAAATTTCATATTTATACAATCTAGTGGCAGAAATAAGATTACCTGTCGATGGACATCTGAGGGCCCAAAAGTGCCGTAAGACTCCCACCTATCTTGTCCATCTTCGTCCGTCTCAAAGAAACGCACGGAAATATCATCTGAAATAATTTGAAACGTAAAATTTCAATTTCATTCATAAGTCTCCTAGCTTGTAGACTTTAAGACAGATTTGCCTGGTATTAAAGTATACCCATCTCAAAATGATATATATATGAGAAGTTGAAACATTGAAATTGAATTACCTTTTTGCACTTTATCACAGAGCAGGAAGACCTCGTCGTTTCCCTCGCAGCATCCCGCGTGTTTGTCCATCCGACAGATCTTCAGGGCGGCAGTGCCAGGGGATTCTGTTTTGAAAGTTACAGATACATTAGATATTTATTAGATATCTTATATTACATCATCAATCACATGCCATTCATTCTCAGATCACAGAATGCAAAAGAGGGGAAGGTGATCTAAATATCATTGATCAGGGCCTTACATTAAAATTTAAAATTATTTATGCATTCCAGCAGGCCGGTTAGGACAGTTAGGACATGAGGAGGCCAAGGCAATGAGGTTAGAGGTGACTAAAACTGCTGTCCAACATAGGTTCAGGGCTCCAGTTCAGCCTACCAATAAATGTACAAACACAAACAAAACAGTTCAGAGCTGCAATAAAATCTGAACCCATCGATCGGAAGACCAGAGACAGAGTGCCACCAGGTACCAACTGAGCGAACCCCCTCAAAATGTGATAAGAACATCCTCTTTCTCCAGATTAACTAGATATAACACGAATAAAAAGGCAAAAAGAGAGACTGACTGCTGTCGTAGATGGAGTTGCTGAAGACGGGAGGAGGCTGGTGCTGGATGTCATGGAGGATGGCTCGGAAGCACAGACGCACTACGTTGAGCTGCATGCACTTGGCCTGCTCCTGGGCCATGCCCTTCGCTTCTTGCTTCTGCTCATCTGAGAATATTATCCGATTAATTAATACAATGCTAAAATGGTCTCATATGGATACATGCTGCAAAATTTTACACTGTTCTTTCTTTTGGTTTGCGTATTTTAAGAGTCTTTCTTTAATAAATTTATCCAAAGTATTAGTTTTGTTTTAATTAACCCGAAATTGAGAATTACAAATATTCAGTTAACCACTCACTGGTGAAGTTCTTGAGGGCGTTAATGTTGTTGTTGGTGATTGGTCCCAAAGTTTCATTGAGAATTCTTTCAGTCAGCACATCGACCACTTTTCGTTTTGTGACATGCTGGATCCCAAGATTTTGAAAGCTGCAAAATTTTCAAAACATAATGGTATCTTTTTCTATCCAGGCGTAGGTCTTTCACATTATATATTTATACAATTTTTTCAATTTTCTTATGAAGTTTTCTGAGATGTAATCAAAAAACAAAAAGAACAACTTAAATATTCTCCATAACCAAGAATATATAGCATTAGATCAACCCACCTGACAGTCATATCAGTGCCCCCTGGGATGGTCACGTTGCACATTCCATTCTTGCAGTTCTTTCCAATCAACTCATGGGCGTGCGGTCGGGGGTCATCTTCGTCTGTCACAAGGGAAACCACTACGGTCGCACTGCCAACGTAATTGGCGATCTGTAATTGCAAAACAAAACTTATTATCCCCAAAACTGAGTAGACATCTCCAAAACTGAGTCTAAAGAGACAGTAGCCTAATCACCATACTAAAGGCAGGGAGTGCAACTAAAGCAATTATGGATTAAGGAAGCTTAAGGAGTCTTCAGGATTTTCACGAACAGCCAAGTTCTTTTAGGAGTGAGTGAGTGAGTTTGTGTTTTACGCCCCATCAGCACCGGTGTGGGCTATTTAGAGGCAAGGTTTCTTTAAGAAGCCTTCTGCTAAAGTTAATCTAAAGAGCATTCTTAGCTTAAGCAGCCGAGTTCACACTAATTAAAGAATGTTGTGCACATACTAGCAAATTACTGGCTTAGTAACTAACATAGGCCTAAATATTAAATCTAGTAATTTAAAGGGGCCAAGAATGAACATAAAGAAATAGAGACGACCAAATCACCTTAACAGAGGGGTATTTCTTGTTGCCCCTCTCGCTCGTCACCCCCTGCAGTCCTCCATGAGATGGGCCCTCGCATTTATAGCGGAATCGGAATCCCCTTGACTGGGGCTGCTCTGAGATTTCAATCCGAGGCTGGCCATCTGAGAAAGGGAATTAAGAGGAACCAATCAATTACGAATCATAACAAGTATCAAAGTGTCAGGTAGAGAATGATGTACCATTATCATAGATCTCAGAATCAGGATTATGGAATTATTTTAGATAATAATCAAAATAGTCACCATCAATGAAGGGTTTCACATCGTAGCTGTCATCAAATGAAGTGTCGCAGTTATCAAGCTCCACAGAATCCGATGAGTTGGAGTCCTCTGACATGCTGCAAATCAAGACAACAAAACCAATTAGCCTATAATTAGCCTAATTAAGTTATGCAGCTTTGCTCAAACAGTAAACATACTATCTCATTGAGAATAGGACTTTATGTCAAGGAAATTTTGTATTTATTTAGTGTAGTGCACACCAGAGTCAACATAAAATTGCAGAATACACATATTTTCAATTTATATTAGATTCAGTTATTGAATCAACTGGCCTACTCATAGTCATAAACACTTTAACAATTTTGTACTCATAGTAACAGTTACAATACTCAACAGTTGAATATAATCCAGGAACAATTGTACGATACCCAAACTGATGACATAAAACAAACCCAGTCCTTGTTATGATAGCAGACTCAGTGGTCTGACTGGAATCAAGAATTTGCAGAAACCACACAACAAAGTTTACTCGGCCCAGGCTAAAAATCGTGACATGATGAGTCATTTCAGACAAGCTGCGAATTCTTGGCATAAAAATGGTTGCAGTGATACACCATGTACATTTCTAATTACTTTAATTATCTTTAACTTAGACCACCAACCTGATGATCCAGCGTTGAGCAGTGAACACAACTTGAGCTGAGCTAATCGGGTTTTTCCCCTACATTAGGGAATTCCCCTACCAACATGGATGACCAATAGCCACCTTGTGGCCATTGCATCACAAGCTATAAGGTGCTGCCACACTGTGGTGAGCATTGGAGTTACAATATTAAAGCTACACTGTCCCAGGCATTTTAAAGTTCTCAAATAACTTCAATCAAGTCCCACTTATGCTAACAGAACAGCGAAGATAAAAATCTCACAGAGCTCAGCCAGTCAAAGCGCACCAGAAGCGACCTGGCACTGTTTGCCGGGCAGAATGTTCATAAAATTTTAAGAGATTCATTATATTTTACCAATATCCTCACCCAGAGTACCTTTCGACTGTCATTAAGATATGGAGTTGGCCCCTGCCTGAAGGGCAGAGGCAAATGTGACAGCCAAAAGGACTAGGGAGGGCAACAGGGGGGAAATAAAAAACTACAACACACCCAGTGCATCTGTGTTACCATCACAGGCAAAGCACCCGCTAACCCAAGACTTAACCTCCTTGTCACGCCTACGAGAAGAGAGTGACGTCATTACAGTCTCGCGGAATCTCGCTGAGGATATACCAATATCCTCACCCAGAGTACCTTTCGACTGTCATTAAGATATGGAGTTGGCCCCTGCCTTACGTATATTTTCTAAGTTTAGGCCAATCCATCATTTACAATAATAATCTAAAATCAATCTCCTCCAAACCTCACAAAATGGCGAAACAAATGGCAAAATTACAACATGTATTCAATGTAATCCAAATAATATATAAACATCCCAATAATGACAGTCGAATATAAACACCTTAATGACAGTCGAATATAAACATCTCAATAATGACTGTTGAAAGGTACTCTGGGTGATATCCAAAATTACCAGACATAATATATAACATAATAACAGAACCTCCACACAGATGATATATTGAAATATGGAATGTATTTCATAAATACATAGCCACCACAAATTTGAGGCATAAGAGACAGTCGATTGGTACGAAGTGAGTCACTGGTATCCAGAGACAGGGAATATCAAGCAATATAACATAAACATTCCAGACAAAAGGAAAAACTGGATAAATTTCCAAGACCATACAGATTAAAGAACCAATTGAAAAGTGAGATGCACAATTCCTAACCATCAACCATATGTAGGTGGAATTACAGATATGACACAAAAACCGTCCTTAGAGAAAATTTGGCAAATTTAGGCACTGAAATCCAGAGCCGCAGGGCCGAATGACATAGTAAGATTGAATGGAATCCGAACCATCAAACTTTAGATAAGGCTCATCATATATATATATATGCTAAAATGGCAAGACCGTCACCCTCTCTCAGGCAAATCAAAAGTACCACATTATGTGTTAATAATATAATGTAACACATCACGTCTCAACATGATTTGCAGAACCAAACCAAATAAATTGCCCCTCAACTAAAAAATTGCACCGTCGCAATATAAATAGGCACTCACAACACCCCGTATTACATAATTTTGCCACCTTCATAGAAACAACAAGACTCAAGAGTCCAGTACAGCCAAAGGCATAAGAAATTGCCAACTGTCTGGAGTACAATAGTACTTGAAACAGTCCAAGCGTCAAAGAGCATCAAAATACCCCTGACAAGTTTGAATGGTCATGACAACCATCCCGTCAGATCATTGGGGTGAATATTGGAAAACACCATGACTACGCATGTGCTACCACTGCAAACCACAGCCAGACAACCAGCCTGAGGACCAACAGAATTGATGGCTCATCCAGCCTCAAATACCAGACAAAATGGATCTCTCATGGTCTCAGATACCAAATTTGTATAATTTTGGCTAAAATATCCATCAGCATTCGTTCCAGGGCGAGATCAAGGCATAAGAAATTGCCCTCACCCGAGAGCCAAAATGGCTGCAGACTTCCAACATGGCCTCAGACGCCATCAAACTTAAAACACCAAAATCGGCCTCAGACGCCGTCATCCATAATTATTAAGGGCCTCAGACGCCCAAACAACATTTGAACAAACAAAACAACAAAATCTCGGCCTCAGTTGCCGGTTTTAAAACTCGATTAAGAAAGATTAAAATTCGCGTTTCACCAGACGCGTCTTCCCGGCTGCATACGAGAAGAGAGTGACGTCATTCCAGTCTCGCGGAATCTCGCTGAGGATAAGTCATCCACTTCATGAAGCCATAATAATTACTCCAAACCAGCAATAAAATTTCAATCCGGAAATTCAAACTAGAAGGCAAATTGGAATTTGCATATCTGGACAGTGATAATCGACCTGACCATTGTAAAACAAGCTAGGGATAGTCGTTCGGTATGCTGAATTACAGTAGCACGGGGCCCATTTTATGAGGGTGTTAGCCTGAAGTGGCCTTGAGAGGGAGAAACGCATATTTTGCTAGACATGCAGCAGCGCACAAAAGTGTTTTGATTGATACTTCTGTTGAATTTGGCGAGAAGACAGTTTGTAGGCCCTGTAGGGCTTGACAAGTCATGTTAATACTGAGTTATGTAGAGTAATATCATGATGCATTTTTTGCAATGGCACATGAGTGTATATTATTGACAAAAAAAGTCTAATATCTCAGGAAAAGGATATATTGCACTTATCAGGCACTTTCTTTGAAGTGCCATTGATGACATTTAGATTTGGCAGCAGATCTAGGCCAATCATTCAATTGACCTTCAGATATATACAGGTAACAGGTTGATTTCTCACGGTAGAAATATCGGAGATTCACAACGATTGCCTAAGTCAAACTAGACGGTGCATGTGATCCCCCGAGGTGACCCCCGCGAGGTGACCCCCGCGAGGTGACCCCTGCGAGGTGACCCCCGCGAGGTGACCCCCGCGAGGTGACCCCCCCAAGGTGACCCCCCCAAGGTGACCCCCCCAAGGTGACCCCCCCAAGGTGACCCCCCGGTTTCTATTGATCTAAAAAAATGTACATGACAGATGATTTATGACAATAATGGGATAATCATAATTCATAAACTGTATTTGGTTACACACAAATATCCTTTACAGTGCAGCCTCCCTATATCACGACTCTCTATATCGCGACTCTCTACATCGCGAACCTCCGCAATTTGCGATGCCCCCATGTCCCCCAAGTAATCAGCCAGACACATCAAAGGCCCTTTTATTACGTCATCATGTATCCAAGTACATGCGTCATGCTTGATTGCCTTTAGGTCTACAGCCCTACCAGCTGCATAGATCTATATGGGCCTGACAAAGGTGATTGTCATCAAGCAGTTTAATTAAGCCCAGTGCAATTACTGTCGAGCAAACAAGAGCTGCTTTCAATTCAGTTGCAAAGGTGTGAAACCTAATTGCCATTCAATCACTCATTGGAGATATATACTCAGTGCTCAACATTGACTTAGCAGCCTCTGCCTGTTATACTGCACTATCCCAAATCTGAGTCTTAAGATCTTGATTCTTGAAAGTTTGATATTTAAATAATACTTTTTAAATTATATGTCCTTCAAGTATATCATATAAAGCCAGCTAATTAGGTTTGAAGAGTATCAGGCCTAGGTCTGTGATCTGTTTAATTGCCATTAGCCTAATTTCAGTTCAGTTCAGTTGGTGTGCGTGCCCGGATCTGCCGGGTTGCTCGACCCTCTCGGGGAGCTGCACTCGATTAAGTCCATTATTTTCCTGATTTTTTCTGCTGTGACTTTTAGCTTGGTGGGGTCCTCATTAAAAATGTCCTGGACGGTAACCTGTCCGACGTTGGTCCTGTTTTCATCAGTGCATGTTTCCAGGACATGTTCCTGGTCTTCTTCCTCGGCTTTACAGAGTCTGCACGTAGAGTCTTGGAACATGTTTCCGTAGTTACATTTGCCTGCTAAGTCATCCAATCACCAATTGCTGTCAACATCTATAGATCCCAGAATGTCCCGTTGTATGGAGTTGACATTATCAATTGCTATTTAAACTGTAGCAGAACAACAATGAGTCTATAGAATTGCCTGCAAGACTAGCAATGTCACTGTTATCTAATATACAAATGACGGCCGTTTCGGTTGAATGCACATCAATGAAAATGGCGCTAGGGGGCATGGCAGTCAACCACGAAGTAGAGAAGACCTCTGATATATTGTCGCAGTCATGCATGTCCCCCAAGCACTGCGAAATAGAGAGGTTGCACTGTATATGATTTAATTGTCGTAATCTCATCTCAGGACAACCATGGCAAGCGCCACACCAGCTGGTACGCATTTTGCACGCTAAATGGCTACGGAGAGTGTCCCCCTAGCGGGAAACTCAAGAACAACTTGTTTACAGCAGCAAAGACAGCAGGAACCAGCCAGACAACATCAACCAATCACATCACTTCATTCCAATGGTAACCCCAGCTACTCTATGCATCGACCAATCAAATCTCTGCATTCCAATGGACTGGTCCCCCCAAAGCTACAGACAGGTGGGCCAGATAGTAGTCAAATGCATCAGATTTCGTGATTTTTGCCTATTCTGGGCACTTTATGCATCTATCTACAGTTGTTACAGATAGATCTAGCCCTAATCTATCTGCTGCATCACTCTGACGCATTATGATGGCGTGTGTGCAAAAGTGGAAGGTGAAATAGGAGCTGAGTGGAGTAAACCACTATATGTCATGTTTAATGCTGGCAAAGTTGACAGGAAGTCAAGGCTGACAGAAGTAGTAGTGTAGCCAAACAGTATCCGGACTCCGTCCAGATAATGAGACACTAACAGAGACACTGACTTCTCAATCTAATAAGAGGCCTCACAAGGAGATATTGATAAGAATAGCTGCATATATTTTTAACATCGCTTATAGTAACCTAGCTATTACGAATAGCAATTCAGATGAACATCCCTTGAGGATGAATTATCCTCTTGATGAAATTTACATGTCATCAGAACGAGACATTTTCATTCGAACAGAATCAAACCAAAAAATATTTCACAACCTCCAAAATACACAACCTTCTTCCGAGGATCTTCAAAGAAATTTTCAAAAAGCAAATGGCATTGAAATGTTGCCACACCCACCAATGACATACTTTTAAAATAGCCGACCACCATTTTACAATTTGATGATAATCACATGCTGGTAATAATAATAGTTTACCAACAATTTAATATTAGCCCGGAGTACCAACTTAAAATGGATGCATTCGAAAATACAATCATTTTAAAACAATACATGCATTCATAACAGATACAAATAATAAATGTTTATAGAACAGAGATATAATATATTTTGATAAAACTATCATAAAAGCATGATAAACTTCAACAAACAGGTAACAATTGCTGCTCAGAAATTTCTATATTCATGATGCAAGTAATATACGCCTATCCCTTCAATTGAACTATGGTCATGCAAAATTAAGCTTCTTTAAAATTTAAATTTTTTGGCTGCTTGTGCTATCATGATCTATATATATTCAAAACATAGCTTTACATATAATGCATAAATATTTTGTATAATGATTAATTAATTATAGTGTCTTCAAGGTTCATTCGCTGTGGCTGCCTGTTCTACAGGAGCAACCGATGATTCTTCTTGTAAACTAACGTCCTGTGCACTAGTATCTTGAACACTTATATCATGCACACTTTTATCTTGCGCACTCGTATCTTGTGCGCTTGTATCTTGAATACTTGTATCTTGTATACTTTCATCTTGCACACTTTCATCTTGCACACTTGTATCTTGTGCACCCCCGTCTTCTTGCACACTTGTATCATGAGTGCTAGTGTCTTTCAAAGATTCCATGGACTCCGCATTGTGAAACATTAATTCCTTGTCTTCTGGTATAGCTTCGTAATCTGGCCGTGGCTCAGTCTCTTTGTCAAATTTTTCCTTCTGTTTATCAGTAAGAGCATCTACTCTGGCGAAAAAGTCTGAGAAATCGACATAAGAGGCAATTTTGCCATCGGAATCCAAGTCCATCTTGGGCTTGTCGTCGACTTGGAAACGGATCAAAGAATCCCTGTTGCTCTGAGTGGAGTCATTAGTGCTGTACGTGGACTGGGAACTGTTGTAAGTGTTGTTCCATGTGAGGGTGTTCCCCATCCCGGAATACATGAATGGTTGAAACCTCGCATCAGGGGGTGACGTTTGGGGGATGTCGACTGACAATGGGGTCTCCATACCGACGGTCGCAGCTCCTACCAGAGGGTTAGTGTTAGCAGCATTAGAAGGACTGTTGACGGCGTGCGGGAGGGGGTAATTGAAGTTCCTGACGAGCAGCGTTACGTCCTTCCTCTTCTGACAAGCTTCCTTCCTCGGACCTGTCGATGTCATGAAAGTGTCGTGGTGTTTCCGCACCACTTTGTCCACCACCGCCTGTGCGACTCCGTTCAACGTAGACTGGAAGCCAAACTCAACGGCCACCATAGAAGCAATGGCCGCATTCACGCTCTCTTCTCCCGTGCCAGGATGGTCTCTGTTCACCGCATCCTCGTAAGACTTGTACAAGCCATAGGACATGAGAATCAAGAAGCCGCAACACTTGTCTATCTCAATACCATCCGTAACATAAGGCTCAGCAATTACTGGTACACTACTTGCAGTCCTAGAGAGATAAGAGAACAGATAAGAAAGATAAGTTTTTTGTAGCCTATGACTCATGTCTGGCTTAAATGAAACCAAAGAACTAGCAACAAAGTTAGGTTTAAGTCACCTTTAGAGATTAGCGATAAAATATTTAACACAGCAACACTATCATTAACAAACAGGCCAATGTACAGATACATTTACTAATTGACAAATCAAGTGCTGAGATACTAATGAAGTTAATAGCTTTTCTTTTTTTTTTCAATTTGGACAATATTGACAATGAATCAATGATTCACACAACTACCTAATTAGTCTGATCTACATTGTACTTAACTTATTGAATTTCTTTTTTTCAAACACTTTTTAACAATTTTCAATATCATGTGTAATCAAAAAATTATTTTTTCATTGAAATACCACTGAGCGTACTAATATAAATGTAAACCCTCTGCTTACCGTAATCCAGGCAATGTCTTGTACCCTTGCTTGATATCGAGGTCACCCAAAGCCCGAGTGTATCTGAAATTGCCCACTCGGCCCTGCTCTCGCATCGTCTGGATATCTGCCCCCAACATTTCCAGTCTTTGCAATTCCTCCTCGTTGTCCAAGTCATGGTCGACCGACAACTGAGAGACCCGCAATATCCTCTGGTTGTCCTTCTGGCAGAGCAAGGCACGACTGCAACCTAAAGACAACAACAGTGAGCCAGGACATGTCATTCGTTAGAATAATAAATACAGCCTATACATGTGTGTGCCTCTAAGAACTATTTGTGTGCATCATAGAACAGTATGTGTGCACCATGGAACATCATGTGTGCAATGGTTGCATCAGAAAATAGTATGTGGTAGACCTGTCAGCCAGCCGCCAAGGCCAAAATTGGCTGGCTAAGAGGTATGATCAGCTGGCTTCAGCTTAGCCATCACCTTTGGTGGCTGCGGCTGGCTTAAATTGGTGGTGGCTGGCTGGTCGGCTAGCCGCGGCTGAACCAATACTTTATGGTCTAACAATTCAATTTTGGACGAGAATTATACCAACAAAAAAAAGAAACAAAAAATAGTACTTTTTCCTGTCATCTGTGCCACTATATAATAGAGCATTTCGTTGAGAAAAAGGCCTTGAAAGTCAGGAAACACACCCATCCCAAGGAATCTGGCATTGCTTGTACTAGTTACCGGTTACACTATTCTTTAATTTGTGAGTCATGATGTCTGATGATAGGATGATATGTCATGATTATATCAACATCATATTATAGGAGCCTACTCTTACATATTGGGCAATTTTTCTTGTATCCAGGTGGAATGGAAGATCAGTATATAAACTAGCAGTTCACCAGTTTATATAGTTTGGTGCTTTTCAAAAATGAAGTGTGATGACATTGTAACTCAAAGATGAAATGAAGAAAGCCAGTCATTTGTGATGAATTTTGAGTGAGCAAATGTGAATTTTAGAAAGCTACCTGGTGAAGGAGTGGCGAAAATCTGTAATTAATCAGTTAACATCCTCTTGTGAGTTAGAAAATGACTCCAATGCCAAAATTGTTCATGTGATTTGGACTGATTGTAATTAGTGGAACTGTGGAAATAATGAGCATGGTGAGTGTTGATGGGCATAGAAGTTGCCCAGTTGTAATCCTCAGGTGAATTGATGGGCTGAGGGGTAGAAGTTAAGATGTTTTGGTAAATAGGAAAAGCCTCAGAAGTGAGATGAGACACATGCTATGGCTATAATTGTGATTAGATAATTAAAGCTTACCCTGAATAAATGAAGATCATGTTTGAATAGTGATTAAAAATCTTAAGAAGTATAGGCCTACTTTTTGTGTCTCAGCAGATTTTAGGGTAGGCCTATATTAATCAAATGGACAGGATAGATAGGCCTAATCCTCTAGTTTCGAAGTGACCAACAAGCAGCAGGCCTATAGATGTGTCTTTTATTAACGTTTTTAAAATCAAAGTATTATTCCATGTAGATCTATCTTATGGAAAAAGATAAATGTTCTACTATAGAGTCAATAACATAGGCCTATAAACCTGTGACAACTCATGCCTGAACCATCTGTCCAGGTGATATAATTGCCATCAGGTGCTAATTGGCTGAATTGCACTTCAAGTGTCATCAAGCAAAGTCTGGTTAAAGTCCTGCTCTGATTGAAGTTTACAGTCTATCCAATTAAACAAAGTAGCAATCAGACCAAGCTGTTCTGATTGCAATACAGGATTCCAGCTACAATACTCTCATGAGAGGGGTTTTTTTGCTAGGCCAGTCGGCGGCCGCCGGCGATCGGGTGTCGGCGGCGGCTGGCTAGTTACAGAGAAGCACTGGCGGCGGCTCACTGGGTTCATAATCGGCGACTAAGCTGACAATTTTCGGCGGCTGACAGGTCTAGTATGTGGACATCTTGGAACAATCCATATATGCATCTGGGAATAGCATGTGAGCATTTATGCACTATTAAACATTATGTGTGCATTGGGAATAGTATAATATTATGTGCACCTTAAATGGGAACAGTATGTGCACAGACTTGAGCAGTATGTCACAGATGGGAACAGTATGTACTCAGATGGTAACAGAATGAGCTTAGATGGGAACAGTATGTGCTCAGATGGGAACAGTATGTACTCAGATGGGAACAGTATGTGCTTAGATGGGAACAGTATGTGCACAGATGGGAACAGTATGTACTCAGATGGGAACAGTATGTGCTTAGATGGGAACAGTATGTGCTTAGATGGGTACAGTATGTGCACAGATGGGAACAGTATGTGCTTAGATTGGACAGTATGATTGTGTACAGATGGGAACAGTATGTGCTCAGACAGGAACAGCATGTGCTTAGATAGGAACAGTATGTGCACAGATGGTCACAGTATGTGCTTAGATGGGAACAGTATGTGCACAGATGGGAACAGTATGTGCACAGATGGGAACAGTATGTACTCATATGGGAACAGTATGTCACAGATGGGAACAGTATGTGCACAGATGGGAACAGAAATGGGCTTAGCTGGGAACAGTATGTGCTCAGATGGGAACATTATGTGCTTAGATTGGACAGTATGTGTACAGATGGGAACAGTATGTGCTCAGATGGGAACAGAATGAGCTTAGATGGGAACAGTATACATGTGCACAGATGGGAACAGTATGTGCTCAGATGGGAACAATATGTACTCAGATGGGAACAGTATGTGCACAGATGGGAACAGTAATATGCACAGATGGGAACAGTATGTCAGAGATGGGAACAGTATGTGCTTAGATGGGAACAGAATGAGCTTATATGGGAACAGTATGTGCTCAGATGGGAACATTATGTGCTTAGATTGGACAGTATGTGTACAGATGGGAACAGTATGTGCTCAGATGGGAACAGTATGTGCACAGATGGGAACAGTATGTGCTCAGATGGGAACAGTATGTGCTCAGATGGGAACATTATGTGCACAGATGGGAACAGTATGTACTCAGATGGGAACAGTATGTGCTTAGATTGGACAGTCTGTGTACAGATGGGAACCGTATGTGCTCAGATGGGAACAGAATGTGTACAGATGGGAACAGTATGTGCTCATACAGGAACAGTATGTCACAGATGGGAACAGTGTGTGCTTAGATAGGAACAGTATGTGCACAGATGGGAATGGTATGTGCTCAGATGGGAATAATATGTGCACCTCAGATGGGAACAGTATGTTCTCAGATTGGAACTGTATATGCTCAGATGGGAACAGTATGTGCTCAGATGGGACACGTATATGAAGAGATGGGAACAGTATGTGTACAGATGGGAACAGTATGTCAAAGATGGGAATAGCATGCACTCAGATGGGAAGAGTATATGAACAAATTGGAACAGTATGTGCTCAGATGGGAACAGTACATGCGCAAATGAGAACAGTATGTGTACAGTAGGAACAGTATGTACCAGACAGGAGCAGCATGTGCACAGATATTTTCAGGAAGTGTGCATTGGTACTGTATGTGTATTTCAGAACAGTATGTATGGATCAAGGAACAATATGTGCACATCTGAGAACAGCTAGTGTGCATCACAAAATAGTATATTTGGGTTGTGGATGTGCGCACTTCATTGGGAACAGCATATGTGCAAAAGTTGTGTAAAAGTCAAGTAATCAACTTCAAAAGAAACAAGAGGCCCGGAATGCTGGTCAGTTCTTTGGTCTAATTGTCCATGAAAACTACATTTGAACTATTTAATCAAAACAGAATCTTGACACTTACCAACATTAGCTGTATAAAGCTTGTCATTGAACACTAAGGCCACCACGGCAGTACTACCACCAACAAGCTTCGCGTCTAGGGTTTCCAATTCCTGGTAGACTTCGGGATACTGCTGCAGAGCTTCGTACTCTGTCAAATTCTGGAAGGCAAATTAAATTAAAATTGAGGCAAATATAAAATGTTTCAGACATGTCATAAATTCACACATTATATTGTGAGTAAGCCTGGTGTAAGTTAGGCACAGAATTTGCAACTTACCTCTGGAATTCTAATTGTGAGTGAAGCCCTCTTAGCTAGTAAGTCATCCATTGATTCCTCATACCCTGTATCCACTGAGATGAAACCCTGGATAAATCATTAAATGGGAGTGAAAAGATGCCTCAAAAGAATGATGCCACCCAGAGAATATACAGTTCCGAAGTGAATGATGCATGCTTAACTGTGATATCTTATAGACGATTTTGGGACAGGTTTCATAGCATTCCATTGAGTAAGGTCTCATTATTTGGCTCAAAAGGGCACTGATTAACAGGTGAATACAAGGTGAATGTTGAGGTTGTAAGTTGTCTGAAACTGAGCCATTCCTGCTATGAATACTACTTCCAAAAGTACTCAAGAAAATCATGCATAGTAAATGTTTCTCCAAATGAGTGAGTTTGTGTTTTACGCCCCATCAGCACCGGTGTGGGCTATTTAGAGGCAACATTAAATTTTCTCCAATGAATTAGGGCAATTAGATAGAATGAGACTCACGTCATGCAAGATCTTCTTGATCTCTTCTGCATTCTCCTTGTCCCTGAACTGACCCAGCAACAGTTCGGCCGGCATGCGCTGAGCAGCGAAGTGCGACACATGAGATCCATCATGGCCGTCAAACACTCCGTACAGGCAAATGTTCTCTTCTGTCCTGAAACACAAATATCATTTAATTGCAACTTTTTACAGTAGTAAACTTCAAATTCTTGTCTACACCAGTGTCATAATGATCCTCATTAGTCCCTGTCGACTTATTGAAATATTCAATTAATTACTTGATTATGATAAAATTTTCCAATCATCAACTAAAGAAGCAAAAAGTCGATTCCACCCTGGACCACCCAATCAGTATTTTACGGCAATTTTCCCATAACTGTGCCTCACTCACTTCCTTTTGTTCTACGGAGTGGAGGGTCTGGCAACCAAAGAACTTTACAATCAACACAACACTAACATGTATCGACGATGTTGACCGTATGTTGCCGTTTGGTTCTTATGGCACAGAGCCAAACAACACAGTTGGATGTAGAAGCCTCAATAAGCTTGTGTTATTGTTATTGCGAATACGGACGTAAATAAAAATTCTCTGACATCGACCTTGAAACAACAAATTTTTGCCCATACTATAATACTACCTGAAATGAACGCTGCGGTCTTCAAACTCATGTTCCTCCTGCCTGAAGCCATCTTCCCGGTATACTTGGTTGGTTGCAAAACCAACTCCTGACAAATAGCAAACTGGCAAATCATCTGTCCAGCTTTGGTACGGACGCTGAAATCACAACAGACAATCAATTGTGGATACAACTGTTATTAAAGTTTAAAATAGGGGGCAAACATTACATCTCCGGGGGGGCGGGGGGCTTGGGAGTTTTTTTTAATAAATAATTTCTTGCCTAGTTTTGATGAAATAAATTCTTTCAGACAGTCTTGAAATAAATATTTTCCGGTGGGGTTGTTTCTTAACATGGTGTAGTTTGATTTAGAAACAAACCGTGTTTGAAATAAGGGGGTCAAGGGGGTATTGACCCCCAAAATACTACTAGGACCCCCTCAAATACATTTTTTAGAGGGACCCGGGGAAGGGGGGTCCTGAAAAAACCCCCTCAAATACTAAATGTGCATGATTTAATCCAATGGGATTTTCAAAAGTAATTTTCTGAGATAAAACGGGCTTAAAACACTCAGAATTCATTCAGAGTGTTGTCTTTTCTGAAGCCCCTCAGCTTCTGGTGGCCTCCGGCGGCCTCCCGTTGCCTGCAGATATCCGGCCTCAAAAGTTTAACCCTTCGGGCCTTGCCACTGACAGACCCCCAAATGACATGGCTATTTCGAACACTCTAAACAAATATTAGAGGATGTCACACACTTGAAATTAATTATTATTGTTGCCCATACTATGGAATAAATAATTCATTTCCCGTCAAAGAAGACTCCAAACCCCCCATCCCCCCCGTGGCACCTAGTTGGTCGTCGCCTATTTAGTAATGTTGTAGCCTAGTTGTCTGTCTAGATACCCCCAGACACTAACAAGGTGACAGATCACCTTCAAAGGCGGTCAACTAGGAATTGCATTGTCACCTAGTTGGATGTGTTTTGTGAACTTGTGTCACACAGTTGGAAGCGCTTTGTAAATTTGTGTCACTCAATTGGAACTGCTTGTCACCTAGCTTGCACTGGTATTAGATTCCGAAAATTTCTTGTCATCTAGTTGGTACTGACGGTGTACGGTCAACTAGGCGACAAACCAACTGGGCAACACCCATCGGTACCATCCAGGTGACACATATTTTACTGGGGATACCTACCAGGTGACAGATCACCTTCAATGGTGGTCAATTAGGAAATATATTGTCCCCTAGTTGGATGTGTTTTGTGAACTTGTGTCACCTAGTTGTAGTGATGCAGCCCTGGACCGCCAAAATACCGGACCACCTACAAAAAACCGGTCCAGTGCTGGACCGGACCGGTAAAGTACCGGTCCGGACCGGTCCAGTGATTTTTCATGTCATGAAGAGTACCGCATGAATTTTGTCATATCTAAAAATGAAATTTATGTCATATACCTTGTTTTAACCCTCATTTTATCATAATTTTTTTAATGCTGGTGGACCGCTTCTGGACCGGTCCAGTAACAAAATCGGACCACCTCACCCTGGACCAGACCAGGACCGGACCATTTTTGAAAATACCGGACCACCCTCTAAAAGGTGGTCCAGTCTGCATCATTACCTAGTTGGAAGTGCTGTGTAAATTTGTGTCACCTAGTTGGAACTGTTTGTCACCTAGTTTGCACTGGTATGAAATTTCCAAATTTCTTGTCACCTAGTTGGTTCTGATGGGTGTCGCCTAGTTGGTTTGTCGCCTAGTTGACCATACACCAATGCGTGTCACCTGGATGGTATCTGGGGGGTATCTGCTGTGACCTAGTTGTCCAAAAAGTGTAGCCTAGTTGGTAGTGGTATGTCACCTAGTTGGTTGTCGCCTAGTTGGTAGTGTTGTAGCCTAGTTGTCTGTCGCCTAGTTGACCAGCAATCGGTACTGACAGGAGTCGCCTAGTTGGTTTGTCGCCTAGTTGACCTCACACAATTCAGATTTAGAAAGTTTGAATTTTTAGTAGCCAGTGTCATCGCCCAGTTGACTGGCAATACTGTCGACCCTGATGTCGATGACTTCGTGGCGCCGACTTGCCAAGTCGGGTTGGTCGCCGAAATATCACTACCAGGGACGAAATGACCGGAAAACAACCAGGGAGTGGAATCAGCATGAACTGCAAAATCAGCTAACTTTGTTTCCTTATTACTTAGCAGGCCCACAACAGTAAGACTTGACAACTCTGACAATGGAATCCCTGGCTACCTGAGATGCCAATCTTGGCGGAGAAGAGGCCGGGGAGCCAGCAGACAGCCTGCGACTCGTCATTTTTCAGACAGACCTGCCTTCCTCCATCAACAAGCAACTTGACCCAATTTCGCAGGTGCGCTGTCTCGCATGCAAATGAGAAACTATATAATAATAATTACGATAATTATCTTATTGCTGTATATTTTCATAATACTTATCAAATAATTATGAATATAACAAAGTTTTGCTGAATTTTAAAATAAATTATACACAAAATTTATTAAAAATAAGGATTTGTTTCCCTGCATTTGTCGCTGGAGGTCATGTGCTATTTTGTTTAGGAAATTGCGGATGGACTCTTCTCTCTTCGAAGTCTTCAATAATGGGTAAATGGTGTAATGAAGGCTCTCATGATCAAACTAAAGTCTTGTCCAACTAACTAATGCTCATTTGTAAAGATGATTTGGGGCGGTAATTGCAATGCGTGTGCTTAAAAATCAGTTTCAAATTCAGCCCATGGCCATGCACTGTGCAAGTGTGCACCAACTGCACTGGTCGTGGTACACGGATTAGCAGTCAAGACGCCTACTGACAAAAACGCCTACTGCGATTTCAGACAATGCAAGAACGGCAACACAAAAACGCCTACTAATAGATGTCAAAAACGCCTACAAGTCTATACCAAAACGGCTACACTACTTTACAAAAACGCCTACTTTTATAAAACTGTTGTCTGTCACTTACAAATGATATCTTGTGAGGTTTAGTGTCAGAAATTAAGCAGTTCGTTAGTAGGTGTGAATAAAAAAAACCAATTTAATAACTCCCAACATCTGACAGCCTTTGAACAGCAAAATTGCAATTATCATTTGTATAAATCTGTCTGCAGGTATGTGAATTGCATGATGGCAATTAGCAGTTTGGATCAAATATTGACAGTCAAACTTTCAACACAGGGAATAGCCGTTTTTGTAGAGTGCAGTTGCCGTTTTTGTAATGGCCAATAGCCGTTTTTGTTCTGTCATGCAAAAGAAAAATAAGCTGTAGGCGTTTTTGACAATGCTAAAAAAACCGTAGGCGTTATTGTCTGTTGCCGTTTTTGTTTGTTGCCATTTTGACTGATCACCGTGGTACACAGTGGCGTATTTAGAGCTATTTTAGGGGGGGGCATTGGGCCATGGCCCCTCCCCCTCTCAGGCTCAAAATGACTGCCAGTCAAAACGGCGATAAACCAGAACGGCTATTCGTATATTTACAAACAATACCTAAACGGCGATGACCAAAGTCCAAAACGGCGATGACAATTTTAGTTAAAAAATCAACTTAGAAAAGCATATTTCAACAAAAAAAGTCTAATATTTGTTACTTTGTAGCAAGCAAGTTCACATCCATGATATTTGCTACTTTGTTGCAAAATAACGTAACATTTTTCTTGTCGTTATAATGTAGCTAAAACTTAGTAAATGAGTAAAACTTGATAAAAAGCAACAAAAAACGTAACTAAATGATCTTTTAAATAACGGAAACAATGCTGTATAACAAAATGTATTATGTTAAAGTAAAATTACTAAGTTTGCAAGCTTATTGTACCAAAAATTAGTGAAATAGCCGTTCTTGTTTTCTAGTCAAATTTATCATCGCCGTTATGGTAAATACACGAATAGCCGTTCTGGTTTATCGCCGTTTTGGCTGCACACCCTCAAAATGACATGGAGAGATAGAAATGCCGTGAAGTGCCGCGTATTCACCCCATGTAATGGCCCCTGGTGGTACATGTCCGTAAAAGTCTTAGTTTTTTATTGCGATAAATCGATCACCCACAAAGACTAAACTAAAGGACAAAATAATTGAATATGGGGGTCAGGGAAGACGTCTGGTGAAGCTGGGGAAAATCCTGGGAATTTGCTTATCAGCTTCCAGTGCATACCCTCAACCCTGCGGTCTGTGTCTTTTGTTTTGCTCGGGTTACAATTAATTTCTAGTTTCCTTTTCAGCAATAATAATCAGATAAATGTATTGTGTAGTTGTATAAACTCAATATCTTCAAGATTAATTAATTTTCATGCAATATGATCATTAGCTTGCTCAAAATTATGAATTTACCAAGCAACACTACTGATTGTCACCTAGGCTGGAAGGTAAATGCTGTAAATAGCAATCATTTGGTCCTTTGTATTTTGTTGCCTTGATGAGTTGTCGCCTCTGCAATTGACCATACACCCTCAATCTGCATTGCATCGTTCCCACCTTGTTAGCTCAACCACTCTACTTGTTCCTCTTGGTCTCAGGGTGAACCATGCCAAGTTTCATGAGTGTAAATTTGCTTTACGAATGACTTGGAAAATAAGAATTATATCAGAACATTTTAATGAATAAATTGTGTGTGTTATTTTGCAGATGAATGAGTGGAGGGAACTTTACAATGATACTGAAGTGAAGTCAGAATGAGATAGTGGGAAGTTGGATCACAATGGGAGCCTGTTTGAGTCTGGACCATGAGGAGAAAGCGGCCCGTTCTCACAGCGAACAGATAGACAGACAGCTACAGGCCTACTACGACCAAGAATGTGGCGTCATAAAGATACTCTTGCTGGGTAGGGACAATACAATTGAATTTCTTCAAACATGTAAATAAAAACACATTCTGATTCTGAATGAGGTTGGCTTGCCATTTCGATCTATTTGCTATTTATAGTTTAATTTTTAATGGAGGTGTGTACACATCTCCATTTATGCAGTCATTTTGACAAAATGGAAAGTTTTGGCGGGAAATTTGAAATTTGAGCATTTTCAGATTGCTTTTGGGCCCTCACTTGGCCATTTTGTTTGGAGAAGTTTGGAGTCAAGAATGCACCTTAGCTTGATTATAGAGCAAGCATCTGGCATGGGAATGAATAACCGGCATGTTGTTATTTGGACGTGACTTCGTTTTTATCTTGCTTGAATCCACTGCGGGCAGCATCACACATTGTGTATTGGCCACTGTGCCTAAACTATTGCACTTGTATATATGATATTTGGCACATGAAAGGGTCCTGTTGAATATATGTGTCTTTTGGTGTTCATATTTAAGCAATCGGTACTGTTTTTGAAAAATATTGGAAATTAAAAATAATAATTTTTTTTCCTTTCCGATGCAGAAGTCCGAAACAGTTGTACCTATGAACATGAAAATCTGCCATATTATGCGTTAAATACTCTAAATGTGCCTTTTGGAGGTCTTGATGCTCTTACAAAAATTAGTAAGAGCAAATTCAGCAAAAATGTGAAAACATTTTATTTTTTCAATGCTCCCATGATTACGTAAATTTTTGAGTTAGGCCTCTGAAATTTTGCATTTAGGTGTCCAAATTATACCTCTTTAAATGACTAAACTCTATTGGAGTTCAAATCCTTTGAATTTTTCATAAAAACCAAAAAAATTGGAAAAATATTTGGATTTCTGTTAAAATTTTGGTTTCTCGCAAATTAATGGTATGAATAAATTGTTAAACTTCAAAAAATATTTTAGTTAAACATATTAGTAACTTTTATAGTGACTTTTATGGCCATATATACTTTAGCTTAGTGTAAATTTTGTGTTGGAACTCAGTTTTGTCTGAGCCCAGTGTCGGAGCCCATTGGATTGTAATGGATGTACCGATGTAGGTATCTGTTATATCCAGTGTTCCATACTGAGAAAGTTAATTCTATAAGTGGATAGAGTATGTCTTACTCTAAGATTCCACATCTTCTCATTGTTTATCATATGATATTCACCAAAATGAATGTGCAGCTCCTTCCAGAAAAAGGAGGTTGAGCTACCTGGCAGATCACACACATTTCCATGCATCATTTTAAAGCTCTTTCAAAGTTCTTTTTATGAAATGTATTTTTTTCCATATCGCATCTGCCACATGGTCATTTTGTGGCTTGAAAATAGATTATTTTTGAAATTCTGAATTTAGCACACAATTTATCAACAACACCTGGTACTGGGCACTCAGGGAAATACTCATTTTCAGGGGATATGAACTTCAACTTGGGACACAGTCAGACTACACCACCTCCATTTTGAACCCCTGGGTTCTTGTATTCAGTAAACTTGATATTATCACCAATCTGGAAATTTCAGATGTGTAATTCGAAACCTTGTAGATCCATGCCAAACTGACAATCGTCAAACATATTCATTGATTATTTCTGCTGTTTGGCTATTTTGCCAGGAGATATATTAAGATTGGTTCTGTTTGTGTTCAGGTGCCGGAGAAAGTGGAAAGAGCACATTGGTAAAACAAATGAAGATTATTCACAACGATGGCTTTTCGAGAGAAGAACTCCGCAGCTTCAAAGTGAGTCGTCTTTTTTTTAGATAAATTCTTTTGGCTCGGATTTGATTTTTGTTTCATAAAAGAAAGCAATGTGGAATGTATGGAACGTTCAATGGATTTCTTTTTCATGCAGACCACAATCCTGGAAAATCTCTTGTCTTCCATGAAATTTGTTCTAAATGGAATGGGACTGTTGAGGATCAATTTGGAAGATGCCAGGAACAGGGTGAGTAGCTTTTGCTGTTTGTGTAGCTGATTTCTGACCAGCTTTAGCCTTTTTAATAGCAGTACTGTGTGAAAAGTTTGAAGATGACCTAGTCTCATGGATGACTGGAGCAAGGACCCAGAATCCAATTTTCTCGTTGCCTGTCAGGTCAGAAGTGGGGATTGGCTCAGTGGGTAGTACACTTTGCTTCCAATAACTCGGTCCCACATTTGGTCCCAGCTTTGGTCAGATCACCGGACCTCTGTTAGTCAGCAGTTTCAATTTATATTTGCCTCATTTCTGTGTCCTCCTCCTGTCCTAATAAGCCTATCTGAGTGCATAAATTCAGGACATAAAGCTATCATCCATCCTGAGATGCCCAGATTTTTGGGAGGACACCTGACTGTTGGTCTAGAGTAATGGAGTTTTGATCTCTGCTAATTATTTTGCAGGTCCATGCCCAGACTGTACTGTCTTGCCTTCGATGTTACGATGAATATCACGAAATGCTGCCGTTCATTGCCAACTCTCTGCGGTGTCTTTGGAATGACAGAGGAGTTCGCATTGCAGTTCAACGGGGTTTTGAGTATGAGCTGAACGATTCTGCGATCTAGTAAGTATCTTGCATTTGTACCCTGCATCTTCGGTTAACTGTGACACGTCAGTTCACCGTGCACATCGTTCTGGCCACTGACCAGCAGTGCAAGCTTGCCCCAGACAAAAACAAACTTCGCAAATCTAGTTACAGAAATTCCCGTCAGGTGTATGTGTTGGTCAATGCTAGTGCAGTTCTGCCATCTAGCAACAAATTGCATAATCACGGAGAAGTGACGATCACGGTGAACTGACGATAGAGGGTATGCCTGGTTGTTCTGTGAATATCCTTCTACAAACTTATAAATTTGAGATTCAGAGAATTCTCCTAAATTTTCTCACGTTGCTTGTGAAGTTGTAACATGCCAGTGTCAGTTTGTTTCATGCACAAGAATTGAATATGCTTGGTTCATAAATCATAAACATAGAATTCTCAAATTTTATATTATGGTAACTTTTACATTTTATCCTCTTGATTTGCAGCTACTTTGACCACATCGAACGAATATGCTCTGAGAACTTCTTTCCGAGTCAGACGGACGTGCTAAGAGCGAGAGTAAGAACAACCAGTGTCATAGAAACTTGTTTCCATATCAACGGTCTGGTGTTCCGATTGTTTGATGTCGGAGGTCAAAGGTCGGAAAGAAGGAAGTGGATCCAACTGTTTGATGACGTCAAAGCTCTGCTGTTTGTGACGGCTCTGAGTGGATATGACATGACCTTGTTTGAGGACTCTACTGTGGTGAGTTGAAAAAGATTTATTGTTACGACAAATCTGCTTATTTGTAGAATGATCATGACTAACAGTAGAGCTATTATGATAAGTTGTGATATTTATCTGTTATAAGTTCTTGAATGTCAGTAAAGACTTAGTCTTGTGAATTTGGTGTAATTTTCATGTTGTCATGCCAGGTTAGAATTTTGTCAAAGGCATTTTAATACGATACAAAAAATTCTTTTTACTTTCAACCATAAACTTATTATGTGTTGTTTTGGTTTTCAGAATAGACTGGATGAAAGTCTCAAGTTATTTTCGCAGATTATCAACAACAAATTCTTCCTCAAGACATCAGCTGTAAGTCAACACGGTTTTCTCACATTCCTTTAGATTCAGCTTTATGCATGTTTTCCAGGTTGTCCCAGTGTAAGCTGGACCCAGCTGGAGTTAACTGACATTTTGCATTTCCATTCATTCCAGGTGTTATTTCTGAACAAGCTTGACCTCTTCCGAGATAAAATCCTTCACTCTGGTCGACACATGCGTTATTATTTTGATGACTACCGAGGTAAGATTAATTTACTTTTGTTTCTTTCTACTAACTATCTAGTTTCTGGAATCCGTAGAAGATATTATTCTACAATATTCTGGGTTTTATGGACAGTGGCTCATCTTCTGTCTCTCTTTCAGGTCATGACTATGACGTGGACCACGCCGCACATTTTATACAAAATCTATTTTTGAAACTAGTTCATATCCCTGGTAAGGTTGTGTACCCTCACTTTACCACGGCAACAGACACTAGCAACATTCAGGTTGTTTTTCAGGTTGTTATGGATACCATCGTCAAGGATAATCTTCAGACCGCTCGTCTTTTATGACATTATTTTGTCCATTTGTTATTTGCCTGTACTTGGGTTACCCAGGATATGGGGTGTTTTAGTGGAACGCACATTGTGAGATTCACTCGGCTGATTTTAGATGCATCATATGCGTCAGCCTGCAAAATTTATTTTCAATACTTTATATGTTATGTTACCTTTCTGCATACTTTTCTTGCATTAAGCACCATTTTAACCTTATTTACAGTATTTTTCTGCTCTGTATTACTTTAATTGAATCTGGGTTATCCCAATTAATTTGATTTCTAAGTATTTGGTCAATTGAGGGTTGTGTACTATTTTGTTTGCTGGATAAGTGCAATTTGTCAATGTGCTCCACTATTTTTCTTGTGCAATTACATCAAAATTTCAGATCTCTTAGAAATTTTTTTATTCTTTTACCTAAGTAGTTCAGACAGAAAGATCTCAATTTCTTTTAACAAAACACCAATTAAGAAACTTGCACTCTGTATTTGTTATCTAGTCAATGTTTAACAATTGAAACCGGATTGGTTGCTTTGATGTAGTGAGGTCGTTATTTCTTCTGATTACACTTTGTGCCATGTTGATTGATTTATGTGTAATTTAAATTATTGCTCTCAGAGCTTTAATCAAATATGTCCTATTAAGATTACATTAACGACAGCCAGTCTTACAGGTGCTTAAATTGATGGCCCAATATCTAAGATTTGAAAGCCACCTTTCTCCACGTGACCACACACATTGAGTGCCTATGGTATTTTTTATAATAAGAGGGATCAATTTTGCTAATTAGTCTTAGTTAAATGTTATGACATATATATTGCTTAGAATCTCATGTATTCTTAAATAAGCGAGTGCGTGAACTAAAGAGTTTCATGTCATTTGGTCTTTGTAGTTTTCCGTAGACTCATATAGAAATTTAAGTTTTTTGAGTGGTATTTTTAGCCTCGGCTTTGCCTAGGGTAATGACAAAGACATGAAATGCCAAAAGAGACTAAATTGTGAGCAGTTTATGCCAGTGTCATAATCTCTCTATAATTCATATTGATCAGTTAGCTTCAAAGTAGGTGGCGCTGTTTCTGTGACCGCACAGCTAATTACACATGTAATAAAGTTGACTGTAAGTAAAATCAGGTTAACCAGAATGTACTCTTGAAATTAAACTGTCTAATTGCACAATTACTGATTGAAATTACATTGAAAATTCACCATGTTTACACTGTACCAAGTTATGTCTAGTGTATATCATTTATCAAGTAACAGCACATTTTCTCATGGCTTCAAGTATCTGTATACTTTTAATATATTCAATTAGCTTTCTATGGGAACTGGCAAAGCCATATTTTACAGAATTTCTGTCCTATGCTGCTTAAATTTTATTTATAATTGCTTTGACTGCAAATTATATTTCTGTTGATGTCCCATGTATGTTGAATCCTATCTGAGTATTGTTTTATTACATTGTGAGTTCCAGCTGATATTTTATCCGGTATATTCTTGTTTCATACTATTGATGTTAGGTATGAGGAGTGTGTTGAATGCTTTGTTGAGGAGTTATTGAATTGTCGTTGCAGTCTGGTTGTTATTCTTTTGAAGAATTTTGTAAATATTTACAATGTGCTAATTGGATGTAGAATTATGTATAAATGGTGCCTCAATTCAAATCGTCCATACACAGAACTCTGGGAGCATTTTAAAATATTTATAAATAGCTCTGTATTGTATGACTGCTTGCTTGAGAGACCAGGAAGGGACCAAAAATGACCTTCATAACTTGTGTTTAGAATTTACATAAATTATGAATTTAATGAAATCCAGAATATTTTTGAGAAGAGATATTTTTTGTAGCTCTTTTGTGTATTGCTTAATTGTAGTAACTTGTATGAGTTCATGTCAATTGTATATATTATATTTTGAATTTGAAAAATAGTTGAAATTTATAAACATATAAATAGGTGCTTGTTAAACGAACAGTCCCTTAGGGGCAATTATAGAACATATTTTCTCAGTTTAAAATAAGCAATGATTCTGCTTTAGTCTTATACCGGTGTTCGCTTTGAACTGGTAAATGGAACGATACCTTTGGTAAAATTTAATGTCTCTGTTCATAAGAAATTCGCTCCCTGTTAGGGTAATCTATTAAAAACAACTCAATGGCCATTTCATTTGTTTTTGAAGCTATTTACAAATGAAATCGTAATATCATATTCTTTAAAAGGTAAAAGACTTGGCTTGTTACTGAGAAAATGTGTTACTTTAAAACAGTCCCTGTATTTCCAGGATGGAATAGATTTATTTACAAAGAAATTAGCAAACCATGTATCAACTACATTGTATTAAATTGTATTTAAAAATAAATAGTAGTATGTTTTTATATGAGCTTTTGTCTCGAGAAATGGGAATATATATATATATTTGCTGTTCTTAATAATTTTTGGTACACAAATTTCTTTTACGTCATGCAGCACAATGGTGATTGAGCTGCTTTCATTGTTGGGAGAATTACTTGTCTGATTGATACAGATACTGGTGAAATTTATCCAAAGCTAAAAGTTGATCAATTAAGCGACTGCTGATCACTGTGAAAGAGGTTGTGAGCTATTATATATTTGAGTGCTCTTCACTTGATGGACAGGAATTAATATCAGTGGTAATTGCCGACAAAATGTTTCAGAACATGTGAATCTCATTGGACTCCCTTGGGAATTGCCATCTTCAATACTTGCATGCAGCATTGATGTGAATTTCTTCACCAAGGAACAATGAACAGGCCATTGCCATTGGCACCACATTCATTTCTGTATTTTGTTAAGACGCGTCTCTTGCTTCCTTTCAAAAATAAATTCTAAGTCTCTCTGAGCGGTGCACTTTTACACTTTACGCCAGCTGTCCATGCAACATGGGAAGATCTCTGCTGAGGGTGAAAAAGAAATACAAGAAATAGGATGATGTCGTTCTGAATAACTTTATTACATTTTAAATACAGCTAGATACAGTTTGCCTAACACAACACCACACATACTATTCACAAGCATACTTAGTATTACTTACAGTGTGTTTTAGTGAACAAATTGCTATTTTTACTGAGCTTTTTCACTTACATAGGTTAATAAGTACAAAACCACCTTAGGTTTAATTGCAAGGTTTGGTTTATTGGGCGAACCCATGCACAAGACAAAACAAACACTAGATTCGTGAAATTTAATTAGGTCAAATTCATTAAATTTAATTAGGTCATTGCTGCCATGCAGTCCGATGGTGCATAAAGGAAGGTGGGGAGGGCGACTGATTTATACTAATTGAATTAGACGTTGCAATTAGTGGTTAACTATGTAACTTTCGCACCAGGTGACACATCGGAAACGGCATGAAACGTGTCAGAAAGAAGCCAAAATACAGAAATGTAATTGGAAAATTTTCCGGAGCACAGCCTTGAAGTCAAGTGTGGTGGCAGTGAGATCTATGGATTGTAACCTTCGCACCAATCTAGACGCAGCACTGCGCAGGTCGTGGCCCAAGGTCGCGGAACCAGGTGGCAGCATGACTGCAGTAACACTAAGCTGCTAGGGAGCTTAAATTTCAGGTTGAAGTTGATAAATTCATGAAAACTCAAATGCCAGCTTGTTAGGGAACGACTAATGTAAATGCAATTTAGGCTATCAAAATTGAAAATGCGATAGAAATATTCGCAAATAGTATTTCAAGACATATGTGACCTAGAGAAACCATTTAAAACAAATCTGATATGTTGTTTTATTTACGCCATGTCGCAACTGCCTTTGTATCATCTTGACTAATTTACCCGTTGAAAGGCAAGCATTTCTCCTATGGCCTAATGTAAGGTATATTAACAACTGTACAAGAATGTACATACTCAAGCATAAGCCTCATCAACTGACCCACTGCTAGCCGCATTAAATAAATAGAAGCGTTATAAATCACATTGCTTAGTAAATTAATATGTCATATTGCTCAATGACAAGTTCGGGTACAATATTAGTAGAAATGTTTTGTAGAAACTGTAACAAAATAGCCAAATAAGAAAAGTATAATAATATTCTTTTCACCCTATGTATAACAAAATAGTAAGTGTACAGCATTAAATCGTTAAACAAGTAGATATATATGAAACATGCAATGATCTGCATGAAAAATGCTGAGACACAGGCAGCTCATGAGATATTGAAACTTTCTTAAAAATCAACCCAAGATGCACCTTAAATATAGACCATGAACCATGAATTAAAACAGCCACATCTACCGTTCAAGGTAGCGCATCCCTGTCCGTGAGCATCCAACTTCAATAGTTTACAGCTAAGTTTGGCACTATTTTCAGAATTAATTAAAAGTTGAAATACATGCAAGTATGTGTAAAATTTGTATCGCAATTTATCCAATTTAAGTCGTTGATCTTTAACAAATTTAAGTCGCGCAAAGACAACCATATCCTGTTGCTTAAGATTTGAAACCTTGATCATTGTCCACAACTAGTTCGCACAAGTATTGATAAGTTAGGGAAGCCCAAACCGGTCAAACAACGACTCCATGATTCATTTATTAGCTTTTAAAATCATTTCAAACTTCAGGTTTTTAACGACAGTATTTTAAGACAATATTTTAAGACAAACATTGAGTAATAAATTAGACAACTGGTTTATTTCTTCATGCGCACTGCCATGATAGTCCTTGCTATTCAACATAAACTCTAGTAGACATGTGCTGCTTGTGTATTTATTTGACACAGCCAGTCACCTCTAAATAACATGTAATCTACTGCCTTATATATTTCTTATAATAACAATAAGGTCCACCATCAACAACTTGCATCATCATATATCAAGAGCTTAGACGTCAAAATCCTCTCACACGATACAATCGGATACATGCATTGTGTAAATTTAGTGAAACAGTCCACTAACCCTAAATAACAATGTAATCACAAATCACAGAGAGCTAGCACAAAAACCAGACTTGAGTAGCCGAGACAGCTAATTACTACCAACTACTCTTCCAGTGTAGTTTGAATAATCCTTTAACGTGCAGTGGTTACATTCTACCTTCAGTTATCTCTACAAATGATTAGTTATAGTGCCCAGAATTCACATGTGTATTAGTATATCTACACAATTCAACCAATATCGAATATCCACTCATTGATAATTTACAATATACTCTATATCATATCATATGATAATGAATCATCTATTTGTTATTTAAACTGCTATGACCACCAAAACACACAAATCACGTAACTTCAAAATTGCGCAAATAACTAAATCATCTTTGGTGACTTACTTACATATCTATATTTGAGTTGAGTTTGAGTTGAGTTTATTAAAAAATATAATCAGAGACATTACATAATTTATGACGAATATATACAGATTGATACCACTACAGGTATATTGAATCTGTATTTACAAATAAAATGTTACACTATTGCATATTTATAGTCGCAAAAAAAAAAAAAAAAAAGAGAGTATGTCTTATTAAATTCCACCAAATTATTAAGTATGACACAGTATGAATATACAATGTATTTATATACAATGTACATCAGTAAAATATTCTTCAGTCTGGGTTACAGTACTACTGATCTGATACTGAGCATAGTATAAATTGTTTAGTGTGAAATGTAGGGCACAATATATTACCTATCTCAAAGAATTAGTTAATAGATGACATTTAAGAAGTTTCTTAAAAGAAAAAAGTGAGCATCTACATGTTATCTCATTTCTTAGCACATTATTCCAAATAGACACTCCTTGAAAGCGTATGGTTTTCTGAAACACGGCTGACTGACATAAGCCATTTAACAATCATTTCAAATATTATTTAGCATTGGTTATTACCCAGCTGATAAGCAATTAATCAAATTAAACCACATGTACATCAGAGGTCCCTCAACTATACAAGTTTGAAACACCATAAGTTGATACTTATTTAATTTAAATAAATATTGAATAAATATTGAGGGTACAGGATGAAAATGCCACAAATAGTCAGTTACATATTGTACAGTTACATATTGTTGTAGCGATTATATACAGATAACAAAAACCTCCTAATACTGTGAGACACCAGAATGATGGATACACGATTGCCGTAATGTTGTGCAATTAAATAGTCTAGCGCAGCTCCTTTCAATCTATACAAATTACCAGTGTGTACAATATATACACTTGAGTTCATTCCACGCAATATTATACCATTGAGGACACGATTTACACCCCTCAGTTGTAGCTACAGACCTCATGAGTCATGACTAGTAAACGTTTATTCCCAAGATATGCCTACAAGTAATCGTTTATGATTCATCATGATTAAGAACGGACTACGACCACTAGTCTAACGGAAATATCTTGAGATCAAATGGAGAAAAGTAGAACAACACAGATAAATAGATGACCGATTGATCAAAGAAGGATATCCAATGCTTCACTATAGTCATTGTATCTGCAAGGATTTTCATAGTCAACAAATGATTAATGAGCAAAAACACAAACGCCACGTAAATGTAATTACTGTGTAACCAGCCAATCTGTAGCACACTGTGAACTAGAGGGACAAAATCACATGAACTAAAACGTCACAGTTCTGGGACTTAATCAAATCATACCTGACCATACAGCATTCAAATTACAATCTACCATGTGTTAGTTTCTCACTATCATACATAATTTACACTATCAGATTTAGTTGTCATATATACGCATTAGTACGAGCATAGTTACAGACTTCCTCCCAGTAGATGGCAATGACGGAAGTGATTATACAATAGTTTATTCAGCTGTACTGTGATAACCATAGTAACAGTGGTTGCCATGGTAATGGGTGGTAACCATGGTTACTGTGGTAACTTCTGTAGTAGCGTTCACAATGAAGCCTAATCATGGAATGCATTGACGTGACTTAGCCAGCCTTCAAAATTTTCAACGCCTAATTTGTTGAAGCCACTTATAGCACCTTCTTTCAGGTCGACAACTAATGTGTATTGACACAATTTCATTAATTTGTAGCAATTACGTAGCATCGCCATGCTTTATCAATGCTTCTGGAGCATTTAACCAAAGAGCATTAAACCAAAGAGCATTTCACACCAGAGCATTTCACAGTTCTTAGCTTGGTCGACCAGAAGCCTCTGCTAATAGCCTCTGCTGATTGGCTGGTTGTCTAGTAGGTGGGGGCGCTGAAATCTCCGGGAGGGGGAGGTCCTCTCTTCTCCTCGCCGAACGGGGGTTGCTGGTAGGGGTCGCCGGTCTCTCCTCCTGCGTATGTTGAGTAGGGTGAGGGGGTGGGCTGCGTCACTCCTCCTTCGTGGTCGTAGGTTGTGGAGAAAGCGTCGCCAGCTCCCTGGCGGAACCGCATCACAGCCAGAGCAGTCAGGCCAGCCTGCAAGAGTGGATAATCTCATGAGTTGGAATATAATAAAGAACAGCATCTATTGCGGATGTATATTTGATATCTACGGGAAATTATTGTTATAAGTGTGACCCAGGGAAAGCTGTAAAACATAAAAAATAAATAAATAAACATCGGTCTCAGTGGTCTCTCGGACCCTACCCTTGATCCCTGTAAGAAAACAGCGCAATTTGTGAAATTTTTTAAAATCTTTTGACGGCGAGAGAGGGGCGTATGCCCAACTGTTTGGCAAAAAAAAAGGTTTTCGTTGGTTTGTTTTACTTTTTTAACTGGGTGGTAGGAGTTACTGTCAGTATTAGCAGTTATACTATATTTTTGTGTTCAGTTTTACCA
Organism: Platynereis dumerilii; assembly: GCA_026936325.1. Lineage (NCBI taxonomy): Eukaryota > Metazoa > Annelida > Polychaeta > Phyllodocida > Nereididae > Platynereis > Platynereis dumerilii. Next base: position 112,481,502 of record JAPTHN010000002.1, read on the forward strand.
GTTTTTTTTACTTATTTATTTGCCTATTTATGTGTTTTTAATCTATATTTATTTACCAAGCTATTTAATTCTATTTTATGTAATTTATTTATTTATTTGTTTTTCTCCTAAAAGAAAGAAAGGTGGTCTACCGAGAGGAGAGCCCACCGACGCAAGAGTCAAAACTGATGGGATAACAACCGAAAGGTTTCGTCCCCAACCATCTACATCTACATCTACATAGACTAACCACATTTCATTCCCAAACTTAAGATCCCTGGTTTGAAACTAAGAATTGCCTCAAAGAAGTTTAACTTCAGGAAATTGTAAATCAACAATTCCCGTAAAAGAGTCCTAGAACATTTTCAGATATAGCATAACTCAATTAAACATTTTATAAAACTTTTCTTACAAAGGTGAAGATTGAGAAGAAGGAGAAAGCGATGGCGGCCTCCACTCCACTGACGCCGTGGCCATCTGGTGCTGAATTCGCTCGTCGCCAGGAGTCGGCAAGGTAGCAGAAGTTAACAAACCACAGGAATGTCCACAGCCCTGAACAAATAGAACATGATTGTGCAACAATTTGAATGATTTCAGAAATTATTCAAATTACCTAATCAATTGATCACTTTTATTTCAAGATTTTTTAAAAGTTTAAATTCCTAAAAGTATGCACAGAAATAGTGAAATACACAAGTATTTATCGTGTTTATAACAATTTTATAGTTGCATAAATCTCACATATAAAAAAAAATCTGAGGATTCAAAGCTAGAGGTTGCACAAGATGTTTTCCATTGGATGTTGAAACAAATTGTGATGCAAAGATATGATACACCATCTATGCTGCAAAAAGCAACAAACAATTATCCAGCAGACAAAAATTCCCAATTAGCACCTTACAATAATGACAACACATTTACAAACAAAAAACATTGTATTTCACTTCATTAAATTATTTTATTATTTTAAATAATATAGTTCAACTGACCTGAGAAACCCATGTCGCCCATAACAGCATATTTGCGATGTTGAATGCTGCTGATATTGTCGAACATCGCATCTAGCACCAAGAAAGCTATGAGGCCAATGAAGGCAATCACTCCAATGGCCGTCCCAAAACTACAGGCGTTCGGGTCTTCATTGTACAAGCATTTGCCCTCGAAGGAACCTTGTGATGAAATGCAGCCAAAAACAATGATGGCAAACAACTGAAAATAAACAATAAACACAACATTAGTACAGAGTTGGACAGATTTTTAATAATAACAGAATCAATTAAATACTTTAACATAATAATTATATAAAACAACATTTACAATGGTTCTTGAAAAGGTGGCTTTCAATCATGGGCGTATCTAGAAATGGCCTGGGGTGGGGAGGGCATTACATGGTGTTAATATGCAGCGCTCCACAGCGTTTCTAATCTCCTCCATGTTAAATTTTGGCCTGAGGAGGGGGGGGGGGCATGGCTCGATGCCCCCCCCCCCCGGGCACTAAATATGCAACTAATTTTAATCTAAGATACCTATAAAATTGCAGTACACAGGGAGTCAAGACCAGAACTGACATCTATATTTGTCATTTGAAAACCTGTTGCTGCTTCAGGGTCATTTATATTTCTAAGCATATCAGAACAGACTTTCTTATCCAGAGCATCTTTTAAGGATTTTCTACTGGGAGACCAAAGTGACTTGGTAGCATTGCGATACGCGACATTTTTAGTGCCTCAGCTGAACATGTAGATCCATTATAACATGTTTATATAATGATTTGCTATTAAAGTATTTTGAATTGTTGGGCAGCCTGCTAATTTACGAATAGCACTTATTGCCAAAACGACAAGTATTACAAATCTTTTTCACAACGGAAATCAAACAAATTTCATAAGCACTTTAGTAAAGTGCACTGCAGAGAGAGAGTGAAGAATATTTTTAATATGAGAAGCAGAAGCCTTGGTTTCAAATGTACCCAAAAACAAAAAATAAGACAACCTATTGAGAAATTGATTAGAGTGTCTGGAAAAAGTTGGTCTCCCAGTGATGCCAATTTGGCAATGACTGGGAGACCAAATCTGGTCACTGGGAGACCATTTGGTCTCCCAGTTACTATGTTAAAAAATGCACTGTTCTTATCTTCACGGCATGTATACATTACAAATTTTAATTGTAAACTGCACTAAATTGTAAATCAAGCTGCTGTAGTGCATTATACTTTATAGTTTGCTTGTTAGATAAATTTCTATGCGTATTCCACCAGCTATTAAATCTTTAACATAAATATAAGTCATGTGACTAACTTTCAATTTTGATAAGAGATAATCCTCCACAGCCAAATATACATTACCATTGATGCATTAAACTTTAAATTGCTTATTAGATTACTTTATGCCTCCACTCCAATGCTAATACACATACCTATGTACTAACTGCTGTTCAATAGTAAAATTTATTTTCAAAATAAAGTATTATCAAAAATGATGTGCAAGCACTTTCAATGGCACAATTTCTCTTTGACAAATTGGAAAATCCAACAGAGGCGTAAAAAACCTGGTAGCACTGTAGACATTAAATTCTGGCAAAGGTTCTGAAAAATGTGAGTACAAAGCCCCATTAGCCAAACAATACATTGCCCCTAAGATGGCGTGGTGCCCCTTGTAAGGGGTGTATTGCTGTCCCCTCTGTTAGGGTGTGGCTGGCCCCTTTGGTAGGGGGATCATTGACCCCCTCAGTAGGGGAAAACTGCCTCCTTGCTAAGGGGGTGGTTGCACCCCGGGGGGTTACTGCCCCCCTTGGCAGGGGTCGATGCATTTATGATCATAACCCTCTTGGTAGGGGTCTTTGCCCCCTCAGATGGGCTCATTTCCTCCTTGGTCGGGGGCGGGGTTCTGCCCTCCTCTGGCACAGGGTGGCTGCACAATTGGCAGGGGTCCATGCATTCATAATCATAACCCCCTTGATTTGGGGTCATTGGCCCCCCTTTGGTAGGGGTTACTGCCCCTCTGGTATGGGATTGCTGCCCCCTCTGCTAGGGTGTTGCTGGTAGGGGAACATTGCCCCCCTCAGTAGAGGATCATTGCCCCCTTGCTAAGGAGGCGGTTGCACCCCGGGGGTTACTGCATAACCCTCTTGGTTGGGGGTCTTTGTTCCTCAGAGGGGCTAACTGCCCCCTTTGATGGGGGGGGGGGGGTTACTGCCTCCTCTGGCAGAGGATGGCTGCCTCCTTGGCAGGGGTAGACGCATGCATAATCATGCATAACCCCTCGATAGGAGGTCATTTGCCCCCCTTTGGTAGGGTCACTGCCTCTCTGGCATGTGATTGATGCCCTCTTTGACAGAGGGTCGATGGATTTATAATCACAATCCTCTCGGTTGGGGGGCCATTACCCCCCTCGGTGGGAGGGGGGGGTCACTGCCTCCCTTGGTAGGGGGCTGCTGCACTCTCTGGTAAGGTCTTGCATGCCCCCTTGGAAATAATACAGATCTATTTCAAAGGCATTGATATACGGATCTATCATGTCATTTCTTTAATTGGCTACCACCCAACTGCTGTTGACCTATTGTCTTTAAAAATTATCACTCTTCCTCCATCATATTCAATGTATATGTACATATACATTCAATATACATCATTAAGTATTTTAATAGATATTTCCAAACATACATAAAGTCAATTTTTAAGATGTTGTCATAACCTCAATGATAAGCAATTGATTATAGTGCTCTTGTTTTTCAACAGAAACAATCTAAGAACAGCTTCCGCAATAGCAAGGCCTTTGATCAAGGACTGAACCTTGGGGCTTGGCTGCAGGGGAAAACTCTTCTTCAAGGCCAAATGATGACGACAAAACATTGATGGGCAGCCGATAGTTAACACGTAGAAGAGCTAAAAATATACTATCTCCGAATTGTCAAATTCTGTGCTGTGTAAAAAATGAGACTGGCAAAATGCTTACTATGCTGTGTTTTTTTTCGATATAAGGAAGTTAGAGGGAAATTGCAGAGTAAGGTATAATAAATAATTCATCCATGTCAATTTAAAGCACATCAGTGATACACAAACATGTACAATCAGGACATGGGATGTACTAAATGCTTGCAATGCAGCAGCCTGCATTGTAAACAATCTTTACCAATACTATGCTATGCCTATGGCAATAGGGACTAGCAGGCTATTGCTGAAGATCCTGCAGCTGCCTGCAGGCAATGCATCATGCAAAGCAATTATCTTATTATGCAGACCTGCATGTTTATGAAATATTTGGCAAGAGAATATGTGACTAAAAGACCTCCATCAGTGATCAAGGTTACAGGGAACAGGGAAAGGGCTCCACAGGATCGGATCGATCGCCACTGATCTTGGATCCTGCACTCAGCTGCCTGCAGAGCCAATACACGGAGCAAGGCAGCAAAGCACAGCAATGATAATCACACTGCCAACCAGCGATCGCCAAACTGGGTCACAGTCATGGCTTTCCTATATAATTAAGACATCGATTTAGCCAATTCAAGTCGTAATACGCAGTGTAGATTTGCTTCGACAGGATGATTAGAAGAGATTCAGTGAATAAAAGAGTGAATTGTCGCAGTGTGTGGATCGGGAGGTGTGGCTTCTTGTTTTGACAGCTCGTTTCATGAAACACGGTGGAAACGTCAAACTGACATGGGTGACTCTGCTGCAAAAAAGCACGCATCAGCAGCAATAACATTTGAACACAGATTTCTACTCACCAAACTAATGCCTCTTAAAATAACCTGTGGCTTTTTGGCGAAAGCCAAGGGGTCAAATGGACCTCCTGCTTTTCCAGCACCGTACGCACCGCCTCCTTCCATTTTGATTCTGTGATGAGCTCGACCTGTCAAATGACGATGATGTCATAGGCCATGGCTTTCCCGATATTGTTGAGAATTTTTCTTTTTCTTTTCTACAACTGTGTAATTTTGGAGAGTCAAAAATAACTCCACTGATGGTGTCACAATAAAAAAATAAGTGTTATTATTGTAGAAATAAGGGGAAATCCTTACCCAAAAATTAGTGACGTCACAAGAAATTTCATCACCACGCGCAACATACGGGACATTTATGGGGAACACGCACAGGTCGAGGCCTCAAAAAGTGGAAACGAAAGTTACAAAACAGCTCAGATCAAGTTCAGTTCGAAGAATACACATCAATTCCAACTCACAACATGTCTAGGAGAATATCTGAATGCGGGGAAGACCTCTGCCCGGTCTGTAGCGAGGTGGTGACCATATTCTCAATCGGCAAGTGTGGCCACATGATCTGCTTTCGATGTTCAACAAGAATGAGGGTTCTCTGTGAACAGCTGTATTGTGCCATTTGTCGATCTGATTTACCAGAGGTATGTTCTTTTTAAAGTATATGTAACAACAAATTTAGTGTGTTTAAAGTTTATTTGAAGCATCAGTGAGTAAAAAAACAGGTCCCAGGAGCTGTCATCAGTGTCTGAAGTTTGTAAACAAATGTGACAGGTGTCAAATGTCAAATGGGTTTGACACTGACAGCGTGGCATTCATTCATTGCTGCCTGAACTTCTGAAGGACGTTTGTATTGGCAGTATTGCATAACATTAGGGAGGTCGCGTCACGTCACTTTCGGGTTCTGACAGCAGGATTTTCGCGGTATGATTGACGCACTTTAAACGACGATATCTCTGGAAGTATTCAACATAAATCTAATGTTGTTGCTGTTTTATATTACCTACAACCTCGTCTGTGATCGTGTGCAGTAACAAGCTCGTCACTGCAACAGCCGCGCTGTTACGTCACGATGAAAACAGACTCCCAGGCCTCGTAAATGCGGCAGGAAAAACCACGGCGCCTCAGCTCGAGTGACTTACCGGTCTTTAAACCTTCGGGCCGACCTTAATAATGGTCGTAGAGCCTTCAAATAAACAGCATTTTAAAGCTGAACACCTGCAGAATATGATCCCGAGTGAGACCTCTGAGATTTCCCGTTTTTTCCGTGCGTGCGAGCTACTTGAAGTTCAGTAGCATGGCACAATAGCAAGAATACAGAAATCTCAGAGGTCTCACTCGGATTCATTTTCTGTCATTTCTTATCTCAAAAATGATGCAATTGTCATTTTTGTATCTTTAAAACTAAGAGAGGCCCGAGAGTTTGAAAAATCCATGTTGTCATTTTTTGACTCAGAAGATTTCAACATGCACCAGCTTCTGGCCCTATCCCATAAATAATACAGTGCTGCCACCTGTGGTGATTTTTGTAACTAAAGGATAATACCCCAGCCAATAAAAATTCATATAAATGTTTATAAAATATGCATTTACATCACATTTCTGGTCTATAATGTGGTATTTGCCGGAAAATAGTTTCGCGTGAACCGTTTCCATTTTGCAGACTAAATTTGAATCCAGGAAGTACTAAAGGATATTTTTGGTTGTGAAAATGATATTAGAATAGTGAAAGACAGTATAACTTGATAAATTGACTTGTTGTTCTTTTTCTGGGTACAAACTGTGGAAATAACCATTTAAACAGTGTGGTTAGCAGCCGTTAGCTTCATTCCTTCTTGTCTTGGTTAAGATGATGATCGACGCAGAACCTGTGCACAATGAATTGTGTAACTGGTTTATGATGACTTTATTAAGTTACAATATGAATACAAATGATACAGGCTTGATTTATCTAATTTTGAATGCTTCTCAGTCCATTCTTGTGAAAATGAGATGGTCTGATCTTCATTCTGAAACAGATAGCAAAATTTAAGTATAATATAATATACTGGTTTTACAATACAATTTCACGATTGATTTTGATTTCCAAAGTTGTTCATTATGTACATGTATACTATAATAATATTGTCCTTGATACTATCTTTTATTCTGAAAAGGAAAATATTTCTTTTGTTCATTTTCCCATGCAGAAAGTGCAATATCGCTAATAATAGATGAAGTATCCAGGTCGCCGTCCCGTTTCTTGAAAATTAAGGGTAATTTTCAATGGCTTGGTTATGCTAACATAATGATATTTATGTGTAAATTGTTGTACCTGTAAACATGGGCATTTGTAAGCTTAACAGAAATGTACAGTTTTTAAGGGTTGGTGACCAAAATTTTGTAGATTTTCTGCCGGAATATCATAAACGCAGTAAATAATAATGAAAAATTTTCAAATATTTTGCATTCAACCCCACATGAAATTTGTGAAATGGATTGATACATCAATGGCTTTATAATAGGCATACAGCATTAATTGTAAGCTTTCCGAATATATATATATTGCATGGGTTTTCTTCTATAGTTTTCTCTCCAGGGCCATCGGAAGGCATTTAAACGCATGAAGTATTTTCGTAAAAATTATGACCTTTTGACCTTTGACCCCCTATTCTGTTCATATAATTATGCAAATTAACAATGACATTTATTCTGTTTAAAAGCTGTTTGTTTCAGCTTTAAGAATATATATGGTTTTCCTTGGTTATTTCCATTATTAGAGTATCTGTCTTAAGAAAATGTGAAAAAATGTGAAAATATGGAAGTCGCGACCAAAAAGAGCAACAAAAATGACTCAATTTGGGAGACTGGCTCTCGGACAGACTTTAGACCACTGTATTTCTAGAAATAAATAGAGTAAAATACTGAAACTTAGCCAATGTGTTCTCGTCCACCATTTAAAGACACTGATTCAATTTCACTGACATTGTTTGAATACTTCCAGAGATATTCTTCGACGAAAATCGCGATTCATTCGGCAATTCGAGAGTGACGCGCCTAAAAATGACTAAGTCCAGCGGCCCGAGGAGCCATGTTCGGGACATTGCAATTCTTGAACCATATTATTTGTTGTGTTCAAATTTAATTAGCTGTTCAAAAATACTTAATACATGATATTTCAATTACTTGATATGTTATTCATGTATTAATTATTGTTTTATTGGCTCTCAAAGTTCATTATCCAGCTGATGTGTCAAAAGCCTGGCCGGCTCGTCGGAAAAACACCGAAAATCAGGATCTTTAAATGGCAATATCTTCGCTTCTAATAAAGATATTTAAAAAAATAAAACAGATTTGAGCTCCTCTCCTTAAGCTCTAAATGAATAGGCCAATTCCAAGCTTATTTATATAACTTAAAATTTCAGCTGACCTCCCTAATAACATGTACCAACATTGGCAACAGCTAATTAGGTCATCCTGATCAATTAATGTCAAAGTATTGAAAGTAATTTGATACTTTATATTGATGACCATGAGTTAACTTATTAAGTACAACTATAGTACTAATCAGCTAATTTGGGGAATTCAGATGGTTGTATATGTGGTTGTGATACTACCTGATTCTACCACTCCACCGTTTTGAAGTTAATCATATGTTAATATTACCTATAAGCCTGTCTCAGGTATGAACCTTGAATTAAAGGCATAATCACAAAATAAGCCCCAGACTCTGTTAACGCAATGAGCAAGTTCGTTGCAAAGCATAGGCTGCTCCTCATTCTGTGGAAGGTGCAGGGCTTATTTCCGCATTAAATTATACCGCAGCAGTTCTATGCAATTAATTGGCATTTGCTACATTTTTAACCGCTCTGGATTGATTGTACACTAATTACAAAACAATGAAAAGATAGGATAGGATAGGATATTTTATTTGCACAACATGAGTAGTACTTACAATACAATGGAACTTACATAAAATTATTATATGCAAAAAAAGTAAAATGTTGTACAGGAGGGCACCTGAGCAGAAACTGCTGTAACCCAAAGGGTAGGTGTACCCCCTCCCCCCCTTTAGATAAACCCCAGATATATAGAATTCAGTTGTTGTGACTTTCATTGAAATATGTGCACTCTCCAGGGCTGTGGAAAAAAACCTTCAACTTTGCTTTTTGCCAGATTAATTGTGAATTCTGAGGAACTTAATAATTTCTCTTATCATTTCAGGTTGTCTTGCTGGGAAGACATGGAAAAATAACAGAATATGACTACAAGAGGTTTCGGTGTAATATGAAGGCTAAAGTTTACTTTGAAAATGAGACTTATGAATCAGCATTCTACCAGTTGCTTGAACATAGCTGTAAAAGATGTCCTGAGTTAAAACCTTTCCGACATTTTGGATTATTGAAGGACCACAACCGTAAAGAACATGGGTTGCAATATTGTGACTTGTGTGTGAAACATATAAAGGTGAGAATTGGTTGATATTGTCATTATCTTGTAAATTTTGGATATACCGGCATATATATGAGTGGTTTGTATGAAAATGTTCTCTTTATAATTAGTTTAGTATTTAATGAATGAAATTGAGTGTGATCAATGAATCTGTCATTGCAGCTATTCAGTCAAGAGCGTAAGGTGTACACACGTCAGCAACTGGCGCAGCATCGCAGAGTGGGGGACGCGGACGACAAATCTCATAAAGGTCATCCGCTTTGTCAGTTCTGTGATGAACGTTACCTTGACAACGATGAACTTCTGCGACATCTCAGGAAAGACCACTACTTCTGCCATTTCTGTGACGCCGATGGGATTACCAATCAGTTCTATGGGTAAGTGTGTGCTGGCCCATTAGTTGGATCTACTCAATTCATTAATACGTAGGTTCTGCAAAAAGATTGTTGAGATACTTGGTGATCGGCTTAGGTTAAATAGATATATCTGTTGATCCCCTTTATACCAATACCGAAGCTTCAAAAGTGATATTTCAGTGGATTATCGTGTCCTCCTCCTGCCTATTATCAGGCTTTGCAAAGATCGTCGGACCTGTCCGATTGTTTAATAGGCAGGTCCGACAATGTCATCCTCATTGTCAGACTGAATGACCGACACTCAATTTACAAGTCTTGTCATGTTAAAAGACTTCATTCACCTCAAAACATCAGAAAAATCGCGAGCGCAGCATTTACGGACCTTTGCCCGGGTTGCAACCCGCCGCGGTAAAATGCGGGCAGCAGACCAGGGTTAGCAAGTAAAATGCAGATCAGCAGCCCTGGGATGCAGACTAGAGAGCAATTAGCAGGCTTTTTGAAGTCATGGTGAACATGACAGCAATCCAATCAAATTGATTACAATTCACACTGATTCAGCTTGCTTTGACACCTTCTGCAGGCCATTTCACCCCATTTGAAGTCAAGTGGTATTGAAGTCACCTGTCAAAGTGCTCAGACAGTCCAGAGGTCTAAAGAGCAATTGGGCTCAATTGTGAATCACTTTTAAAACACAAGACCTGATTACTTATCAAATGATCATAACTCACACTGTCACACAGTAATGTCATCATATAACTTTCACTGTATAAATTGCTTTAATTAAGAATAGCTCTTGTAGTCATCAATTACCCCTCAACAAAAAAAAGAAAAACTGTCTTAGGCAGGTAAATTTGATTTTTGATTTAAAATTTTGACTAATAAATTTTAAAATTTATAGTAAACAAAATTAGTCATGCATAAATGGTGATACAGACAAATTAAACCTGGATTGCTCAAATAGCAAAAATCGACCTCTCGACGTCTCAAATATTTGGACCAGTAGGAATATGGCCGGACCAGTTGCTCATTGGCTCTACTGGTCCATTTGGACCACTAGCAAGTTCAATGAAGCGCAGACACTGAGACAATCTACTGGTAATATTCTTTTGAAAGCTCGACAATCAATAATTCTGTCGCTTTGTCTTAGTGCTGCAATGACGTATATATACAACATATTTTTCGGTCTGACAAGAATCCTTTCGGTCTGACAAGAGGTGCCTGTTTGTCAGACCGAATGTCTGACAGAGGCTTGCTGATCTTCGCAAAGCCTGTATTATCCATCAGTCCTTGATCAAATGGAAATACAGGAAGTAAAGCCCCAATCATCCGTACATCCACGATCGGATGATACATCCTGTAATGGTTTTAATTCAGCCTTACCGGTTGTTAAAATTTCAAAAGATTTTTTTAACACCTTTCAATTTGATAAGATCATCTTTTGTGTAAGGATAGCTAATTGGGTATGTTTGCTGTGGCTTACTGCCCCAATGTCATATCATGTTAGTCACCTGACAAAGATATTTTGTGTTGAAGTGATGAATGTGTGGCTGTGTCAGGGATTTAAAAAGTAATCTGAAAGCAATGTTCAAAAGGATTTAATTAATTAATGGTGTTTTCTTTTTGCAGAGATTATAACTTCCTGAAAGACCACTTCCGAGACAGCCACTTCTTGTGCGAGGAGGGTGAATGTGCTTTTGCCGAGTTCACCAACGCTTTCCGGTCAAAGATTGACTACCAAGGTCACCTGGCTTCTTCTCATTCCAAAGGAATGCGACGCCAACAACAACGTCAAGCAAGGACCCTCGATATAGACTTCAACTACACGTCCTCAAGACATACGCAGAGGAGGGACAGAGAAAGAGGTAAACTTCATATTTAACATTTTCTGATCTGATTACGATGGAACGTGTCATTTTGCGACGTGATTCCACTGAAGGCAAATAAATCTGGATAAAATTCATCTGGAATATGTATAACAAGATTATTATGAGATAGAAATATATCAGGTCATTCATTACTATCCAATCAGATGAAATATCAATATTTGGTTTATTACTGGACTGGTAGTACCCCATCCATATATTGAATGTAGCCTACTCACTTCTTCCTAGGATTAACAATTGCAGTTTTAAGATATAATTAGTCTTTCCCAATTTCATTCATGTTTGTTCATTCAACTTGCATGTGCATGCGTCTTATTTCAAATTTTAACCACCAGGTGTGTTGACAGGAGGCGATTATGAAGAGAACAGAAGACCAAACAGAGGAGGGAGAGGAAACCGACAGCAAAGAGCTAGAGAAAGGTAAGATAACAGAACTTTGTCTTACATGTTATCAGTAATTTAAAATAAATTAATGCAAAATCTATTCTTGTTCAGTTTATCCACTTTTAAAACTTTCTGGTTTCATTAATGTCACTGTCAATCCAGAGGATTTCCATGCAGCTTAGGGTGGTCCAAAAACACTTTCTTCTAAATTTCCCTGATTTGAATCTTGCATTGTGATCTTATATCGATAGAAGGTATTGAGTAAAAATTTCAGCAAAATCAATTAATATTTAGAGGTGGCACAAAGCCGTTGAAGTTTAATATGTGATTGCCCTGCAGCATACCTCAAAATCATCGGTATTTACAAATCTTGCAATAATGGCTAGTTATTTTTATCAAACAACCTTTTTTTTTAGTATGTTAAGGATGCCCAATCTACTCCTGATATCCTTTCTGACTTAAAAAGTTTTAGGGAAGGTCAGCATAGATATTACATAGGTCAATTTTCAAGCATTTTTTCATATAAACAGGCAAATATTTCACTTACTATGATCAATAAATCCAAAATAACCCCCAGATATTACTTTGCCATGCCAACTTTATCATATACTAAAATACCGCAAAAAAATATTTTCTTCGGAGAAAGATCTGGGAAATTGACCATTTTTTCAGTTCCGCGAATGGGGAATTACATGATAAACTTCAGGGGCTTTGTGCCACCTCTAAATATTAACCGATTTGGCAGAAATTTTACGTGTGTTTGTTTTACTTATGTGGTCATCAATTTCTACTTTCAAATTGGGGGTTTTTGGACATTTGATTTTTCCCATAGGAATGTGGACCACCCTAATGCAGCTCCATGCTATTCTTTTTATTGAATCATTAAAAATGTAAGCTACTTGTGGCTCCATCTATACTTTAGTTTGAACAACAACTTTACTCCAGAAGCAAACCATTATTCACGTCTGAATTCATGAGTTTGTGATGGTCATTTCAAAATTTAATGGCAGGGGCATGGTGAGGATAGAAACCATTTGTTTCATAGTCATAAATCCTGTTAACTTTGGAAGGTTATGTAAAGCCCTACTAGCCATCCATCCATTGTGCCTTCCAGATAATCTTCAAACCAATTTGTGGGTTCATTATCAATAACTTGTCCTTTGTTTTGCAGAGAGGAGCTTGAGACGGCCCAGGCGATCAGTGCCTCTTTGAAAGAAGTGCAGAGAAGTGGTCATGTGAATGTCGTTGACCAGGAGTTGGTTCGACCGCAACTGGAACCTCCTGCTCCTAAAGAGACAGTTTCTTACGAGAAGGCAACCGAGGACTTCCCGACCCTGGACGGCAAGACTATGTCTGACTCTGACTCGAGCAGCGAAGACAACGAAAAAGCCGGACACCAAACGACCCTGGCTAAGAAATTTGCTGTTGCCCACAAGTTCTCGGTTGCTCACGGTTCTATGGGGGAAGAGGACTTCCCCACGCTGGGAGGAAACGCCCCTGCTAGGCAGGTAGCTGGTAACAGTCGAGTGTGGGGCAGTAGCTCAGGCGCTCAGGACTCACGAGGTTCAAGTCGAGGAAAGGGCGGGGGAGGAGGGGAAAGGGGGTCTTATAGGCCCCCTCCCCCCCAACCACAGACAGTGTATGCCCCTCCTCCTCCTTCATTGTTCCAACAACTTGGCTCATCGGACTTCCCCTCTCTCAGCAGTATTAGCAGCGGCCTCCTCACCAGCAACACCAAAGATGTCAAACGTCCCGCTGCAATTCCTCAGTCCTCACACTCCACCAAAGTCGCAAAGCAAAACCACAACACGGGCTTTGCTTCTAAGCAAAACCAAAACACGGGTTCTGCTTCTAAGCAAAACCACAACACGGGCTCTGCTTCTAAGTCTTCTTCCAGCTCTGGTCCATCTCAAAAACCAACTAACACGATACCTGGTGCAAACTTCCCCCCTGCTGAGAAAAGCAAAACTGAAAAGTCATCCAAAAAATCCAAAGAGAGCGCGGCTCCTAAAAACAAGAGTTCTGAAAAACTGGAATCTGCTGGAAAGTCAGAGTCAAAATTTCAGAAGTCAAATGCTAATAAAACGCAAAAAGACTCAAAAGACAGTAAAGCCCAGAAAGAGAGCAAACCACGAAAAGAAGAGAATGTTGCTCCATCAAAGACTGTGAAGCCGGAACCTGCGGCTCCAAAGAAGGATTCTATACGTTCTCAGTCGGACAATTCATCTTCATCCAAACCAGCACAGACCAAGTCATATCAAGAGTTTTCGGAATCATTTCAGGATTATCCAAGTTTGTCTAAATCTGCAAAAAAGTCTGAGTCAGCATTAGAGAAAACGAGTGTTTCCTCAGTAAAGAATGACTACCCTGCTTTGTCAAAAGCAAAAGACAAACAAGCTAACATGACAGACTATCCTTCGCTCGGCAAATCATCGTCTAAAGATGACTATCCCTCTCTGTCAAAGGCAAACAACAAATCCGCTAACGTCACAGACCAGTATCCTTCGCTTGGCAAGTCGTCTTCTCGTGATGACTATCCGGCTCTTTCGAAAACAAACGGTAAATCTGCTAACGTCACGGAAGAGTATCCTTCGCTGGGCAAATCCTCTTCTTACGACAACTACCCTGCGTTGTCAAAATCTAACGGCAAACCTGCCGCCTTGGCTGACCAGTACCCTGCTCTGGGAAAGCCGTCCCCAAGAGATGACTATCCTGCACTGTCCAAGTCGAACGGCAAACCAGCCAAGGTGGCAGAGCAATATCCCGTGCTCAATAAGTCATCTAAAGCTCTCCAGGACGACTTCCCTGTGTTAGGGAAAGCTGCCAAGACGCAAGCACCCGTGCAGTGGGGCCCTAAAGGATCGCAGAAGAACCAAGCGAGTGAGTCGAGCGAGCAGTTTGTGACAGTTAAAGGAAAACCCAACAGGAGAAGGAAGAAGAATCCGAAAGGGAACTCCAAGGGGTCGTCCTTACAAGGCACGGACGAGGAGGCCAGTGACAACGAGATCAACGAACTCATGGAGAAGTTCTCTTCCACCACGAGAAATTTTGAAGTCCTCGAGAATCTGAAGGAGAAGGAAAACAAGAAAGAAAGCAAGAAATCTGAACAGTCGGAAAAGCAAGAGAGTAAATCAAGCAAGAAGAATGCTAAGAAAGAAAAGCAAGAGAGGGCAGAGGTGGTCTCTAATGTGGACAAAGATTCTGGCGACTTCAAAGACAATTTCCAGAACGGTCCCATTTCGAACGGCAAGTCAGAAGAGCCCCTGGATGACTTCCCCAACCTGTCCCTGCTCAAGGACCAAAGCAACCTGCCAAGCTTCAATGCTCTTGGCGTGAGTGACTTCCCAGCTTTAGGCGGGAGTGCAACTAGTCAGTCAGTCCCCAAGCCACCCCCTGGCTTCTCCAGCAGCAGTTCTTCCAACCCACCTCCCGCTCCTCCCCCTGGTTTTGCCAAGCCAGCTCCACCTCCAGGATTCAGCATGCCCTCAATCCATTTCGAATCTCAGCAGCCGGAACCTGCTAGCCCCCCTCCTTCAATTCCCCAGTCGGCCCCCGTGCAGCCCTCCATCATCCAGCACGTGTACAGTCAACCGAATGACGCCACCTTACGCAACCAGTCCCTCTTGATGGCCATCCAGGAACACACTTCCAAGAGCGACTTCTTCAGCCAGTTCAAATCTGCTTCAGGGGAATTCCGCAGGGGTCAGCTGTCTGCCCTTGACTACTACAACAAGTGCGCCAGTCTCATCGGCCTTGATAACTTCTTGCAAGTTTTTCCCGAGCTGTTGGCTCTCTTACCGGACATTCCCAAGCAGCAGGAGTTGCTCGCCGCTCACAACACGCACAGGCGACGCCTGGCCGAATCCAGCGGCAAGAAGAACAGAAACAAGTGGAACGCCAGAGACGACACTTTCCAGACGTGTGCCGCCTGTGGACAGGTCTTGATTAGGCCTGATTACTACTCTCATGTCGATACGCACAGCTTAGACGATGAATTCCCAAGTCTATCTTGATTCTCCTACACGGGACCAAGCTAATCCGCACTATTTCATTTGAACCATGGCATTCACTGATCTAATTTTGCAGTGTAGAATCTGTGATTTTAACTTGAAGACTTGGCTTTGTAATGGTGCTCACCTAATAATTGGAAATATATGGAAATGCTCTAGTAATCAGGATTTTCTGGGGATTCAGAAATCCGGAAACATTTTCGTAGTAGTATTTATTTGTGTGAAAGGGATTGTCAGAAATTAAGTTTTTTTTTTGGTTTAGCAAGAGAACTTAAAGAGTAGCATAATTAGATGATACTAATGTAATTCAACCAGTTGACAGCTATTGACCAATATGCTGCACTGAATTTTTCTCTGTATGCATGATATTAATTTAAGACAGGATTGCGAAAGTCCAGGGAGTCTGTGAATGCACGGCTCCCAAATTTTTACTGACTCATGAAATCATCAATAATATCAAATTCAAAGAATTCTGTTCCGTGGACTCCAAATTTCCTAAAAACATTTTGGCGAAGTCAGACTTTTAAAAGAAATTTTGGTTCAGAGTTATGTTGTAGCTATCCTCCATTTGATGTATGATCGCCACACAAAATCCTGCAATAAATATATTACATGTAAAGCACTGACTTGCTCACATAGATTTAGAATACTGAGACTTCTTTTGAAATGAGCTTGACTTAATATAGTAGGTATATTAATTTTCATATTACTGCAGTTGTAGTGCCTGCTTCATTGCTTCTCATTGAAATTTCAAACTTATAAATTGTAACTGTTCAATATTAAAGAATTATTGACTTGGTTCTCAGTTTGTTAGTGACATTAAGGCTCTGTTATGGTTATGGTTTACCCATTGGTGCATTGACTTATTTATTTATTATCTTAAACATTAAACATGTTAAAAGAAGCTAGTGCTTGTAAAATAGACCACCTCTTGTGAAACCTCATGAGCAGCCTTCATAGTCTGTTGAATGTCATCTCTCTCGAAATATAAAACTTACAACTTGCAGATCTGCCTGAACAAGAGTTAAGCTCATTTAATGATTTAGATGAATCTGTTAAGCAATGAACCATTGTTTGTAATTTTTTTCAGAATTTGAAAACTTATTGTTGTTTACAATTTATTAGAAGTGTTCACCATCTTGCTATGATGCTATGATTGAATTATTACAATGTTTATTAACCACCGAAAGTTTTGTGAAATATTGCACGTTGTTACCACAGCTGTGCTTGACCGATTTTGTGAAAGAGTGGACGCACACTGCCCATGAGTAATTGCATTACTGCCTAAGGCGTTTAAAACACATCAAGGTTCTGATGAGTGCTGTCTGTTCAGGCAGATTTTATTTGTAAATATTATGTAAATAGGCATTTTATGGGTATCGTTATGCTCAACTGTTACGCATATGCAGCGATGTCTGTGATTTCACAGGTGAACGTGTTGAACTGAGGAATAAAACTGTTAAGCTGATATTTTATATGTTCAACTGTTACTTTCGGAGAATGGTGGTTCAAGTTGCCGAAGGCCAGCAAAAATGTTGTGTGCAGAATTTTTTCAAAGAAGTACTTATGTAACTTGTTTTTCACCAGCCAACTATCATGTCTAGAATCGTTTCTTCAGAGCCAAGTCATTTTGGTTTCTGGTGTGCGGTTCTTCTACTTTCCTTGTTTGGATGCACTCTGCTGGATTAATTTGGAACTATTCTATTACGTATTCATAAATGTGTCAAATAGCTGATGATGGGTAGGGGAAGAGGGGGTGAAAAGTCACGGGGGTAAAAAGTCACAGGCCTTTTTGACCAACTTGCAGTGACCTAATTCTTAAGCTTAAATCATAATTTGGGACAATTTTATGAGAAGAAGGTCTGTAGGGAATATGAAAATTATACTCATTGTGCAAGGTGGGTTTTTACCCACCTCATGCATTTTTGGTGTCCCAAACAGGTTTTATTGATTCTGAACTTTCTCTATTAATGTCTGGTGACTGTGACATAGGAAGTTGTGCTGCGGTTTCAAGGTCCTTTGGGTAATAGTCTTTCATGCTGTGAACCAATTTTTGGCCATTTGGTCACCAAGTTGCAATGATCATGTGTTGAATTTAAAAAACAGCTGAGGGGTGAAATGTCACAGTGTGACATTTCACCCCAGCACTGTGATATTTTACCATAGGGTACCGGGAAGTCAGTATTCTGAGCTAAGGAAAGTAAAATATTCCACACTAGAAGCTTTTAGCTTACAATCTGATCATCACCCATCATCAATAATACTGATTAGAGAGCATTACAGCAAAATTTCATTTTGCAAACTTTGGGCAATTTCTGATGCCGGCTTTGCTGATGGTGCATTGTCATTGCATGCCGATAGTTTTTGAAGGCTCACTATAAATTTCATGCACAAGGATGACTATCAAGTCTAGGTCTGCATATCACCTCATATAGTGTTGTATGTTCACAACAATAATTGCATGTGACTTGTTACCCCATGGTTGTGACTTCTTGACCCTGACATGGGGCAAAAAGTCACAGCGGACTTTGCCTTAAATAATTGTGAACTGACTAAAGCCTATTTACAACACAGCAGCTATCATGTGATACAACTATAGTCAACTAAATACTGCATAATTGTGCCAAAGGTCATTCAGATCTAACAAACACCTGCTCTGTTCTGGGGCTTTTTCTGAATTTTGTGACTTCTGACCCCCGCCTCCCCTACAGTTTGATAAGACAAATCGGATGTCAATCATGTCATGGTGCCTCATGGTTAAGGCGAACAATTATGACGTTGATGGTATATTTGTTCACTCGTGACATGGCAATTCTATTTTGATTGCTCTTAATTGTGTGGCAGTCCTGAGTGACATGTCTTGTTATGATGATTTTGGGGCATTCTCTTCATTGACTGCTAAGTCTTCATGATTGTTCATACAGATAGGTATTCACTATTCATATTGCTCAATTTGTCATGAATCGCAAGAAATGTGTGCGACCATTTTTCCCACTTACTTATTGACCAGTCAACATTCAAAAATAAAGAAATATCATTCGAATTTTATTCCTAACACACATGAAAGATACAAACCCATGTAAAGATGAAATGTTATAAAAATATGATGTGTATATTGTATAATAATAGAAAATAAGCACCTAACGGGCAAAAGCAAAAATGTGAAATGAGTGCAAATGACCCATCTGTAGAACTGATGATATTCTTTTTCATATATGTATAATTAGATATCCCCCCCTTGTGTATTTACAATGCCTGTATATGACAAAAAAATATTTGAAAAGTTTCCTATCACATTGTACAACCTACAAAGCATAAAATGGAATGAAAGTTAATATGCATAATATTAATTATATGTTGTCAAAAGTAGTTTTCGCTTTGTGAACAAAGCACGAATAACGACATATGCGCCACAATTGTCTGGACTACAGGGATGGAACGTATATAAATGCGCCTGTTCCGGGCTTAGTGGCAAATATCTTGCTAGTTAAATTGTCTGGTAAGTCGTTGTAAAAGTCCTTGGCCACTTTATCAAGAAATGATTGCAGTTGGTCATCAGGGACCATGGACACCGCACAGCCACCCCATCCTGCACCGGTCAAGCGAGAGCCAATTGCTCCACTGGCCCTGCAAATAAGCAAACAAGAGTCACTGGTGTGAAATAATACATACATTTTAACTGGGAAACTTCTCATATCAATTAATTTGTGACAATTAATAATATGTATATGGCACTGCCATGAAATTCGCGCAGCACTTTAAAAAGTTGTTGTAGGACTTATAGTGTTACCATAACTTTCATGTTTATATCATATTCAATGTATGAAAGGAGTTATGTAACTATTTCAGAAAATTAGAAAGACAGATACATGGAAAGACAGAGAAAAATGTAGAATAGCAAGATAAACTAGATAAAAAATATAATAGATAAATAGATAAATATATCGATAAATAGAGAGATAAATAGATATAGAGATAGATAGATAGATATAATGACAGACAGATAGATAGATAAATTGATAGATAGATAGATATTAAATAGATAAATAAGATTGATAGATAATCAGATAAATGGTAAAAAGGCAGACAGCACTGAAAGCTGCCAAAGTCAAGTCTATGTTAGATTGTTGATATTGCATAATAGTATAAATATATAATAATACAAAAACAATAACATTGCATGTAGATTATCTGTTCACTGTTACATAATCAGCAGTTTATAAGATTATGTAACTTTAATTAAACTTCACCTACACATAGGTGAAGTTTCTTGTTTTCGGTATTATTAAACTTCACCTACACATAGGTGAAGTTTCTTGTAATCGGTATTATTAAACTTCACCTACACATAGGTGAAGTTTCTTGTAATCGGTATTATTTATTATTTATTCAAACTCATCGGAGAGTTGTCAAAAAATTCATGTACATAGCCTACAATAATCTAAGAACGCGTTTTTTAAAAATTTGACCTTGACCTATTTTTCAAGGTCACAGAGCCTTTTAAAGTCGGATTTTGCAATATTTGAAATGCATGTACCTCATCCGGTTATTACCGGTTTTCATTTTCCTGCACATGGAAAGGTCCCAGACACTTTCTTCACAGTTTGACCTACTTTCATGAAAGTAGGTCAAGGTCACATTGTACAAAGTCCATTTTTATGGTTTGAGGTCTATCGCGGGATCTCAGAATCCGTAAGTCGCAGAGTCATACAGATGGTGCCAAAACGTACTCAAAGGCACGGGACATCTGCCCGACCCTTTATTTTTCATCGGCAGTACCGGTTCTTGAGTTACGTAACTTTAAAGTCATACCGCGTCACCAAAACCGGTGACCTTGAGAATTTTACCTTGAAATATCGATGTTAGCTCATAACATGTCATAGTAAACCCCCCCAAACATACACCTAATAAGCCCATACTGACCTTTAAATTTGACCTTGACCTCATTTTTCAAGGTCATTCGACCCGAAAAAGTTTGAAAAGTTGCCATTTTCAACAATTTTTTTTACCATGTTATTTTTAAGATATCAGCGTGATTCACAGGTGACAGATGAACATTGGCCTGTTTATTCATAATATCTAATCATATTTTTAGTACCTCCTTCGCCGGATTTATGAAACATTTTTTAATATTGCTTACCGACAAAGGTTAAAAAATGACACATTTCCGCGTTTTTGACAAGGAAATATTGATTGTACAGGGTTACAATGCATGGCTGACCCCCCCTTTTTCATACAATGTCATTATGAAAATCATATTTATTTTGACCTGGAAAATGTTTTTCAAGGTCAAACTCAAGGTCAAACATGTCAAAAAATTTTACATTTTTGACATTTCATATTTTTTAACAAAGAAGGAATCTAGATATTGTTACAAAAATTGTAGACGCACTTGCTACAATACTCTAGAGGCTTCTTGTAAATTTACAAGGTCCTCGGATTGACCTACATTGCACAGTAAAGGTCAAAAAACGAGCGAAAAATTTATGATTTTTTTTTCACATTTCTCAAAGATAGCGTAATTTCAAACCGCCGTAGCTCCGATCCTAATTAAGAGAGAGAGAATCTGAAAACAGATTCGGAAAGGCCAAATTCTCCTCTAGTTTTCATTTTCTGAACATTTTGTCGTAGCTCCGACGGTTAAAAAGATCGCCGGACCCTGAAAATTTCATGTTTTTTGTCGAATTTTCACAATATATTATTATTTCGACATGGAAGGAATCATCCTTTTTTGATCAACCTGCCTGGACCTATTTGTAACATCTGGTTACATAATCCTGGCAAATTACGTATGTTTTCATTGAACCGTTTTGGTTATACAGTGATTTTAAATTAAAAACTACATTTTTTCAGGTATTTCTAAAGTTCATATTACTGAATTGTACCATAATTTCAATCTGCGATAAGTCCGGTTCTAATTAAGATACAGAGAATCTGTAAACAGATTTGAAAAGGCCAAATTCTCCTCTAGTTTTTATCTTCGAACATGTTGTCGTAGCTATAACGGTTTAAAAGATCGCCGGACCCTGAAAATTTCATGTATTTCTGATGGTCAAAGAGATCACATGACCTTGAAAAATCAATGTTCTCAGAAATCGCAGAAGATGTACTGGTGGATGTACTGGTTCATGTACTGGTTCATGTACCGGTTCCTGTATGGGTTCCTGTATGGTTCATGCACTGGTTCATCTACTGGTTTATGTACTCGTTTTTCTGTGCATACTTGCATGTACTCAATGTACAGGAAACATTCTTGTATTCTTGTCTGTATGCATGTTACATAATTATGTCTGATTCCTCTGTACTTTTCCATGTACCTTTTACTTGCTCATCTACTTGTGTCTGTTCGAGTTACTGGTACCACAGTAGGTGAAGTTTTGTTACCGCTTGCGGTTACGTCTACTAGTTTTTATTAAACTTCACCTACACATAGGTGAAGTTTCTTGTAATCGGTATTATTTTTATTATTCTTCCCGGATAAACCTCTTCGGAAAATGTTCAAAAAATTCATATACGTAGCCTACAAAAATACAAGAGAATCATTTTGAAAAAATTGACCTTGACCTATTTTTCAAGGTCACAGGGCCTTTCAAAGTCGGATTTCGCAATATTTCAAATACATGTACCTCGTCCGCTTATTACCGGTTTTCACTTTCTGGTACATGGAGAGGTCCAAGACACTTTCTACACAGTGTGACCCATTTTCATGAAAGTAGGTCAAGGTCACATTGTACAAAGTCCATTTTTATGGTTTAAAGTCTATCGCGGGATCTCAGAATCCGTAAGTCGTAGAGTCATACTGATGGTGCCAAAACATGCCCAAACTCACGGGACATTTGCCTAAACTTTTCATTTTTCATTTTGGTTAACGGTTCTTGAGTTATGCAATTTTAAAGTCATACCGCGTCACCAAAACCGGTGACCTTGAGAATTTGACCTTGAAATATCGATTTTAGCTGATAACATGTCATAGTAAACCCCCCCAAACATACACCTAGTAAGCCCAAACTGACCTTTAAATTTGACCTTGACCTCATTTTTCAAGGTCATTTGACCCAAAAAAGTTTGAAAAAGTTCCATTTTCAGCAATTTTTTTCACCATGTTCTTTTCAAGATATCACTGTGATTTACTGGTGACAGATGAACATTGGCCTGCTTATTCATAATATCTAATCATATTTTGTGTACCTCCTTCTCCGGATTTATGAAAAATTGTCAAATATTGCTAACCGACAAATGCTAAAAAATGACACATTTCTGCATATTTGACAGGGAAATATTCATTCTACAGGGTTGCAATGCATGACTGACCCCCCCTTTGTTAAGTACTGCCTTTCTGAATAGCATATTAATTTTGACCTAGAAAATGTTTTTCAAGGTTAAACTCAAGGTCAAACATGACAAAAATTTTAGCATTTTTTACATTTTGTATTTTTTAACAGAGAAGGAATCGAAATATTGTTACAAAAATTGTAGACATACTTGCTGCAGTACTCTAGAAGCTTCCTCTAAATTTTCAAGGTCCTTGGACCGGCCTACGTCGCACTGTAAAGGTCAAAAGGTCGAGAAACGAGCGAAAAATTTATGATTTTTTTTTCACATTTCTCAAAGATAGCGTAATTTCAAACGGCCGTAGCTCCGGTCCTAATTAAGATAGAGAGAATCTGAAAACAGATTTGGAAAGGCCAAATTCTCCTCTAGTTTTCATTATCTGAACATTTTGTCGTAGCTACGACGGTTAAAAAGATCGCCGGACCCTGAAAATTTCATGTTTTTTTCCGAATTTTCATAATATATCATTATTTTGACAAGGAAGGAATCATCCTTTTTTGATCAACCTGCCTGAACCTCTTTGTAACATCTGTTTACATAATCCTGGCAAATTATATATGTTTTCAGTGAACCGTTTTGCTTATACAGTGATTTTAAGTTAAAAACTACAGTTTTTCAGGTATTTCTAAAGTTCATATTCCTGAATTGTACCATAATTTCAATCTGCGATAACTCCGGTTCTAATTAAGATACAGAGAATCTGTAAACAGATTTGAAAAGGCCAAATTCTCCTCTAGTTTTCTTCTTCTGAACATTTTGTCGTGGCTATGATGGTTTGAAAGATCGCCGGACTCTGAAAATATCATGTTTTTTCCTGCAGAGCCAGCGAATACACAACACACAACAGTCCTCTCCTCTAATATAATCTCAAATCTTTTTATTCTATTCTATTCTAAATTAATATCTACATAGAACTATCTATCTGTGTATTAGTGTATCTATGTATAATGTATATATGTATATACTGTATCATTTTATATGTATCTGATGTCAATTCATTATGTGTGTCTGTTTATCAATGTATCTTAGTATTTATGGACCTATATCTATGTATCTATCTATATGTATCTTTGTATTTATGGACATATCTATGTATCTATCTATATGTATCAATCTCTTTATCTGTAAGTTGATTTGCCTGTAAATGCACATAGCTATCAATGTGTTTATCCAGTGGAGTTCAGCTAATTTACCAGACATTTTGGAGGGGGGCATGGCACAGCAGGGCAGCCTTGCAAGGCAGCCAGTGGCTGGCACTGGCCAGCCAAGTCCGGCCAGCCAAATGTGCATATTGCACCCTGCCTACTCCTCCCCCCTCCTGTATTTACCCAGCAATAGGCCTAAAACATACAGTGTATTGCTGCATTAGGCCTATATATCAAAGTTAACCTCAATAGAACTCATTCCTTCCTTCTCCTTGCTTCCGCCTTCTTGCTTCCTTCACCTCGTTTCCTTCTTCTTGCTTCATTCTCCTGGCTTTTTTCTCCTTGCTTTGTTCTCCAGTCTTTACCTTCTCCTCCTTCCTTCTTCTCATTCCTTTCTTCTTTGATTTTCCTTCCTTCCTTTTCCTTTTCTCTCTTGTATTCCTTTTTCTTCCTTCCTTCCTTCTTCCTTCCTTCTTCCTTCCTTTTTCGTTCCTTCTTTCTCCCTTCTTCCTTTCTTCTTGTACCCAAATATGATGTACATTAATGGTTTGGAATGATTCACTTCAATCAGATTGCACTAATATCTAAATGTTTACATTTTCCTATTTTTTCAGTTCTCATTGCATATTAATTACTCCAAAGCTAAAATCTCATCAACAAGAGATGCACATTTTGCAGGGCTTCAACTCAAAGAGAGGGGGGGGGGTGGAAGGGTCATTTGGGACACCACTTGCCCAGGAGGGATGTTTGCCAAATCCACTACCCCCAGTCAGTCTGCTTCATTGGACTGGGAGGGAGGGTGGCAACAAGAAAGGATGTCAATTTGCCGAGAGTTTGAGAATCAGAAACCAGGGGTACAGTGGCTTGTCTGCTGATAAAATTAATGTATTTCTTAAAGATAAAACTACAAGACATTAATATATACTAGGCCTGATATAAGCTTCAAAGGTTTTATTAACAGACATTTTTGCAACAAATAGATAGATAGATAGATACATAAATAGATACATAGATACATACAGGGCCAGCGCAACCATTAGGCGAACTAGGCAGCTGCCTAGGGCGCAGGGCAAAGGGGGGCGCATACACTGAGGGCGGAAAAAAATAAATAAAAAGATTTAACAGACTGACAAAGAACACAAATGTGTGACAGACGACTCAAAAACCTTTAAGTGAAAACAAGCATGCAGCACAAGTCACCAAATCGCCCCCCCCCCACCTACATTCTCCTACCACAGAGCTTGAATTCACTCTCTTGGTTAGGGAGCCCTGAGTTATGAGGATGCCCACCTAGCCCACTTGTCACAAAGTTCTCACAAGTGGTTAAAGAGGGATGGGGGGGGGAGGGTACCTTGAAGGGGGTGATGGGTCTCAGGAGAGAACATTCTGGCCACCCTGGGTGGGTGAAGCAGGTACAGAATTTCCTTTTTATACATCCTCACTTCTCATTTTAATAAGCTTGTTAAGCTTAGCTTTCCCTGACCACAAGATACATTGTTTTATGAAGTTATAACAAAAATATCCGGTGGATATTCTTAGGGCCTACCATTATTTTGTCACGAGGCCTACCTATGTGACAGACAAAGCACTCATTCCTGAAAGGGGGAAATGCAGTTCAAGGAAAACACCATTAAAAAAATATATATAACATAAACAGTTGCTGCACTGAAGTAGGCCTAATTTGCTAATCAATTTTAAAACCCTTTTCTTTTCATTAAAGAATGATGATAATCTCACCCCAGTCACCCAATGAAATGATCCTGCATCCTGGAAGCTGATCATTTGATCATTATTTGATCATCATTTGATCATCATTTGATCATCATTTGATCATCATTTGAACATCATTTGATCATCATTTGGTCATCATTTGGTCATCATTTGATCATCATTTGATCATCATTTGATTATATGATATTGTTTCAGGCTTTCTTGCTGTACAACGTATCTGAAGTAAGCCCTACACATGCTACAATTCATAGGTGTCAGAGCAGGGGGGGCTGTGGGGGCGACAGCCCCCCCAGGTTGGAGGTAAGGGGGGCTGAAATATCATTCAGCCCCCCCCCCCCAGGTTCAGGATGTCGCTATGTTGAATTATTCAATGTTTTAAAACAAAAACAATGCCAGTCAACAGCCAAGGACTTAACACATAACATGTGTTCAGGACTATGTGGCTACAAATAATGTTTCCTTCGAGCTGAAAGTGGCACTTCTAAAAGGTCCTAAACTGCAGCTGTCAACAGTCTTGATAAACCATGAACTGTTTATCCTTCTGGAAGCGATGTAGGTCCTGTTGTCACCGTGTTGAGGAGTCTGTCTCTGGTGCAGCTATTGAATAAAGGGTGCATTTACAAGTTATTTAGCTCTGCTAAACCCCCCTTAAAAATGAATCAAATATTTCACTGGATGCTGAAGGAGAAGGGCCACAGTTGATGCATCATGAACAGATGTACAAAAGATAGTGTTTCATGATTCACGTTTTGAAAAAGT
Organism: Platynereis dumerilii; assembly: GCA_026936325.1. Taxonomy (NCBI): domain Eukaryota; kingdom Metazoa; phylum Annelida; class Polychaeta; order Phyllodocida; family Nereididae; genus Platynereis; species Platynereis dumerilii. The sequence continues at coordinate 112,508,228 of JAPTHN010000002.1, forward strand.
GATTCAGTCATGAGACAGGATCCTGGAGGCCCTCTCTGAGATAATCCTCATACGGACCTTGTCCAGAGAGAGGAGAGGACATTCAAAATACTTGCTAACATTTAATATGAAAAGGCAAAAGAGTATTGGTCAGCTCCTTTTTTTTTTTTTCGCTAAGTGCAAAACATTTAACTTCCGGTAAATCATATTAGGCATTTACTTTGCCTATTGAATTGAATGTTCAGTTGCTGCAGAGAGGTCATTCTCATCTCTCGGCAGACTGAAGACCTACCTGAGGTCAACCATGACCCAGCTAAGACTGATCTTCAGGAAATTGCAGACATGTGTGTCTCCGTAAATTAATCTTGAATTTGTTTCTTTTGGAACTGTGGCAAAATGCAGGATTTTCCAAGTATCAAAATATGTAATAATCATGTATGTATAAATCACTTCAGCAAAGTGATTCTCTGGGTGGTGTAAATTGAAGTGGGCCTATAACTGTTTTATTTTTTTCATGTCAAACTATGACCTGTCCCCCTCCAACCCCCCCCCCCCCCCCATCCAGCCGACCTGCCAGTTCAGCCCCCCTAGGTCAGATGTTGCTCCGACGCCTATGGTTGCTACATGTTTTGTGAACATTTTTTTTTATTAGAATGGTAAAATGTACGGGGAAAGATCAAGCTTAAAAATGTTACTCTATTTCAATTTTGTGTTATTATCAGTTATTGCATTATGAAATCAGGTGCTCAATGATTTTTTTTCTATTTTATTCAATTAAATAATGATCACTCCAGTTACAGCTAGTGTATTTAATTGACACCAGAAGAAGGGGGGTAGAGGGGTACCATAGCAGCCCAGAAGCTTGTCATCAAGTTACATACAAGGTTAGGTTAGAATTACTCATAGGCACAATGGTGTATCTACAAAGTGTTTTTGGGGTTGGGGTAGTCCTTGTGATTAATGGGCCAGTCACATGGCTTTACTTACAACAACACAGCTGCATGGGATAAACGTGTACCTAATTTTAAATAGAAATGTATCTCTAAAAGAACAGGATAAAATATAAGCAATTACATATGGGCTTACATATTATCAACTGGTAATATTTTAATGATAACACTTGAAAGTTGGGTGTTTACATGTAAAATAGACAATGATCATGACACTGTTATTTGAGTTTCAAATGCTCCAGAATGCATCTCAGAGCATCTAGGATTTCAAATTTCCTGGGGGAGGACCCCCAGACCCCCTCAGCTGAAAGGGGCGCATACCTTTATCTTGCCTAGGGTGCTGACAACACTAGCGCCGCCCCTGGATACATAGATACATGTATAGATAGAAAAAGAGAGACATATTAGCAATATGAGCATTATACCAGATTACCAGTTGCATTGTGGAAGGGGTAAAACTGGCACCTCTTTTCCAGATGGTTCCTTTTAAAGGCAATCAAGGAGGCTAGCTCAGGAGCTGGTTAACAGTTGATAAATGGCTGAGGCTGAGATTGAACACATGTGCTCTTAAAGGACCCAATATGCAACATGGAATATACAGTAGCTACTTGTAGCTATACTACTGCCTATTAAGAGTTCATGGTCAATGAAATCACACCAGGGGGTCACAAATTCACACGAAAACGAGACGAAACTAGGTAAATCAATCAGTGACAATCAGTACACAGGCCAGTGTTCTGTGAGTTGGACTGTACTGGTTCATGTACTGGTTCATGCACTGGTTCATGTACTGGTTCATGTACTGGTTCATGTATTGGTTCATGTACTGGTTCATGTACTGGTTCATGTACTGGTTCATGTACTGGTTCATGAACTGGTTCATGTGTGGTTCATGCACTGGTTCATGTACTGGTTTATGTACTGGTTTATGTACTCGTTTTTCTGTGCATGCTTGCAATGTACAGGAAACATTCTTGTATTCTTGTCTGTATTCATGTTACGTAATTATGTATGATTCCTGTGTACTTTTCCATGTACCTTTTACTTGCTCATCTACTTGTGTCTGTTCGAGTTACTGGTACAACAGTAGGTGAAGTTTTGTTACCGCTCGCGGTTACGTCTACTAGTTAAACTTCACCTACACATAGGTGAAGTTTCTTGTAATCGGTATTATTTTTATTATTCTTCCCGGATAAACCTCTTCGGAAAATGTTCAAAAAATTCATATACGTAGCCTACAAAAATACAAGAGAATCATTTTGAAAAAATTGACCTTGACCTATTTTTCAAGGTCACAGGGCCTTTCAAAGTCGGATTTCGCAATATTTCAAATACATGTACCTCGTCCGCTTATTACCGGTTTTCACTTTCTGGTACATGGAGAGGTCCCAGACACTTTCTACACAGTGTGACCCATTTTCATGAAAGTAGGTCAAGGTCACATTGTACAAAGTCCATTTTTATGGTTTAAGGTCTATCGCGGGATCTCAGAATCCGTAAGTCGTAGAGTCATACTGATGGTGCCAAAACATGCCCAAACTCACGGGACATTTGCCTAAACTTTTCATTTTTCATTTTGGTTAACGGTTCTTGAGTTATGCAATTTTAAAGTTATACCGCATCACCAAAACCGGTGACCTTGAGAATTTGACCTTGAAATATCGATTTTAGCTGATAACATGTCATAGTAAACCCCCCCAAACATACACCTAGTAAGCCCAAACTGACCTTTAAATTTGACCTTGACCTCATTTTTCAAGGTCATTTGACCCAAAAAAGTTTGAAAAAGTTCCATTTTCAGCAATTTTTTTCACCATGTTCTTTTCAAGATATCACTGTGATTTACTGGTGACAGATGAACATTGGCCTGCTTATTCATAATATCTAATCATATTTTGTGTACCTCCTTCTCCGGATTTATGAAAAATTTTCAAATATTGCTAACCGACAAATGCTAAAAAATGACACATTTCTGCATATTTGACAGGGAAATATTCATTCTACAGGGTTGCAATGCATGACTGACCCCCCCTTTGTTAACTACTGCCTTTCTGAATAGCATATTAATTTTGACCTAGAAAATGTTTTTCAAGGTCAAACTCAAGGTCAAACATGACAAAAATTTTTGCATTTTTTACATTTTGTATTTTTTAACAGAGAAGGAATCGAAATATTGTTACAAAAATTGTAGACATACTTGCTGCAGTACTCTAGAAGCTTCCTCTAAATTTTCAAGGTCCTTGGACCGGCCTACGTTGCACTGTAAAGGTCAAAAGGTCGAAAAAAGAGCGAAAAATTTATGATTTTTTTTTCACATTTCTCAAAGATAGCGTAATTTCAAACGGCCGTAGCTCCGGTCCTAATTAAGATAGAGAGAATCTGAAAACAGATTTGGAAAGGCCAAATTCTCCTCTAGTTTTCATTCTCTGAAAATTTTGTCGTAGCTACGACGGTTAAAAAGATCGCCGGACCCTGAAAATTTCATGTTTTTTTCCGAATTTTCATAATATATCATTATTTTGACAAGGAAGGAATCATCCTTTTTTGATCAACCTGCCTGAACCTCTTTGTAACATCTGTTTACATAATCCTGGCAAATTATATATGTTTTCAGTGAACCGTTTTGCTTATACAGTGATTTTAAGTTAAAAACTACAGTTTTTCAGGTATTTCTAAAGTTCATATTCCTGAATTGTACCATAATTTCAATCTGCGATAACTCCGGTTCTAATTAAGATACAGAGAATCTGTAAACAGATTTGAAAAGGCCAAATTCTCCTCTAGTTTTCTTCTTCTGAACATTTTGTCGTGGCTATGATGGTTTGAAAGATCGCCGGACTCTGAAAATTTCATGTTTTTTCCTGCAGAGCCAGCGAATACACAACACACAACAGTCCTCTCCTCTAATATAATCTCAAATCTTTTTATTCTATTCTATTCTAAATTAATATCTACATAGAACTATCTATCTGTGTATCAGTGTATCTATGTATAATGTATATATGTATATACTGTATCATTTTATATGTATCTGATGTCAATTCATTATGTGTGTCTGTTTATCAATGTATCTTAGTATTTATGGACCTATCTATGTATCTATCTATATGTATCTTTGTATTTATGGACATATCTATGTATCTATCTATATGTATCAATCTCTTTATCTGTAAGTTGATTTGCCTGTAAATGCACATAGCTATCAATGTGTTTATCCAGTGGAGTTCAGCTAATTTACCAGACATTTTGGAGGGGGGCATGGCACAGCAGGGCAGCCTTGCAAGGCAGCCAGTGGCTGGCACTGGCCAGCCAAGTCCGGCCAGCCAAATGTGCATATTGCACCCTGCCTACTCCTCCCCCCTCCTGTATTTACCCAGCAATAGGCCTAAAACATACAGTGTATTGCTGCATTAGGCCTATATATCAAAGTTAACCTCAATAGAACTCATTCCTTCCTTCTCCTTGCTTCCGCCTTCTTGCTTCCTTCACCTCGTTTCCTTCTTCTTGCTTCATTCTCCTGGCTTTTTTCTCCTTGCTTTGTTCTCCAGTCTTTACCTTCTCCTCCTTCCTTCTTCTCATTCCTTTCTTCTTTGATTTTCCTTCCTTCCTTTTCCTTTTCTCTCTTGTATTCCTTTTTCTTCCTTCCTTCCTTCTTCCTTCCTTCTTCCTTCCTTTTTCGTTCCTTCTTTCTCCCTTCTTCCTTTCTTCTTGTACCCAAATATGATGTACATTAATGGTTTGGAATGATTCACTTCAATCAGATTGCACTAATATCTAAATGTTTACATTTTCCTATTTTTTCAGTTCTCATTGCATATTAATTACTCCAAAGCTAAAATCTCATCAACAAGAGATGCACATTTTGCAGGGCTTCAACTCAAAGAGAGGGGGGCGGGGGTGGAAGGGTCATTTGGGACACCACTTGCCCAGGAGGGATGTTTGCCAAATCCACTACCCCCAGTCAGTCTGCTTCATTGGACTGGGAGGGAGGGTGGCAACAAGAAAGGATGTCAATTTGCCGAGAGAGTTTGAGAATCAGAAACCAGGGGTACAGTGGCTTGTCTGCTGATAAAATTAATGTATTTCTTAAAGATAAAACTACAAGACATTAATATATACTAGGCCTGATATAAGCTTCAAAGGTTTTATTAACAGACATTTTTGCAACAAATAGATAGATAGATAGATACATAAATAGATACATAGATACATACAGGGCCAGCGCAACCATTAGGCGAACTAGGCAGCTGCCTAGGGCGCAGGGCAAAGGGGGGCGCATACACTGAGGGCGGAAAAAAATAAATAAAAAGATTTAACAGACTGACAAAGAACACAAATGTGTGACAGACGACTCAAAAACCTTTAAGTGAAAACAAGCATGCAGCACAAGTCACCAAATCGCCCCCCCCCCCCACCTACATTCTCCTACCACAGAGCTTGAATTCACTCTCTTGGTTAGGGAGCCCTGAGTTATGAGGATGCCCACCTAGCCCACTTGTCACAAAGTTCTCACAAGTGGTTAAAGAGGGATGGGGGGGGGAGGGTACCTTGAAGGGGGTGATGGGTCTCAGGAGAGAACATTCTGGCCACCCTGGGTGGGTGAAGCAGGTACAGAATTTCCTTTTTATACATCCTCACTTCTCATTTTAATAAGCTTGTTAAGCTTAGCTTTCCCTGACCACAAGATACATTGTTTTATGATGTTATAACAAAAATATCCGGTGGATATTCTTAGGGCCTACCATTATTTTGTCACGAGGCCTACCTATGTGACAGACAAAGCACTCATTCCTGAAAGGGGGAAATGCAGTTCAAGGAAAACACCATTAAAAAAATATATATAACATAAACAGTTGCTGCACTGAAGTAGGCCTAATTTGCTAATCAATTTTAAAACCCTTTTCTTTTCATTAAAGAATGATGATAATCTCACCCCAGTCACCCAATGAAATGATCCTGCATCCTGGAAGCTGATCATTTGATCATCATTTGATCATCATTTGATCATCATTTGATCATCATTTGATCATCATTTGATCATCATTTGAACATCATTTGATCATCATTTGGTCATCATTTGGTCATCATTTGATCATCATTTGATCATCATTTGATTATATGATATTGTTTCAGGCTTTCTTGCCGTACAACGTATCTGAAGTAAGCCCTACACATGCTACAATTCATAGGTGTCAGAGCAGGGGGGCTGTGGGGGCGACAGCCCCCCAGGTTGGAGGTAAGGGGGGCTGAAATATCATTCAGCCCCCCCCAGGTTCAGGATGTCACTATGTTGAATTATTCAATGTTTTAAAACAAAAACAATGCCAGTCAACAGCCAAGGACTTAACACATAACATGTGTTCAGGACTATGTGGCTACAAATAATGTTTCCTTCGAGCTGAAAGTGGCACTTCTAAAAGGTCCTAAACTGCAGCTGTCAACAGTCTTGATAAACCATGAACTGTTTATCCTTCTGGAAGCGATGTAGGTCCTGTTGTCACCGTGTTGAGGAGTCTGTCTCTGGTGCAGCTATTGAATAAAGGGTGCATTTACAAGTTATTTAGCTCTGCTAAACCCCCCTTAAAAATGAATCAAATATTTCACTGGATGCTGAAGGAGAAGGGCCACAGTTGATGCATCATGAACAGATGTACAAAAGATAGTGTTTCATGATTCACGTTTTGAAAAAGTGATTCAGTCATGAGACAGGATCCTGGAGGCCCTCTCTGAGATAATCCTCATACGGACCTTGTCCAGAGAGAGGAGAGGACATTCAAAATACTTGCTAACATTTAATATGAAAAGGCAAAAGAGTATTGGTCAGCTCCTTTTTTTTTTTTTCGCTAAGTGCAAAACATTTAACTTCCGGTAAATCATATTAGGCATTTACTTTGCCTATTGAATTGAATGTTCAGTTGCTGCAGAGAGGTCATTCTCATCTCTCGGCAGACTGAAGACCTACCTGAGGTCAACCATGACCCAGCTAAGACTGATCTTCAGGAAATTGCAGACATGTGTGTCTCCGTAAATTAATCTTGAATATGTTTCTTTTGGAACTGTGGCAAAATGCAGGATGTTCCAAGTATCAAAATATGTAATAATCATGTATGTATAAATCACTTCAGCAAAGTGATTCTCTGGGTGGTGTAAATTGAAGTGGGCCTATAACTGTTTTATTTTTTTCATGTCAAACTATGACCTGTCCCCCTCCAACCCCCCCCCCCCCATCCAGCCGACCTGCCAGTTCAGCCCCCCTAGGTCAGATGTTGCTCCGACGCCTATGGCTGCTACATGTTTTGTGAACATTTTTTTTTATTAGAATGGTAAAATGTACGGGGAAAGATCAAGCTTAAAAATGTTACTCTATTTCAATTTTGTGTTATTATCAGTTATTGCATTATGAAATCAGGTGCTCAATGATTTTTTTTCTATTTTATTCAATTAAATAATGATCACTCCAGTTACAGCTAGTGTATTTAATTGACACCAGAAGAAGGGGGGTAGAGGGGTACCATAGCAGCCCAGAAGCTTGTCATCAAGTTACATACAAGGTTAGGTTAGAATTACTCATAGGCACAATGGTGTATCTACAAAGTGTTTTTGGGGTTGGGGTAGTCCTTGTGATTAATGGGCCAGTCACATGGCTTTACTTACAACAACACAGCTGCATGGGATAAACGTGTACCTAATTTTAAATAGAAATGTATCTCTAAAAGAACAGGATAAAATATAAGCAATTACATATGGGCTTACATATTATCAACTGGTAATATTTTAATGATAACACTTGAAAGTTGGGTGTTTACATGTAAAATAGACAATGATCATGACACTGTTATTTGAGTTTCAAATGCTCCAGAATGCATCTCAGAGCATCTAGGATTTCAAATTTCCTGGGGGTGGACCCCCAGACCCCCTCAGCTGAAAGGGGCGCATACCTTTATCTTGCCTAGGGTGCTGACAACACTAGCGCCGCCCTGGATACATAGATACATGTATAGATAGAAAAAGAGAGACATATTAGCAATATGAGCATTATACCAGATTACCAGTTGCATTGTGGAAGGGGTAAAACTGGCACCTCTTTTCCAGATGGTTCCTTTTAAAGGCAATCAAGGAGGCTAGCTCAGGAGCTGGTTAACAGTTGATAAATGGCTGAGGCTGAGATTGAACACATGTGCTCTTAAAGGACCCAATATGCAACATGGAATATACAGTAGCTACTTGTAGCTATACTACTGCCTATTAAGAGTTCATGGTCAATGAAATCACACCAGGGGGTCACGAATTCACACGAAAACGAGACGAAACTAGGTAAATCAATCAGTGACAATCAGTACACAGGCCAGTGTTCTGTGAGTTGGACTGTACTGGTTCATGTACTGGTTCATGCACTGGTTCATGTACTGGTTCATGTACTGGTTCATGTATTGGTTCATGTACTGGTTCATGTACTGGTTCATGTACTGGTTCATGTACTGGTTCATGTACTGGTTCATGAACTGGTTCATGTGTGGTTCATGCACTGGTTCATGTACTGGTTTATGTACTGGTTTATGTACTCGTTTTTCTGTGCATGCTTGCAATGTACAGGAAACATTCTTGTATTCTTGTCTGTATTCATGTTACGTAATTATGTATGATTCCTGTGTACTTTTCCATGTACCTTTTACTTGCTCATCTACTTGTGTCTGTTCGAGTTACTGGTACAACAGTAGGTGAAGTTTTGTTACCGCTCGCGGTTACGTCTACTAGTTATTATTATTCTTGCCGGATAAACCTCTTCGGAAAATGTTCAAAAAATTCATATACGTAGCCTACAAAAATACAAGAGAATCATTTTGAAAAAATTGACCTTGACCTATTTTTCAAGGTCACAGGGCCTTTCAAAGTCGGATTTCGTAATATTTCAAATACATGTACCTCATCCGGTTATTACCGGTTTTCATCTTCCGGTACATGGAAAGGTCCCAGACACCTTCTTCACAGTTTGACCTACTTTCATGAAAGTAGGTCAAGGTCACGTTGTACAAAGTCCATTTTTATGGTTTAAGGTATATCGCGGGATCTCAGAATCCGTAAGTCGTAGAGTCATACTGATGGTGCCAAAACATGCCCAAACTCACGGGACATTTGCATCAACTTTTAATTTTTCATTTTGATTACCGGTTCTTGAGTTATGCAATTTTAAAGTCATACCGCGTCACGAAAACCGGTGACCTTGAGAATTTCACCTTGAAATATCGATGTTAGCTCATAACATGTCATAGTAAACCCCCCCAAACATACACCTAATAAGCCCAAAATGACCTATAAATTTGACCTTGACCTCATTTTTCAAGGTCATTTGACCCAGAAAAGTTTGAAAAAGTGCCATTTTCAGCAATTTTTTTCACCATGTTCTTTTCAAGATATCACTGTGATTTACTCGTGACAGATGAACATTGGCCTGCTTATCCATAATATCTAATCATATTTTGTCTACCTCCTTCTCCGGATTTATGAAAAATTTTCAAATATTCCTAACCGACAAATGCTAAAAAATGACACATTTCTGCATATTTGACAGGGAAATATTCATTCTACAGGGTTGCAATGTATGACTGACCCCCCTTTGTTACCTACTGCCTTTCTGAATAGCATATTAATTTTGACCTAGAAAATGTTTTTCAAGGTCAAACTCAAGGTCAAACATGACAAAAATGTTTGCATTTTTTACATTTCTTATTTTTTAACAGAGAAGGAATCAAGATATTGTTACAAAAATTGTAGACATACTTGCTACAATACTCTAGAAGCTTCCTGTAAATTTTCAAGGTCCTCGGACTGGCCTACGTTGCACTGTAAAGGTCAAAAGGTCAAAAAACGAGCGAAAAATTTATGATTTTTTTTCACATTTCTCAAAGATAGCGTCATTTCAAACAGCCGTAGCTCCGGTCCTAATTAAGATAGAGGGAATCTGAAAACAGATTTGGAAAGGCCATATTCTCCTCTAGTTTTCATTTTCTGAACATTTTGTCGTAGCTACGATGGTTAAAAAGATCGCCGGACCCTGAAAATTTCATGTTTTTTGTCAAATTTTCACAATTTATCATTATTTTGACAAGGAAGGAATCATCCTTTTTTGATCAACCTGCCTGGACCTATTTGTAACATCTGTTTACATAATCCTGGCAAATTATGTATGTTTTCATTCAACCGTTTTGGTTATACAGTGATTTTAAGTTAAAAACTACATTTTTTAGGTATTTCTAAAGTTCATATTCCTGAATTGTACCATAATTTCAATATGCAATAACTCCGGTCCTAATTAAGATACCGAGCATCTGAAAACAGATTTGAAAAGGCCAAATTCTCCCCTAGTTTTCATCTTCTGAATATTTTGCAATAGCTATGACAGTTTAAAAGATAGCCGGACCTGAAAATTTCATGTTTTTCTGATGGTCAAAGAGATCACATGACCCTGAAAAATCGATGTTCTCAGAAATCGCAGAAGATGTACTGGTGGATGTACTGGTGGATGTACTGGTTCATGTATTGGTTCATGTACTGGTTCATGAACTGGTTCATGTATGGTTCTTGCACAGGTTCATGTACTGGTTTATGTACTCGTTTTTCTGTGCATACTTGCATGTACTAAATGTAAAGGAAACATTCTTGTATTCTTGTCTGTATGCATGTTACAAATTTTCACAATATATCAATATTTTGACAAGGAAGGAATCATCCTTTCTGATCAACCTGTCTGGTAAAATGGGGGGGGGGTAGCAGATAGTACAGGAATAACAAAATGGAGGGGGGTGTATCCTGTGTCATGAGGCCTCCCCGAAAAAAAAGTTGTTATCATCTTTTTAGAACTTCAATTTAAATGGAGGGAAGTGGATGATACTTGGCACACACAGGAGTAGCTGCAGGCCTGTGATAGCAAATGCAAAATATGAATGGCCTTGACTTTGATATCAGAAGGTCATCTACATGCAAATGCTGGTACTGTAACTGTGGCTGATGACATTTCACCACCCTACACAAAGTTACACAGTCAGTAGTGAGAGTGCGAGTGAGCAGGGGGGGGGGGTGAAACAGACACAACAAAGGCAATATGTAAGAACAAAATTTATTTCGCTTTTTTTTTTTTTTTTTTTTTTTTTATAAGTCCAAGCGAATTAGGGTTTCGTTTGGCACCTCTAAATAACCTATAAGGAGGTATAGCAGTGAAAAAAAAATTACAGTCTAGGAATGGTGACCAAGAGACATACATGCAAAAAATACCAAATCTGAAATTGGTCCTTTATTCCTGGGGAAAATGGGGAAAAACCTCCACTTTTCGGTTTTTTAGAAACTGTCTTAGCATCTAGGCAAATGTATTTACAAACCTGAAAAAGGTACCAAAAGTTGTCTCATATCCTAGGCTACGTCCACTCTGAGTTTCATTATTGGCCTCTCATTTTTAAAAAAACGCCCATTATGAGACTTTTTGAGGTGCAATCTGTAACCCTAGCCTCCCTGGTTTTGAGTGAATGGTGTAATATCTCTCCAGATTACTGGAGGACACTGGTAGGACTGTCTCTCATGCCAAAATGAAGAAAATTGGATCATTTTTAACCGAGAGAATGCATAAAATGTCTCTTTTGCACAATTTGCTTGAAAACTAGGTCACGACCAGGCATATTGGACAGAGATGGCGTGAGAATGTTCCCTAAAGAACGGCCTTCGACATGGTACCTTTACATTGTCTCTGTGACATCATCATTTTGATAGGTGGTGAACGGTGTTTTTGCGATCTACTAAATTGACATTTTTTCAATAAAACATCAGAAAGGATGGTTTTAACAATTCAAAAACCTGAAAAATGAGTTCCTCATGCCAATTTGATCTGAAATAGAGGTATTGCACAACTTTCTCGGCCCATAATTAAGAAATTTAGGCTGACCGATGCCCGTTTTTTTTTGTTTTTTGCCTATTATATTGCAAGGCTGGGGGTCACTTCAGAGGGAGGTACATTGAAAATTCTATATAGCGATCATGCTGGATCTAGCGCTATACAAGTAACCTATTATTATTATTAAACTTCACCTACACATAGGTGAAGTCTCTTGTAATCGGTATTATTAAACTTCACCTACACATAGGTGAAGTTTCTTGTAATCGGTATTATTTTTATTATTAAACTTCACCTACACATAGGTGAAGTTTCTTGTAATCGGTAGTATTTTTATTATTCTTCCCGGATAAACCTCTTCGGAAAATGTTCAAAAAATTCATATACGTAGCCTACAAAAATACAAGAGAATCATTTTGAAAAAATTGACCTTGACCTATTTTTCAAGGTCACAGGGCCTTTCAAAGTCGGATTTCGCAATATTTCAAATACATGTACCTCGTCCGCTTATTACCGGTTTTCACTTTCTGGTACATGGAGAGGTCCCAGACACTTTCTACACAGTGTGACCCATTTTCATGAAAGTAGGTCAAGGTCACATTGTACAAAGTCCATTTTTATGGTTTAAGGTCTATCGCGGGATCTCAGAATCCGTAAGTCGTAGAGTCATACTGATGGTGCCAAAACATGCCCAAACTCACGGGACATTTGCATCAACTTTTCATTTTTCATTTTGGTTAACGGTTCTTGAGTTATGCAATTTTAAAGTCATACCGCGTCACCAAAACCGGTGACCTTGAGAATTTCACCTTGAAATATCGATGTTAGCTCATAACATGTCATAGTAAACCCCCCCAAACTTACACCTAATAAGCCCAAAATGACCTTTAAATTTGACCTTGACCTCATTTTTCAAGGTCATTTGACCCAAAAAAGTTTGAAAAAGTGCCATTTTCAGCAATTTTTTTCACCATGTTTTTTTCAAGATATCACTGTGATTTACTGGTGACAGATGAACATTGGCCTGCTTATTCATAATATCTAATCATATTTTGTGTACCTCCTTCTCCGGATTTATGAAAAATTTTCAAATATTCCTAACCGACAAATGCTAAAAAATGACACATTTCTGCATATTTGACAGAGAAATATTCATTCTACAGGGTTGCAATGCATGACTGACCCCCCCTTTGTTACCTACCGCCTTTCTGAATAGCATAATAATTTTGACCTAGAAAATGTTTTTCAAGGTCAAACTCAAGGTCAAACATGACAATAATTTTTGCATTTTTTACATTTCGTATTTTTTTACAGAGAAGGAATCAAGATATTGTTACAAAAATTGTAGACATACTTGCTATAATACTCTAGAAGCTTCCTGTAAATTTTCAAGGTCCTCGGACCGGCCTACGTTGCACTGTAAAGGTCAAAAGGTCGAAAAACGAGCGAAAAATTTATGATTTTTTTTTCACATTTCTCAAAGATAGCGTAATTTCAAACGGCCGTAGCTCCGGTCCTAATTAAGATAGAGAAAATTTGAAAACAGATTTGGAAAGGCCATATTCTCCTCTAGTTTTCATTTTCTGAACATTTTGTCGTAGCTACGACGGTTTAAGATCGCCGGACCCTGAAAATTTCATGTTTTTTTCCGAATTTTCATAATATATCATTATTTTGACAAGGAAGGAATCATCCTTTTTTGATCAACCTGCCTGAACCTCTTTGTAACATCTGTTTACATAATCCTGGCAAATTATATATGTTTTCAGTGAACCGTTTTGGTTATACAGTGATTTTAAGTTAAAAACTACAGTTTTTCAGGTATTTCTAAAGTTCATATTCCTGAATTGTACCATAATTTCAATCTGCGATAACTCTGGTTCTAATTAAGATACAGAGAATCTGTAAACAGATTTGAAAAGACCAAATTCTCCTCTAGTTTTCATCTTGTGAACATTTTGTCGTAGCTGTGATGGTTTGAAAGATCACCGGACTCTGAAAATTTCCATGTATTTTCCTGCAGAGCCAGCGAATACACAACACACAACAGTCCTCTCCTCTAATATAATCTCAAATCTTCTTATTCTATTCTATTCTAAATTAATATCTACATAGAACTATCTATATGTGTATCAGTGTATCTATGTATAATGTATATATGTATATACTGTATCATTTTATATGTATCTGATGTCAATTCATTATGTGTGTCTGTTTATCAATGTATCTTAGTATTTATGGACCTATCTATGTATCTATCTATATGTATCTTTGTATTTATGGACGTATCTATGTATCTATCTATATGTATCAATCTCTTTATCTGTAAGTTGATTTGCCTGTAAATGCACATAGCTATCAATGTGTTTATCCAGTGGAGTTCAGCTAATTTACCAGACATTTTGGAGGGGGCCATGGCACAGCAGGGCAGCCTTGCAAGGCAGCCAGTGGCTGGCACTTGCCAGCCAAGTCTGGCCAGCCAAATGTGCATATTGCACCCTGCCTACTCCTCCCCTCCTGAATTTACCCAGCAATAGGCCTAAAACATACAGTGTATTGCTGCATTAGGCCTATATCAAAGTTAACCTCAATAGAACTCATTCCTTCCTTCTCCTTGCTTCTGCCTTCTTGCTTCCTTCACCTCGTTTCCTTCTTCTTGCTTCATTCTCCTGGCTTTTTTCTCCTTGCTTTGTTCTTCAGTCTTTACCTTCTCCTCCTTCCTTCTTCTCATTCCTTTCTTCTTTGATTTTCCTTCCTTCCTTTTCCTTTTCTCTCTTGTATTCCTTTTTCTTCCTTCCTTCCTTCTTCCTTCCTTCTTCCTTCCTTCTTCCTTCCTTTTTCGTTCCTTCTTTCTCCCTTCTTCCTTTCTTCTTGTACCCAAATATGATGTACATTAATGGTTTGGAATGATTCACTTCAATCAGATTGCACTAATATCTAAATGTTTACATTTTCCTATTTTTTCAGTTCTTATTGCATATTAATTACTCCAAAGCTAAAATCTCATCACCAAGAGATGCACATTTTGCAGGGCTTCAACTCAAGAGGGGGGGGGGTGGAAGGGTCATTTGGGACACCACTTGCCCAGGAGGGATGTTTGCCAAATCCACTACCCCCAGTCAGTCTGCTTCATTGGACTGGGAGAGAGGGTGGCAACAAGAAAGGATGTCAATTTGCTGAGAGTTTGAGAATCAGAAACCAGGGGTACAGTGGCTTGTCTGCTGATAAAATTAATGTATTTCTTAAAGATAAAACTACAAGACATTAATATATACCAGCCTGATATAAGCTTCAAAGGTTTTATTAACAGACATTTTTGCAACAAATAGATAGATAGATAGATAGATACATAAATAGATACATACATACAAACAGGGCCAGCGCAACCATTAGGCGAACTAGGCAGCTGCCTAGGGCGCGGGCAAAGGGGGGCGCATACACTGAGGGCGGAAAAAAATAAATAAAAAGATTTAACAGACTGACAAAGAACACAAATGTGTGACAGACGACTCAAAAACCTTTAAGTGAAAACAAGCATGCAGCACAAGTCACCAAATCGCCCCCCCCCCCCCACCTACATTCTCCTACCACAGAGCTTGAATTCATTCTCTTGGTTAGGGAGCCCTGAGTTATGAGGATGCCCACCCAGCCCACTTGTCACAAAGTTCTCACAAGTGGTTAAAGAGGGATGGGGGGGGAGGGTACCTTGAAGGGGGTGATGGGTCTCAGGAGAGAACATTCTGGCCACCCTGGGTGGGTGAAGCAGGGACAAAATTTCCTTTTTATACATCCTCACTTCTCATTTTAATAAGCTTGTTAAGCTTAGCTTTCCCTGACCACAAGATACATTGTTTTATGAAGTTATAACAAAAATATCCGGTGGATATTCTTAGGGCCTACCATTATTTTGTCACGAGGCCTACCTATGTGACAGAAAAAGCACTCATTCCTGAAAGGGGGAAATGCAGTTCAAGGAAAACACCATTAAACAAATATATATAACATAAACAGTTGCTGCACTGAAGTAGGCCTAATTTGCTAATCAATTTTAAAACCCTTTTCTTTTCATTAAAGAATGATGATAATCTCACCCCAGTCACCCAATGAAATGATCCTGCATCCATTTGATCATCATTTGATCATCATTTGATCATCATTTGATCATCATTTGATCATCATTTGATCATCATTTGATTTTGTTTCAGGCTTTCTTGCTGTAAAACGTATCTGAAGTAAGCCCTACACATGCTACAATTCATAGGTGTCAGAGCAGGGGGGGGGCTGTGGGGGCGACAGCCCCCCCCCCCCAGGTTGGAGGTAAGGGGGGCTGAAATATCATTCAACCCCCCCCCCCCAGGTTCAGGATGTCACAATGTTGAATTATTCAATGTTTTAAAACAAAAACAATGCCAGTCAACAGCCAAGGACTTTACACATAACATGTGTTCAGGACTATGTGGCTACAAATAATGTTTCCTTCGAGCTGAAAGTGGCACTTCTAAAAGGTCCTAAACTGCAGCTGTCAACAGTCTTGATAAACCATGAACTGTTTATAATTCTGGAAGCCATGTAGGTCCTGTTGTCACCGTGTTGAGGAGTCTGTCTCTGGTGTAGCTATTGAATAAAGGGTGCATTTACAAGTTATTTAGCTCTGCTAAACCCCCCATTAAAAATGAATCAAATATTTCACTGGATGCTGAAGGAGAAGGACCACAGTTGATGCATCATGAGAAACAGATGTACAAAAGATAGTGTTTCATGATTCACGTTTTGAAAAAGTGATTCAGTCATGAGACAGGATCCTGGAGGCCCTCTCTGAGATAATCCTCATATGGACCTTGTCCAGAGAGAGGAGAGGACATTCAAAATACTTGCTAACATTTAATATGAAAAGGCAAAAGAGTATTGGTCAGCTCCTTTTTTTTTTTTTCGCTAAGTGCAAAACATTTAACTTCCGGTAAATCATATTAGGCATTTACTTTGCCTATTGAATTGAATGTTCAGTTGCTGCAGAGAGGTCATTCTCATCTCTTAGCAGACTGAAGACCTACCTGAGGTCAACCATGACCCAGCTAAGACTGATCTTCAGGAAATTGCAGACTTGTGTGTCTCCGTAAATTAATCTTGAATTTGTTTCTTTTGGAACTGTGGCAAAATGCAGGATGTTCCAAGTATCAAAATATGTAATAATCATGTATGTATTAATCACTTCAGCAAAGTGATTCTCTGGGTGGTGTAAATTGAAGTGGGCCTATAACTGTTTTATTTTTTTCATGTCAAACTATGACCCCCCCCCTCCAACCCCCCCCCACCATCCAGCCGACCTGCCAGTTCAGCCCCCCCCCCATGTCAGATGTTGCTCCGACGCTTAAAAATGTTACTCTATTTCAATTTTGTGTTATTATCAGTTATTGCATTATGAAATCAGATGCTCAATGATTTTTTTCTATTTATTCAATTAAATAATGATCACTCCAGTTACAGCTAGTGTATTTAATTGACACCAGAAGAAGGGGGGTAGAGGGGTACCATAGCAGCCCAGAAGCTTGTCATCAAGTTACATACAAGGTTAGGTTAGAATTACTGATAGGCACAATGGTGTATCTACAAAGTGTTTTTGGGGTGGGGGTAGTCCTTGTGATTAATGGGCCAGTCACATGGCTTTACTTACAACAACACAGCTGCATGGGATAAACATGTACCTAATTTTAAATAGAAATGTATCTCTAAAAGAACAGGATAAAATATAAGCAATTACATATGGACTTACATATTTTTGTTGGGTGTTTACATGTAAAATAGACAATGATCATGACACTGTTATTTGAGTTTCAAATGCTCCAGAATGCATCTCAGAGCATCTAGGATTTCAAATTTCCTGGGGGAGGACCCCCAGACCCCCTCAGGAAAGGGGGCATACCTTTATCTTGCCTAGGGTGCTGACAACCCTAGCGCCATTTTCAGCAATTTTTTTCATCATGTTCTTTTCAAGATATCATCGTGATTTACTGGTGACAGATGAACATTGCCCTGCTTATTTATAATATCTAATCATATTTTGTGTACCTCCTTCGCCGGATTTATGAAAAAAATTTTAATATTGGTAACCGACAAAGGTTAAAAAATGACATATTTCCGCGTTTTTGACAAGGAAATATTGGTTATACAGGGTTACAATGCATGGCTGACCCCCCCTTTTTTATACAATTCCCTTATGAAAATCATATTTATTTTGACCTACAAAATGTTTTTCAAGGTCAAACCCCAGGTCAAACATGTCAAAAAATTTTACATTTTTGACATTTCACATTTTTTTGCAAAGAAGGAATCAAGGTATTGTTACAAAAATGGTAGACATACTTGCTACAATACTCTAGAGGCTTTCTGTGATTTTTCAAAGTCGTCAGAATGACCTACGTTGCACTGTAAAGGTCAAAAGGTCAAAAAACGAGCAAAAAATTTATGATTTTTTTTTCACATTTCTGAAAGATGGCGTCATTTCAAACGGCCGTAGCTCCGGTCCTGATTAAGATAGAGAGAATCTGAAAACAGATTTGGAAAGGCCAAATCCTTCTCTAGTTTTCATTTTCTGAACATTTTGTCGTAGCTCCGGCGGTTAAAAAGATCGCCGACCTTGAAAATTTCATGTTTTTTGTCAAATTTTCGCAATATATCAATATTTTGACAAGGAAGGAATCATCCTTTTTTGATCAACGTGTCTAGACCTATTTGTAACATCTGTTTACATAATCCTGGCAAATTATGTATGTTTTCATTGAACCGTTTTGGTTATACAGCGATTTTAAGTCAAAAACTACATTTTTCAAGGTATTTCTAAAGATCATATTCCTGAATTGTTCCATAATTTCAATCTGCGATAACTCCAGTCCTAATTAAGATACAGAGAATCTGTCAACAGATTTGAAAAGGCCAAATTCTCCCCTAGTTTCATCTTCTGAACATTTTCTCGTAGCTATGACGGTTTAAAAGATCGCCGGACCTTAAAATTTCTTGTTTTTCCTGCAGAGCCAGGGAATAGACGACATACACACAGTCCTCTCCTCTCATATAATCTAATATCTTTTTATTCTATTCTATTCTGTTATGTTCTATTCTATTCTATCATATTTCTCATTCATTTAGACAGATAGCTGCAGATAAACTTTCTTATCTCTGGTTGAGGTCAGGCCAGAGTGAGGTCAGTGCATTAATTAATCAGTACTGGTTATTTCATGCATATGCAGCAGCAGGCCGGCAGCAGCAGCAGCAGCAGCAGCAGTGACACCACTGTGACACACATAGTGGGGCCAGGGGCTTGGGTTGCCAAGGTTGGCCTGCAAGGGTGTTGTGGACCCAACAGATGTCCAGTGTTGGCTTGGTGTGCATTCTTACACATCAACCCACACTGGTCCGACACAATAAGAAATAAGCAAAGCCACTTGTATGGAATTGAACATAATAATGATCTTTAAATAAATAGATGGGCCATTAAAATTAAGAATAACCCCACATTGATACTATTTAGTACAGACAAGTTATTTATAACAGCTAACTTCTAGGACAAATTTAGTGTAAAAAAGTTATTGACAACAGCTAACTTTTACAGTTAACATCAAACAGGACTGCTGCAAGGTGTTTAATGTTCTCTCACACATATGTTCATGTGACCTACTTCCATGTGATAAATGGACATTCTTGCAGAACAATATGTATGCTGACCTGCTTTTTCACTTCCAAGGGAATACTTGACATGTGAACAGGAATTAAGGTATGTTTTTCTCTAGGTTTTATTATCATTGTCAGCTAATGGTAAATAACAGGTCACATTAAATATTGTTCATTTGATTTTTAACACAATATATGATTGTAGCATTTTGAATAAACTTCCTTTTGAGATTAATTGAGTAGAAGCATGCTGAGACAGATCAACTGCACAATCTATTAAAAAAATCATTGCTCTTATATTTGAAATTAAAGAATTAGGTCTGGCGATTCTACATAAAATTGAACTTGAATTAAAATAACAGCAACTGGTACATTCACACCATTGTGGCGATATGATACATTAGTAATCAACTCAGTTGCATATTTTTTAGAATTAATTCAGATAAATTCATTTTATTAGTCCAGTAGAGTACTACTATGCATTAAATTTAAACAAAAAACTATTTTCTATCAGTGTTAATTGACATATATAGAAATGCACTGCAGTTTAAAAGATCGCCGGACCCTGAAAATTTCATGTATTTCTGATGGTCAAAGAGATCACATGACCCTGAGGTGGATGTACTGGTGGATGTACTGGTGGATATACTGGTGGATGTACTGGTGGATGTACTGGTGGATGTACTGGTGGATGTACTGGTGGATGTACTGGTGTATTCGTTCATGTACTGGTTCATGTACTGGTTCATGTACTGGTTCATGTACTGGTTCATGTACTGGTTCATGTACTGGTTCATGTACTGGTTCATGTACTCGTTCATGTACTCGTTCATGTACTCGTTTTTCTGTGCATACTTGCATGTACTCTGTGTACAGGAAACATCTTTGTATTCTTGTCTGTATACATGTTACATAATTATGTATGATGCCTGTGTACTTTTCCATGTACCTTTTAATTACTCATCTACTTGTGTCTGTTCAAGTTACTGGTACTCAGTAGGTGAAGTTTTGTTACCGCTCGCGGTTACGTCTACTAGTTAAACTTCACCTACACATAGGTGAAGTTTCTTGTAATCGGTATTATTTTTATTATTCTTCCCGGATAAACCTCTTCGGAAAATTTTCAAAAAATTCATATACATGGTCTACAATGACCTTATTACAAATTCTGATTATGAGTGACCTTGACCGATTTTTCAAGGTCACAGAGCCTTTTAAGGTCAAATTTTGCAAAACTTCAAGTGCATGTAGGTCATCCGGTTTTACCAGATTTCACTTTCCTGTACATGGAAATGTCCTGGACACTTTCTACACAGCTTGAATTACTTTCATGAAAGTAGGTCAAGGTCAAATTGTACAAAGTCCGTTTTCATGGTTTAAGGTCTATCGCGGGATCTCAGAATCCGTAAGTCGTAGAGTCATACCGATGGTGTCAAAACGTGCCCGAACTCACGGGACATTTGCCCGGACTCTTTATTTTCCATCGGTAGTACCGGTTCTTGAGTTATGTAACTTTAAAGTCATACTGCGTCACCAAAATCGGTGACCTTGAGAATTTGACCTTGAAATATCGATGTTAGGTCATAACATGTCATAGTAAACCCCCCAAACATACACCTAATAAGCCCAAAATGACCTTTAAATTTGACCTTGACCTCATTTTTCAAGGTCATTTGACCCAGAAAAGTTTGAAAAAGTGCCATTTTCAGCAATTTTTTTCACCATGTTCTTTTCAAGATATCACTGTGATTTACTGGTGACAGATGAACATTGGCCTGCTTATCCATAATATCTAATCATATTTTGTCTACCTCCTTCTCCGGATTTATGAAAAATTTTCAAATATTCCTAACCGACAAATGCTAAAAAACGACACATTTCTGCATATTTGACAGGGAAATATTCATTCTACAGGGTTGCAATGCATGACTGACCCCCCCTTTGTTACCTACTGCCTTTCTGAATAGCATATTAATTTTGACCTAGAAAATGTTTTTCAAGGTCAAACTCAAGGTCAAACATGACAAAAATTTTTTTCCTTTTTTACATTTCGTATTTTTCAACAGAGAAGGAAGCAAGATATTGTTACAAAAATTATAGACAAACTTGCTACAATACTCTAGAAGCTTCCTGTAAATTTTCAAGGTCCTCGGACTGGCCTACGTTGCACTGTAAAGGTCAAAAGGTCGAAAAACGAGCGAAAAATGTATGATTTTTTTTCACATTTCTCAAAATAGCGTCATTTCAAACAGCTGTAGCTCCGGTCCTAATTAAGATAGAGAAAATCTGAAAACAGATTTGGAAAGGCCATATTCTCCTCTAGTTTTCATTTTCTGAACATTTTGTCGTAGCTACGACGGTTAAAAAGATCGCTGGACCCTGAAAATTTCATGTTTTTTGTCAAATTTTCACAATTTATCATTATTTTGACAAGGAAGGAATCATCCTTTTTTGATCAACGTGTCTAGACCTATTTGTAACATCTGTTTACATAATCCTGGCAAATTATGTATGTTTTCATTGAACCGTTTTGGTTTTACAGTGATTTTAAGTTAAAAACTACATTTTTTCAGGTATTTCTACAGTTCATATTCCTGAATTGTGCCATAATTTCAATCTGCGATAACTCCAGTCCTAATTAAGATACAGAGAATCTGTAAATAGATTTGAAAAGGCCAAATTCTCCCCTAGTTTTCGTCTTCCGAACATTTTCTCGTAGCTATGACGGTTTTAAAAGATCGCCAGACCCTTAAAATTTCTTGTTTTTCTGCAGAGCCAGGGAATAGACGACATACACACAGTCCTCTCCTCTCATATAATCTAATATCTTTTTATTCTATTCTATTCTGTTATGTTCTATTCTATTCTATCATATTTCTCATTCATTCAGACAGATAGCTGCAGATAAACTTTCTTATCTCTGGTTGAGGTCAGGCCCGTGTGAGGTCAGTGCATTCAGTTCAAACTTTTAATCAGTACTGATTATTTCATGCATATGCAGCAGCAGGCCGGCAGCAGCAGCAGCAGCAGTGACACCACTGTGACACACATAGTGGGGCCAGGGGCTTGGGTTGCCAAGGTTGGCCTGCAAGGGTGTTGTGGACCCAACAGATGTCCAGTGTTGGCTTGGGTGTGCATTCTTACACATCAACCCACACTGGTCCGACATATTAAGAAATAAGTAAAACCACTTGTATGGAATTGAACATAATGATGATCTTTAAATAAATAGATGGGCCATTAAAATTAAGAATAACCCCACCTTGATACTATTTAGTACAGACAAGTTATTTATAACAGCTAACTTCTAGGACAAATTTAGTGTAAAAAAGTTATTGACAACAGCTAACTTTTACAGTTAACATCAAACAGGACTGCTGCAAGGTGTTTAATGTTCACTCACACATATGTTCATGTGACCTAGTTCCATGTGATAAATGGACATTCTTGCAGAACAATATGTATGCTGACCTGCTTTTTCACTTCCAAGGGAATACTTCACATGTGAACAGGAATTAAGGTATGTTTTTCTCTAGGTTTTATTATCATTGTCAGCTAATAGTAAATAACAGGTCACATTAAATATTGTTCATTTGATTTATAACACAATATATGATTGTAGCATTTTGAATAAACTTCCTTTTGAGATTAATTGAGTAGAAGCATGCAGAGACATAGATCAACTGCACAATCTAGTAAAAAAATCATTGCACTTATATTTGAAATTAAAGAATTAGATCTGGCAATTCTAGATAAAATTGAACTTGCATTAAAATAACAGCAACTGGTACATTCACAACATTGTGGTGATATGATACATTAGTAATCAACTCAGTTGCATATTTTTCAGAATTAATTCAGTTACATTCATTTTATTAGTCCAGTAGAGTACTACTATGCTTTAAATTTAAACAAAACACTAACTTCTGTTAACACAATTTATTTAACCATTTTGGTTCTAGACCAATTATTAGTTAAAAAATAATTTTTTTCATGAATTCCTGAAAGTCCATATTTCTGAATAGTCATCATTTCAATAGGCCCTATCTCCGGTTCTATTTAATTTACAGAGAATCTGAAAAATGATTTGAAAACACAAATTCTCCAGATGTACTGATTTATGTACTGATTTATGTACTGGTGGATGTACTGGTTCATGTACTAGTTCATGCACTGGTTCATGTACTGGTTCATGCACTGGTTCATGCACTGGTTCATGCACTGGTTCATGCACTGGTTCATGCACTGATTCATGCACTGGTTCATGCACTGGTTTTTCTGTGCATACTTGCATGTACTGCAATGTACAGGAAACATTATTGTATTCTTGTCTGAATGCATGTTACATAATTATGTATGATTCCTGTGTACTTTTCCATGTACCTTTTACTTGCTCATCTACTTGTGTCTATTCGAGTTACTGGTACCACAGTAGGTGAAGTTTTGTTACCGCTCGCGGTTACGTCTACTAGTTATTATTCTTGCCGGATAAACCTCTTCGGAAAATGTTCAAAAAATTCATATACGTAGCCTACAAAAATACAAGAGAATCATTTTGAAAAAATTGACCTTGACCTATTTTTCAAGGTCACAGGGCCTTTCAAAGTCGGATTTCGTAATATTTCAAATACATGTACCTCATCCGGTTATTACCGGTTTTCATCTTCCGGTACATGGAAAGGTCCCAGACACCTTCTTCACAGTTTGACCTACTTTCATGAAAGTAGGTCAAGGTCACGTTGTACAAAGTCCATTTTTATGGTTTAAGGTATATCGCGGGATCTCAGAATCCGTAAGTCGTAGAGTCATACTGATGGTGCCAAAACATGCCCAAACTCACGGGACATTTGCATCAACTTTTAATTTTTCATTTTGATTACCGGTTCTTGAGTTATGCAATTTTAAAGTCATACCGCGTCACGAAAACCGGTGACCTTGAGAATTTCACTTGAAATATCGATGTTAGCTCATAACATGTCATAGTAAACCCCCCCAAACATACACCTAATAAGCCCAAAATGACCTATAAATTTGACCTTGACCTCATTTTTCAAGGTCATTTGACCAGAAAAGTTTGAAAAAGTGCCATTTTCAGCAATTTTTTTCACCATGTTCTTTTCAAGATATCACTGTGATTTACTCGTGACAGATGAACATTGGCCTGCTTATCCATAATATCTAATCATATTTTGTCTACCTCCTTCTCCGGATTTATGAAAAATTTTCAAATATTCCTAACCGACAAATGCTAAAAAATGACACATTTCTGCATATTTGACAGGGAAATATTCATTCTACAGGGTTGCAATGTATGACTGACCCCCCTTTGTTACCTACTGCCTTTCTGAATAGCATATTAATTTTGACCTAGAAAATGTTTTTCAAGGTCAAACTCAAGGTCAAACATGACAAAAATGTTTGCATTTTTTACATTTCTTATTTTTTAACAGAGAAGGAATCAAGATATTGTTACAAAAATTGTAGACATACTTGCTACAATACTCTAGAAGCTTCCTGTAAATTTTCAAGGTCCTCGGACTGGCCTACGTTGCACTGTAAAGGTCAAAAGGTCAAAAAACGAGCGAAAAATTTATGATTTTTTTTCACATTTCTCAAAGATAGCGTCATTTCAAACAGCCGTAGCTCCGGTCCTAATTAAGATAGAGGGAATCTGAAAACAGATTTGGAAAGGCCATATTCTCCTCTAGTTTTCATTTTCTGAACATTTTGTCGTAGCTACGATGGTTAAAAAGATCGCCGGACCCTGAAAATTTCATGTTTTTTGTCAAATTTTCACAATTTATCATTATTTTGACAAGGAAGGAATCATCCTTTTTTGATCAACCTGCCTGGACCTATTTGTAACATCTGTTTACATAATCCTGGCAAATTATGTATGTTTTCATTCAACCGTTTTGGTTATACAGTGATTTTAAGTTAAAAACTACATTTTTTAGGTATTTCTAAAGTTCATATTCCTGAATTGTACCATAATTTCAATATGCAATAACTCCGGTCCTAATTAAGATACCGAGCATCTGAAAACAGATTTGAAAGGCCAAATTCTCCCCTAGTTTTCATCTTCTGAATATTTTGCAATAGCTATGACAGTTTAAAAGATAGCCGGACCTGAAAATTTCATGTTTTTCTGATGGTCAAAGAGATCACATGACCCTGAAAAATCGATGTTCTCAGAAATCGCAGAAGATGTACTGGTGGATGTACTGGTGGATGTACTGGTTCATGTATTGGTTCATGTACTGGTTCATGAACTGGTTCATGTATGGTTCTTGCACAGGTTCATGTACTGGTTTATGTACTCGTTTTTCTGTGCATACTTGCATGTACTAAATGTAAAGGAAACATTCTTGTATTCTTGTCTGTATGCATGTTACAAATTTTCACAATATATCAATATTTTGACAAGGAAGGAATCATCCTTTCTGATCAACCTGTCTGGTAAAATGGGGGGGGGGTAGCAGATAGTACAGGAATAACAAAATGGAGGGGGGTGTATCCTGTGTCATGAGGCCTCCCCGAAAAAAAAGTTGTTATCATCTTTTTAGAACTTCAATTTAAATGGAGGGAAGTGGATGATACTTGGCACACACAGGAGTAGCTGCAGGCCTGTGATAGCAAATGCAAAATATGAATGGCCTTGACTTTGATATCAGAAGGTCATCTACATGCAAATGTGGTACTGTAACTGTGGCTGATGACATTTCACCACCCTACACAAAGTTACACAGTCAGTAGTGAGAGTGCGAGTGAGCAGGGGGGGGGGGGGGTGAAACAGACACAACAAAGGCAATATGTAAGAACAAAATTTATTTCGCTTTTTTTTTTTTTTTTTTTTTTTTTATAAGTCCAAGCGAATTAGGGTTTCGTTTGGCACCTCTAAATAACCTATAAGGAGGTATAGCAGTGAAAAAAAAAATTACAGTCTAGGAATGGTGACCAAGAGACATACATGCAAAAAATACCAAATCTGAAATTGGTCCTTTATTCCTGGGGAAAATGGGGAAAAACCTCCACTTTTCGGTTTTTTAGAAACTGTCTTAGCATCTAGGCAAATGTATTTACAAACCTGAAAAAGGTACCAAAAGTTGTCTCATATCCTAGGCTACGTCCACTCTGAGTTTCATTATTGGCCTCTCATTTTTAAAAAAAACGCCCATTATGAGACTTTTTGAGGTGCAATCTGTAACCCTAGCCTCCCTGGTTTTGAGTGAATGGTGTAATATCTCTCCAGATTACTGGAGGACACTGGTAGGACTGTCTCTCATGCCAAAATGAAGAAAATTGGATCATTTTTAACCGAGAGAATGCATAAAATGTCTCTTTTGCACAATTTGCTTGAAAACTAGGTCACGACCAGGCATATTGGACAGAGATGGCGTGAGAATGTTCCCTAAAGAACGGCCTTCGACATGGTACCTTTACATTGTCTCTGTGACATCATCATTTTGATAGGTGGTGAACGGTGTTTGTTGCGATCTACTAAATTGACATTTTTTCAATAAAACATCAGAAAGGATGGTTTTAACAATTCAAAAACCTGAAAAATGAGTTCCTCATGCCAATTTGATCTGAAATAGAGGTATTGCACAACTTTCTCGGCCCATAATTAAGAAATTTAGGCTGACCGATGCCCGTTTTTTTTGTTTTTTGCCTATTATATTGCAAGGCTGGGGGTCACTTCAGAGGGAGGTACATTGAAAATTCTATATAGCGATCATGCTGGATCTAGCGCTATACAAGTAACCTATTATTATTATTAAACTTCACCTACACATAGGTGAAGTCTCTTGTAATCGGTATTATTAAACTTCACCTACACATAGGTGAAGTTTCTTGTAATCGGTATTATTAAACTTCACCTACACATAGGTGAAGTTTCTTGTAATCGGTATTATTAAACTTCACCTACACATAGGTGAAGTTTCTTGTAATCGGTATTATTAAACTTCACCTACACATAGGTGAAGTTTCTTGTAATCGGTATTATTAAGAATTTACCATTACATGGTAAATTCTTATTGTTTTTGGTACTATTCTTATTATTCTTATTATTCCGACACACTTTTTTTCTCCGATTTTCACGAAACTTGGTCACAAGGTGCCTCTAGGACTAAAACTGGGCCACACCGAAAAACATGACCTTGACCTATTTTTCAAGGTCACAGGGCCTTTCAAACGTGAAATTTTGGAAATTTTGATGGCCTATTTCTCGGAAACCATTACAGGTAGCATCATTGTACTGGTCATGTCTAAGTCAAAAGTACTAGGCTGTATCTAGGTGCAAACATTTTTGGAATCGCTCAAGCGGAACCGGAGCTAGAGCAAAAACACTGTTTTAGGTTTATTCACGTAATCTCAAGAACCGCAATAGGTAGAGAGACGCTGAATATACCTGGGGATGCTTGGCATCTGGGGCCACGCGCACGTCACTTTTTTATCCAGATATCAGCAACGGTTCGGCAACGGCGGCCATTTTAGTGAAATTAGTACGTGTAGTATAGGGTATGGGTCTCAGAACACCATGAAGGAGTCATTTTAGGTCATGTAAATGTATAACAAACTACCCTTATCATATCCCCAAAACCCCATACTGACCTTCAGATTTGACCTTGACCTCATTTTTCAAGGTCATTTGACCCCTCAAAGTTCAAATATGGGCAATTTTCAGAAATTCTGAAAATTATCTTTTTTTTCACATATCAGTCTCATCTTCTGGTTTCTGGAAGCCACCAGCCAGTTTGTTTCATGCTTGAAATCGGAATTCAGATATCTTTTCATACTGATTTGTTAAAAAATCACGAATATTGCATACCGCGTGACATGTAAAAACACCCTATTTTTGCCCTGATGACAGGTAAATATTGGTCCTACACAGTTCAAACAATTAAATGACCCCCCCATAGTCACACATTGCCAATCTGGAGAAAATATTGGTTTTGACCTAGAAAGGTATTTTCAAGGTCAAACTCAAGGTCAAATATTGGGCGAAATTTGACATTTGAGACATTACATTTTTCTTAACAGAGAAGCAATGGAGGGATTTGCATCATCTCTTCAGAATTCGGTGCCATAATACCCTAGAGGCCCCATGCAAAATTTGAAGGCCCTCGGATTGACCTACATTACACAATTGAGGTCACAAGGTCAAGAAATGACTTGAAAAATGACCTGATCATTTGTCAACATTGCAAATGTACCCATACTTTGACGGTCTGTATCTCTGGTTCTAATAAAGCTACAGGAAAAATAAAAACATCACAATTTTACCGTTATTTCAATGGGCTCTATCTCCGGTTCTAATAAAGCTACATGAATGACACAAGCAGTTTTGGAAAGCTCAGATTCTCCTCTTAATTTAATCTAATGTGTATTTTCCTGTAGCATTGACAGCTAAAAAGATCGGTGAACCCTTAAAAATTCATCTTTCAACACCTTAGCAAATGACTGTAGCTCTACAGAGAGTGGAACATCAGCTTTCACTCTTATTATGCGCTCAGGGTTATCATAATTGTGCATCATGGTGGCACAGTGCATCATGGTGTCACTGTGCATCATGGTGTCACTGTGCATCATGGTGTCACTGTGCATCATGGTGGCACTGTGCATCATAGTGGCACTGTGCATCGTGGTGGCACTGTGCATCGTGGTGGCACTGTGCATCATGGTGGCACTGTGCATCATTGTGTCACTGTGCATCATTGTGTCACTGTGCATCATTGTGGCATTGTGCATCGTGGTGGCACTGTGAATCATGGTGGCACTGTGCATCGTGGTGGCACTGTGCATCGTGGTGGCACTGTGCATCGTGGTGACACTGTGCATCATGGTGGCACTGTGCATCATTGTGGCACTGTGCATCATTGTGGCTCTGTACATCACTATGGTGGCACAGTTTTACCAACACTGGATTTTAAATATCATAGTTTTCTAACAAGTTCTTTTGCCTATGCTCCATAAACTGGAATCATGTGCATGGTAAATTCTTAGTCACTGACCTTGGTCAGTTACAGGGTTCTAGTTTTTATTATTCTTCCCGGATAAACCTCTTCGGAAAATGTTCAAAAAATTCATATACGTAGCCTACAAAAATACAAGAGAATCATTTTGAAAAAATTGACCTTGACCTATTTTTCAAGGTCACAGGGCCTTTCAAAATCGGATTTCGCAATATTTCAAATACATGTACCTCGTCCGCTTATTACCGGTTTTCACTTTCTGGTACATGGAGAGGTCCCAGACACTTTCTACACAGTGTGACCCATTTTCATGAAAGTAGGTCAAGGTCACATTGTACAAAGTCCATTTTTATGGTTTAAGGTCTATCGCGGGATCTCAGAATCCGTAAGTCGCAGAGTCATACTGATGGTGCCAAAACATGCCCAAACTCACGGGACATTTGCATAAACTTTTCATTTTTCATTTTGGTTAACGGTTCTTGAGTTATGCAATTTTAAAGTCATACCGCGTCACCAAAACCGGTGACCTTGAGAATTTCACCTTGAAATATCGATGTTAGCTCATAACATGTCATAGTAAACCCCCCCAAACTTACACCTAATAAGCCCAAAATGACCTTTAAATTTGACCTTGACCTCATTTTTCAAGGTCATTTGACCCAGAAAAGTTTGAAAAAGTGCCATTTTCAGCAATTTTTTTCACCATGTTTTTTTCAAGATATCACTGTGATTTACTGGTGACAGATGAACATTGGCCTGCTTATTCATAATATCTAATCATATTTTGTGTACCTCCTTCTCCGGATTTATGAAAAATTTTCAAATATTGCTAACCGACAAATGCTAAAAAATGAAACATTTCTGCATATTTGATAGGGAAATATTCATTCTACAGGGTTGCAATGCATGACTGACCCCCCCTTTGTTACCTACTGCCTTTCTGAATAGCATATTAATTTTGACCTAGAAAATGTATTTCAAGGTCAAACTCAAGGTCAAACATGACAAAAAATTTTTGCATTTTTTACATTTCGTATTTTTTAACAGAGAAGGAATCAAGATATTGTTACAAAAATTGTAGACATACTTGCTACAATACTCTAGAAGCTTCCTGTACATTTTCAAGGTCCTCGGACTGGCCTACGTTGCACTGTAAAGGTCAAAAGGTCGAAAAACGAGCCAAAAATTTATGATTTTTTTTCACATTTCTCAAAGATAGCGTCATTTCAAACGGCCGTAGCTCCGCTCCTAATTACGATAGAGGAAATCTGAAAACAGATTTGGAAAGGCCATATTCTCCTCTAGTTTTCATTTTCTGAACATTTTGTCGTAGCTACGACGGTAAAAAGATCGCCAGACCCTGAAAATTTCATGTTTTTTTCCGAATTTACATAATTTATCATTATTTTGACAAGGAAGGAATCATCCTTTTTTGATCAACCTGCCTGGACCTCTTTGTAGAATCTGTTTACATAATCCTGGCAAATTATATATGTTTTCATTCAACCGTTTTGGTTATACAGTGATTTTAAGTTAAAAACTACAGTTTTTCAGGTATTTCGAAAGTTCATATTCCTGAATTGTACCATAATTTCAATCTGCGACAACTCCGGTTCTAATTAAGATACAGAGAATCTGTAAACAGATTTGAAAAGACCAAATTCTCCTCTAGTTTTCATCTTCTGAACATTTTGTCGTAGCTATGACGGTTTAAAAGATAAAGAACACAGACAGTCCTCTCCTCTCATATAATCTCATGTCTTATTATTCTATTCTATTCTGTTATGTTCTATTCTGTTCTATCATATTTCTCATTCATTCAGACAGATAGCGAAAAATTGACGACTTTTTTTCACATTTCTCAATGATAGCGTAATTTGGGGTGGGGGGAGGGTTGTTAGCATCCAGCTCTTCTTGTCAGGTCACCTGGACTTCGTTGTATGGCTGTTTCAATCATACTTTTCTTCATTGCTGTGTCCTCCTCCTGTCTCAATTAGCCTACCAAGTGCATAAATACAGGACTTTTAAAAAGCCCCAATAAGCCATCCATGTATTAACTCGAATTTGCTCTGAAGTAGTGTTCAACTTCGAGTGAAGAAAACAGAATATTAGTACATAATAGTAAAATGTAGCCTGATGCAGCCAATTCTCAATTTTTTTCAGTGAAACTTTCAAAACACCATGAAGGGATATTGCGCGAGATCAGTGCACATTATAAAATACGTGTGAAACCTAGGGGTGGGGTACTAAAAATCTGCATGATACTCAAGGGGGGGGGGGTATCAATTTTTAATGGGAAGTTCCAGCAAAACTCCCAACATCCCAGTCATAAATTCTGAGCGGTCCCTTAATTAGAAGTGTTTTAAGTGTGAGCAGTGCATACATAAAGATAGAATGAGAAATCTTGTCTAGTATAAGCAGATACATGAATATGGATAGCCAGATCTATGGATAACATAGGTAGATAGATAATATAGATAGATAGATAGATAGATAGATAGATAGATCGATAGATAGATAGATAGATAGATAGATAGATTGACTTCTACTTTTACTCTGGCTCACTCTTGACAACCAAAGATTTCTTTAAATTATAAACAACACTTCAAACAAACAAATTATAAAATGTTACGTGGGGCCTTATCTCTGAAATAAGTGCTACAAAATTAACACCATGACAAAAGCACAACTTCATTATCTATAAGAAAATACTTTTTATTTCAAAAAGGGGTAAAATAGTTCCTTTAAAGTCAGGGAGGTCAGGTATCTAGAGTTAATTGGATGACTGACAGGACACAGCTGGTGACATTGACCACATGTTCTTGGCAAAAAGAGACCAAACAGTCTATTAAGTGTGCATGGTCTGTTTATGGTGAACAAAACAATGATGGGGGCAAATAGCAGAGAGCTGATAAGAAGGGGGGGGGCTTCACATCTAGACATGGCCTCCTTATAAGTCAGTTCTGGGCAATATGCCCTTCAGTGAAGAAGTGTTGTAGAACAAGGAGGACACTTATAAATTTGGATACCTCTTTCTGCAGTACAACACATATTCATGGATCACATGACATAGATGCTCTGAGTCTGATCAAGGGAAATAAAGTAAGTGGACTTTTTACTATATGAAAGTTTAGTCAGATTGATATTCTATCATGCTGCTGATGCTCACTTATATTACATGTATATCATAATTAAAACAATGATGACAAAATAAACAAGACATTGATACAGAAACAATAGTTGAACATCCACATGTGTTGTCTTTAATAACTGCCAATAGGCCTAAACTTCTAGGATGTAGTTGTAGATGGATAATGGATGACACATGATGTATGTATGCCTGCTCATGTACACAGAAGTACCAGATATGTGATGGGAAATCATGTTTACAAGACAGTTTTACACAATGTTAAAGTCACAAGTGAATCGTGATTGAAGATAGCCCTGAAGGGAGGGAGTGGACGGGGGGGGGGGGGAGATGGAGGTAGAAAGGGAAATAGACAGGGATATAGACAGGGAGATACAAAGATAGATGATAAGCAGAAAGATGGTAGATAGATAGACGGACAGACAGGCAGATTTATTGATTGGTTCATTGATCGACTGATTGATCATCTATTCATAAATACATGTGTCAATAAGCACCTGTGGATGAGTTGTTTTTTCTTTGGCTGTTAGTTCAACTGACATACACACCACCCCCCCCCCCCTTTCCCAATTCCCATTATGTTGGAGGTGCTGTGGACGGTCGGTCTGCTGCTCAGACTTTTTTAATCTTTTGATAAATATTTTTGGTAAAGGAAAATAAGTGCTGTTAGTTCAACTGACATACATAGAGGCATGACCCTAAAAGTGAGTACTTTTCACTTGGTATTATAGAACAGGTTTAAGATCTGCAGCTAAAAAAATAACTTTTTGTGGACAAGAATGGTAAATAAGAATCCTTTGATGTGATTGGGGTGCACTGGGGGCACGTGGCCACCTTGCAAGTGACAGCTGATAAGTATCAGCCAAGGGATCTGTTGAGGTCCTAATTGGATGACTGACAGGACACATTGGACATCTGTTTAAAGGGACACTCATTCCAATAGGGAAACAGTAGCACAAAGAGGCGAAAAATGTAACAGTCTATAAACACTTCATGGTCAATTAAAACTCAGCAGAGAGTCACAGAATGAAGCAAGATTTCGTCTTGTTTCGTGGACATGATGCATGACAAAAGAAAAACAGGCAACTTGAATTATGGCTGTACTGATTTGGAAAGCCCAAATTCTCCTCTAACTATGGAATTTGAACATTTTCTTGAATCTCTGACAGTCAAAAAGATGGCCCTACCCTGAAAAATTTATGTTTTCAGAAATTGCAGGGGATGTACTGGTCCATGTATTGGCCCATGTAGGTACATTGTACCGGTGCATTTTACTGATACATTGTGCTGGTACATTGTACTGGTGCATGTACTTGGTGCATGTACTTGGTGCATGTACTTGGTGCATGTACTTGGTACAGGTACTGGTACATGTACTGGTAAATGTACTGGTAAATGTAACGGTGAATGTACTGGTGCACTGTACTGGTGCACTGTACTGGTGCACTGTACTGGTGCACTGTACTGGTGCACTGTACTGGTGCACTGTACTGGTGCACTGTACTGGTGCACTGTACGAGTACATTGAACTGGTGCATGTACTGGCTCACGTATTGGTTCATGTACAGGTCTATGTGTTTTTCTTTGGATACTTGCATGTACTGCAATTTATTACAGTAGGATTCCAGTATCCTTTTCCATGTACTTTTTACCTGCTCATCTACCTGTGTCTGTTCGAGTTACTGGTACCACAGTAGGTGAAGTTTTGTTACCGCTCGCGGTTACGTCTACTAGTTTTTATTATTCTTCCCGGATAAACCTCTTCGGAAAATGTTCAAAAAATTCATATACGTAGCCTACAAAAATACAAGAGAATCATTTTGAAAAAATTGACCTTGACCTATTTTTCAAGGTCACAGGGCCTTTCAAAGTCGGATTTCGCAATATTTCAAATACATGTACCTCGTCCGCTTATTACCGGTTTTCACTTTCTGGTACATGGAGAGGTCCAGACACTTTCTACACAGTGTGACCCATTTTCATGAAAGTAGGTCAAGGTCACATTGTACAAAGTCCATTTTTATGGTTTAAGGTCTATCGCGGGATCTCAGAATCCGTAAGTCGCAGAGTCATACTGATGGTGCCAAAACATGTCCAAACTCACGGGACATTTGCATAAACTTTTCATTTTTCATTTTGGTTAACGGTTCTTGAGTTATGCAATTTTAAAGTCATACCGCGTCACCAAAACCGGTGACCTTGAGAATTTCACCTTGAAATATCGATGTTAGCTCATAACATGTCATAGTAAACCCCCCCAAACTTACACCTAATAAGCCCAAAATGACCTTTAAATTTGACCTTGACCTCATTTTTCAAGGTCATTTGACCAGAAAAGTTTGAAAAAGTGCCATTTTCAGCATTTTTTTCACCATGTTTTTTTCAAGATATCACTGTGATTTACTGGTGACAGATGAACATTGGCCTGCTTATTCATAATATCTAATCATATTTTGTGTACCTCCTTCTCCGGATTTATGAAAAATTTTCAAATATTGCTAACCGACAAATGCTAAAAAATGAAACATTTCTGCATATTTGATAGGGAAATATTCATTCTACAGGGTTGCAATGCATGACTGACCCCCCCTTTGTTACCTACTGCCTTTCTGAATAGCATATTAATTTTGACCTAGAAAATGTATTTCAAGGTCAAACTCAAGGTCAAACATGACAAAAATTTTTGCATTTTTTACATTTCGTATTTTTTAACAGAGAAGGAATCAAGATATTGTTACAAAAATTGTAGACATACTTGCTACAATACTCTAGAAGCTTCCTGTACATTTTCAAGGTCCTCGGACTGGCCTACGTTGCACTGTAAAGGTCAAAAATTTATGATTTTTTTTCACATTTCTCAAAGATAGCGTCATTTCAAACGGCCGTAGCTCCGCTCCTAATTACGATAGAGGAAATCTGAAAACAGATTTGGAAAGGCCATATTCTCCTCTAGTTTTCATTTTCTGAACATTTTGTCGTAGCTACGACGGTTAAAAAGATCGCCAGACCTGAAAATTTCATGTTTTTTTCCGAATTTACATAATTTATCATTATTTTGACAAGGAAAGAATCATCCTTTTTGATCAACCTGCCTGGACCTCTTTGTAGAATCTGTTTACATAATCCTGGCAAATTATATATGTTTTCATTCAACCGTTTTGGTTATACAGTGATTTTAAGTTAAAAACTACAGTTTTTCAGGTATTTCGAAAGTTCATATTCCTGAATTGTACCATATTTCAATCTGCGACAACTCCGGTTCTAATTAAGATACAGAGAATCTGTAAACAGATTTGAAAAGACCAAATTCTCCTCTAGTTTTCATCTTCTGAACATTTTGTCGTAGCTATGACGGTTTTAAAGATAAAGAACACAGACAGTCCTCTCCTCTCATATAATCTCATGTCTTATTATTCTATTCTATTCTGTTATGTTCTATTCTGTTCTATCATATTTCTCATTCATTCAGACAGATAGCGAAAAATTGACGACTTTTTTTCACATTTCTCAATGATAGCGTAATTTGGGGTGGGGGGAGGGTTGTTAGCATCCAGCTCTTCTTGTCAGGTCACCTGGACTTCGTTGTATGGCTGTTTCAATCATACTTTTCTTCATTGCTGTGTCCTCCTCCTGTCTCAATTAGCCTACCAAGTGCATAAATACAGGACTTTTAAAAAGCCCCAATAAGCCATCCATGTATTAACTCGAATTTGCTCTGAAGTAGTGTTCAACTTCGAGTGAAGAAAACAGAATATTAGTACATAATAGTAAAATGTAGCCTGATGCAGCCAATTCTCAATTTTTTTCAGTGAAACTTTCAAAACACCATGAAGGGATATTGCGCGAGATCAGTGCACATTATAAAATACGTGTGAAACCTAGGGGGTGGGGTACTAAAAATCTGCATGATACTCAAGGGGGGGGGGTATCAATTTTTAATGGGAAGTTCCAGCAAAACTCCCAACATCCCAGTCATAAATTCTGAGCGGTCCCTTAATTAGAAGTGTTTTAAGTGTGAGCAGTGCATACATAAAGATAGAATGAGAAATCTTGTCTAGTATAAGCAGATACATGAATATGGATAGCCAGATCTATGGATAACATAGGTAGATAGATAATATAGATAGATAGATAGATAGATAGATAGATAGATAGATAGATAGATAGATAGATAGATAGATAGATAGATAGATTGACTTCTACTTTTACTCTGGCTCACTCTTGACAACCAAAGATTTCTTTAAATTATAAACAACACTTCAAACAAACAAATTATAAAATGTTACGTGGGGCCTTATCTCTGAAATAAGTGCTACAAAATTAACACCATGACAAAAGCACAACTTCATTATCTATAAGAAAATACTTTTTATTTCAAAAAGGGGTAAAATAGTTCCCTTTAAAGTCAGGGAGGGTCAGGTATCTAGAGTTAATTGGATGACTGACAGGACACAGCTGGTGACATTGACCACATGTTCTTGGCAAAAAGAGACCAAACAGTCTATTAAGTGTGCATGGTCTGTTTATGGTGAACAAAACAATGATGGGGGCAAATAGAAGAGAGCTGATAAGAAGGGGGGGGGGGCTTCACATCTAGACATGGCCTCCTTATAAGTCAGTTCTGGGCAATATGCCCTTCAGTGAAGAAGTGTTGTAGAACAAGGAGGACACTTATAAATTTGGATACCTCTTTCTGCAGTACAACACATATTCATGGATCACATGACATAGATGCTCTGAGTCTGATCAAGGGAAATAAAGTAAGTGGACTTTTTACTATATGAAAGTTTAGTCAGATTGATATTCTATCATGCTGCTGATGCTCACTTATATTACATGTATATCATAATTAAAACAATGATGACAAAATAAACAAGACATTGATACAGAAACAATAGTTGAACATCCACATGTGTTGTCTTTAATAACTGCCAATAGGCCTAAACTTCTAGGATGTAG
Source organism: Platynereis dumerilii (assembly GCA_026936325.1). Taxonomy (NCBI): domain Eukaryota; kingdom Metazoa; phylum Annelida; class Polychaeta; order Phyllodocida; family Nereididae; genus Platynereis; species Platynereis dumerilii. Next base: position 112,545,785 of record JAPTHN010000002.1, read on the forward strand.
TTGTAGATGGATAATGGATGACACATGATGTATGTATGCCTGCTCATGTACACAGAAGTACCAGATATGTGATGGGAAATCATGTTTACAAGACAGTTTTACACAATGTTAAAGTCACAAGTGATCGTGATTGAAGATAGCCCTGAAGGGGAGGGAGTGGACGGGGGGGGGGGGAGATGGAGGTAGAAAGGGAAATAGACAGGGATATAGACAGGGAGATACAAAGATAGATGATAAGCAGAAAGATGGTAGATAGATTAGACGGACAGACAGGCAGATTTATTGATTGGTTCATTGATCGACTGATTGATCATCTATTCATAAATACATGTGTCAATAAGCACCTGTGGATGAGTTGTTTTTTCTTTGGCTGTTAGTTCAACTGACATACACACCACCCCCCCCCCCCCCCTTTTCCAATTCCCATTATGTTGGAGGTGCTGTGGACGGTCGGTCTGCTGCTCAGACTTTTTTAATCTTTTGATAAATATTTTTGGTAAAGGAAAATAAGTGCTGTTAGTTCAACTGACATACATAGAGGCATGACCCTAAAAGTGAGTACTTTTCACTTGGTATTATAGAACAGGTTTAAGATCTGCAGCTAAAAAAATAACTTTTTGTGGACAAGAATGGTAAATAAGAATCCTTTGATGTGATTGGGGTGCACTGGGGGCACGTGGCCACCTTGCAAGTGACAGCTGATAAGTATCAGCCAAGGGATCTGTTGAGGTCCTAATTGGATGACTGACAGGACACATTGGACATCTGTTTAAAGGGACACTCATTCCAATAGGGAAACAGTAGCACAAAGAGGCGAAAAATGTAACAGTCTATAAACACTTCATGGTCAATTAAAACTCAGCAGAGAGTCACAGAATGAAGCAAGATTTCGTCTTGTTTCGTGGACATGATGCATGACAAAAGAAAAACAGGCAACTTGAATTATGGCTGTACTGATTTGGAAAGCCCAAATTCTCCTCTAACTATGGAATTTGAACATTTTCTTGAATCTCTGACAGTCAAAAAGATGGCCCTACCCTGAAAAATTTATGTTTTCAGAAATTGCAGGGGATGTACTGGTCCATGTATTGGCCCATGTAGGTACATTGTACCGGTGCATTTTACTGACACATTGTGCTGGTACATTGTACTGGTGCATGTACTTGGTGCATGTACTTGGTGCATGTACTTGGTGCATGTACTTGGTACAGGTACTGGTACATGTACTGGTAAATGTACTGGTAAATGTAACGGTGAATGTACTGGTGCACTGTACTGGTGCACTGTACTGGTGCACTGTACTGGTGCACTGTACTGGTGCACTGTACTGGTGCACTGTACTGGTGCACTGTACGAGTACATTGAACTGGTGCATGTACTGGCTCACGTATTGGTTCATGTACAGGTCTATGTGTTTTTCTTTGGATACTTGCATGTACTGCAATTTATTACAGTAGGATTCCAGTATCCTTTTCCATGTACTTTTTACCTGCTCATCTACCTGTGTCTGTTCGAGTTACTGGTACCACAGTAGGTGAAGTTTTGTTACCGCTCGCGGTTACGTCTACTAGTTTTTATTATTCTTCCCGGATAAACCTCTTCGGAAAATGTTCAAAAAATTCATATACGTAGCCTACAAAAATACAAGAGAATCATTTTGAAAAAATTGACCTTGACCTATTTTTCAAGGTCACAGGGCCTTTCAAAGTCGGATTTCGCAATATTTCAAATACATGTACCTCGTCCGCTTATTACCGGTTTTCACTTTCTGGTACATGGAGAGGTCCCAGACACTTTCTACACAGTGTGACCCATTTTCATGAAAGTAGGTCAAGGTCACATTGTAGGGGAAGAGGGGGTGAAAAGTCACGGGGGTAAAAAGTCACAGGCCTTTTTGACCAACTTGCAGTGACCTAATTCTTAAGCTTAAATCATAATTTGGGACAATTTTATGAGAAGAAGGTCTGTAGGGAATATGAAAATTATACTCATTGTGCAAGGTGGGTTTTTACCCACCTCATGCATTTTTGGTGTCCAAACAGGTTTTATTGATTCTGAACTTTCTCTATTAATGTCTGGTGACTGTGACATAGGAAGTTGTGCTGCGGTTTCAAGGTCCTTTGGGTAATAGTCTTTCATGCTGTGAACCAATTTTTGGCCATTTGGTCACCAAGTTGCAATGATCATGTGTTGAATTTAAAAAACAGCTGAGGGGTGAAATGTCACAGTGTGACATTTCACCCCAGCACTGTGATATTTTACCATAGGGTACCGGGAAGTCAGTATTCTGAGCTAAGGAAAGTAAAATATTCCACACTAGAAGCTTTTAGCTTACAATCTGATCATCACCCATCATCAATAATACTGATTAGAGAGCATTACAGCAAAATTTCATTTTGCAAACTTTGGGCAATTTCTGATGCCGGCTTTGCTGATGGTGCATTGTCATTGCATGCCGATAGTTTTTGAAGGCTCACTATAAATTTCATGCACAAGGATGACTATCAAGTCTAGGTCTGCATATCACCTCATATAGTGTTGTATGTTCACAACAATAATTGCATGTGACTTGTTACCCCATGGTTGTGACTTCTTGACCCTGACATGGGGCAAAAAGTCACAGCGGACTTTGCCTTAAATAATTGTGAACTGACTAAAGCCTATTTACAACACAGCAGCTATCATGTGATACAACTATAGTCAACTAAATACTGCATAATTGTGCCAAAGGTCATTCAGATCTAACAAACACCTGCTCTGTTCTGGGGCTTTTTCTGAATTTTGTGACTTCTGACCCCCGCCTCCCCTACAAAGTCCATTTTTATGGTTTAAGGTCTATCGCGGGATCTCAGAATCCGTAAGTCGTAGAGTCATACTGATGGTGCCAAAACATGCCCAAACTCACGGGACATTTGCATCAACTTTTCATTTTTCATTTGGTTAACGGTTCTTGAGTTATGCAATTTTAAAGTCATACCGCGTCACCAAAACGGTGACCTTGAGAATTTCACCTTGAAATATCGATGTTAGCTCATAACATGTCATAGTAAACCCCCCCAAACTTACACCTAATAAGCCCAAAATGACCTTTAAATTTGACCTTGACCTCATTTTTCAAGGTCATTTGACCCAGAAAAGTTTGAAAAAGTGCCATTTTCAGCAATTTTTTTCACCATGTTCTTTTCAAGATATCACTGTGATTTACTGGTGACAGATGAAAATTGGCCTGCTTATCCATAATATCTAATCATATTTTGTCTACCTCCTTCTCCGGATTTATGAAAAATTTTCAAATATTCCTAATGACAAATGCTAAAAAATGAAACATTTCTGCATATTTGACAGGGAAATATTCATTCTACAGGGTTGCAATGTATAAATGACCCCCCCTTTGTTACCTACTGCCTTTCTGAATAGCATATTAATTTTGACGTAGAAAATGTTTTTCAAGGTCAAACTCAAGGTCAAACATGACAAAAATGTTTGCATTTTTTACATTTCTTATTTTTTAACAGAGAAGGAATCAAGATATTGTTACAAAAATTGTAGACATACTTGCTACAATACTCTAGAAGCTTCCTGTAAATTTTCAAGGTCCTCGGACTGGCCTACGTTGCACTGTAAAGGTCAAAAGGTCAAAAAACGAGCGAAAAATTTATGATTTTTTTTCACATTTCTCAAAGATGGCGTCATTTCAAACGGCCGTAGCTACGGTCCTAATTAAGATAGAGGAAATCTGAAAGCAGATTTGGAAAGGCCATATTCTCCTCTAGTTTTCATTTTCTGAACATTTTGTCGTAGCTACGATGGTTAAAAAGATCGCCGGACCCTGAAAATTTCATTTTTTTCCGAATTTTCATAATATATCATTATTTTGACAAGGAAGGAATCATCCTTTTTTGATCAACCTGTCTGGACCTCTTTGTAACATCTGTTTACATAATCCTGGCAAATTATATATGTTTTCAGTGAACCGTTTTGGTTATACAATGATTTTAAGTTAAAAACTACAGTTTTTCAGGTATTTCTAAAGTTCATATTCCTGAATTGTACCATAATTTCAATCTGGGATAACTCCGGTTCTAATTAAGATACAGAGAATCTGTAAACAGATTTGAAAGGCCAAATTTCCTCTAGTTTTCATCTTCTGAACATTTTGTCGTAGCTATGATGGTTTGAAAGATCGCCGGACTCTGAAAATTTCATGTTTTTTCCTGCAGAGCCAGCAAATACACAACACACAACAGTCCTCTCCTCTAATATAATCTCAAATCTTTTTATTCTATTCTATTCTAAATTAATATCTACATAGAACTATCTATCTGTGTATCAGTGTATCTATGTATAATGTATATATGTATATACTGTATCATTTTATATGTATCTGATGTCAATTCATTATGTGTGTTCTGTTTATCAATGTATCTTAGTATTTATGGACCTATCTATGTATCTATCTATATGTATCTTTGTATTTATGGACATATCTATGTATCTATCTATATGTATCAATCTCTTTATCTGTAAGTTGATTTGCCTGTAATGCACATAGCTATCAATGTGTTTATCCAGTGGAGTTCAGCTAATTTACCAGACATTTTGGAGGGGGGCATGGCACAGCAGGGCAGCCTTGCAAGGCAGCCAGTGGCTGGCACTGGCCAGCCAAGTCTGGCCAGCCAAATGTGCATATTGCACCCTGCCTACTCCTCCCCCCTCCTGAATTTACCCAGCAATAGGCCTAAAACATACAGTGTATTGCTGCATTAGGCCTATATCAAAGTTAACCTCAATAGAACTCATTCCTTCCTTCTCCTTGCTTCCGCCTTCTTGCTTCCTTCACCTCGTTTCCTTCTTCTTGCTTCATTCTCCTGGCTTTTTTCTCCTTGCTTTGTTCTCCAGTCTTTACCTTCTCCTCCTTCCTTCTTCTCATTCCTTTCTTCTTTGATTTTCCTTCCTTCCTTTTCCTTTTCTCTCTTGTATTCCTTTTTCTTCCTTCCTTCCTTCCTTCTTCCTTCCTTTTTCGTTCCTTCTTTCTCCCTTCTTCCTTTCTTCTTGTACCCAAATATGATGTACATTAATGGTTTGGAATGATTCACTTCAATCAGATTGCACTAATATCTAAATGTTTACATTTTCCTATTTTTTCAGTTCTCATTGCATATTAATTACTCCAAAGCTAAAATCTCATCACCAAGAGATGCACATTTTGCGGGCTTCAACTCAAAGAGGGGGGGGGGTGGAAGGGTCATTTGGGACACCACTTGCCCAGGAGGGATGTTTGCCAAATCCACTACCCCCAGTCTGTCTGCTTCATTGGACTGGGAGGGAGGGTGGCAACAAGAAAGGATGTCAATTTGCCGAGAGTTTGAGAATCAGAAACCAGGGGTACAGTGGCTTGTCTGTTGATAAAATTAATGTATTTCTTAAAGATAAAACTACAAGACATTAATATATACTAGGCCTGATATAAGCTTCAAAGGTTTTATTAACAGACATTTTTGCAACAAATAGATAGATAGATAGATAGATACATAAATAGATACATAGATACATACAGGGCCAGTGCAACCATTAGGCGAACTAGGCAGCTGCCTAGGGCGCAGGGCAAAGGGGGGCGCATACACTGAGGGCGGAAAAAAAAAAATAAATAAAAAGATTTACAGACTGACAAAGAACACAAATGTGTGACAGACGACTCAAAAACCTTTAAGTGAAAACAAGCATGCAGCACAAGTCACCAAATCGCCCCCCCCCCACCTACATTCTCCTACCACAGAGCTTGAATTCACTCTCTTGGTTAGGGAGCCCTGAGTTATGAGGATGCCCACCTAGCCCACTTGTCACAAAGTTCTCACAAGTGGTTAAAGAGGGATGGGGGGGGAGGGTACCTTGAAGGGGGTTATGGGTCTCAGGAGAGAACATTCTGGCCACCCTGGGTGGGTGAAGCAGGGACAGAATTTCCTTTTTATACATCCACACTTCTCATTTTAATAAGCTTGTTAAGCTTAGCTTTCCCTGACGACAAGATACATTGTTTTATGAAGTTATAGCAAAAATATCCGGTGGATATTCTTAGGGCCTACCATTATTTTGTCACGAGGCCTACCTATGTGACAGACAAAGCACTCATTCCTGAAAGGGAGAAATGCAGTTCAAGGAAAACACCTTTAAAAAAATATATATAACATAAACAGTTGCTGCACTGAAGTAGGCCTAATTTGCTAATCAATTTTAAACCCTTTTCTTTTCATTAAAGAATGATGATAATCTCACCCCAGTCACCCAATGCAATGATCCTGCATCCTGGAAGCTGATCATTTGATCATCATTTGATCATCATTTGATCATCATTTGATCATCATTTGATCATCATTTGATCATCATTTGATCATCATTTGATCATCATTTGATCATCATTTGATCATCATTTGATTGTATGATATTGTTTCAGGCTTTCTTGCTGTAAAACGTATCTGAAGTAAGCCCTACACATGCTACAATTCATAGGTGTCAGAGCAGGGGGGGCTGTGGGGGCGACAGCCCCCCCAGGTTGGAGGTGAGGGGGGCTGAAATATCATTCAGCCCCCCCCCAGGTTCAGGATGTCACAATGTTGAATTATTCAATGTTTTAAAACAAAAACAATGCCAGTCAACAGCCAAGGACTTTACACATAACGTGTTCAGGACTATGTGGCTACAAATAATGTTTCCTTCGAGCTGAAAGTGGCACTTCTAAAAGGTCCTAAACTGCAGCTGTCAACAGTCTTGATAAACCATGAACTGTTTATCCTTCTGGAAGCGATGTAGGTCCTGTTGTCACCGTGTTGAGGAGTCTGTCTCTGGTGTAGCTATTGAATAAAGGGTGCATTTACAAGTTATTTAGCTCTGCTAAACCCCCTTAAAAATGAATCAAATATTTCACTGGATGCTGAAGGAGAAGGGCCACGGTTGATGCATCATGAGAAACAGATGTACAAAAGATAGTGTTTCATGATTCACGTTTTGAAAAAGTGATTCAGTCATGAGACAGGATCCTGGAGGCCCTCTCTGAGATAATCCTCATACGGACCTTGTCCAGAGAGAGGAGAGGACATTCAAAATACTTGCTAACATTTAATGTGAAAAGGCAAAAGAGTATTGGTCAGCTCCTTTTTTTTTTTTCGCTAAGTGCAAAACATTTAACTTCCGGTAAATCATATTAGGCATTTACTTTGCCTATTGAATTGAATGTTCAGCTGCTGCAGAGAGGTCATTCTCATCTCTTAGCAGACTGAAGACCTACCTGAGGTCAACCATGACCCAGCTAAGACTGATCTTCAGGAAATTGCAGACATGTGTGTCTCCGTAAATTAATCTTGAATTTGTTTCTTTTGGAACTGTGGCAAAATGCAGGATGTTCGAAGTATCAAAATATGTAATAATCATGTATGAATAAATCACTTCAGCAAAGTGATTCTCTGGGTGGTGTAAATTGAAGTGGGCCTATAACTGTTTTATTTTTTTCATGTCAAACTATGACCTGTCCCCCTCCAACCCCCTCCCACCCCCATCCAGCCGACCTGCCAGTTCAGCCCCCCTAGGTCAGATGTTGCTCCGACGCCTATGGCTGCTACATGTTTTGTGAACATGTTTTTTTATTAGAATGGTAAAATGTACGGGGAAAAATCAAGCTTAAAAATGTTACTCTATTTCAATTTTGTGTTATTATCAGTTATTGCATTATGAAATCAGATGCTCAATGATTTTTTTCTATTTTATTCAATTAAATAATGATCACTCCAGTTACAGCTAGTGTATTTAATTGACACCAGAAGAAGGGGGGTAGAGGGGTACCATAGCAGCCCAGAAGCTTGTCATCAAGTTACATACAAGGTTAGGTTAGAATTACTCATAGGCACAATGGTGTATCTACAAAGTGTTTTTGGGGTGGGGGTAGTCCTTGTGATTAATGGGCCAGTCACATGGCTTTACTTACAACAACACAGCTGCATGGGATAAATACCTAATTTTAAATGGAAATGTATCTCTAAAAGAACAGGATAAAATATAAGCAATTACATATGGGCTTACATATTATCAACTGGTAATATTTTAATGATAACACTTGAAAGTTGGGTGTTTACATGTAAAATAGACAATGATCATGACAATGTTATTTGAGTTTCAAATGCTCCAGAATGCATCTCAGAGCATCTAGGATGTCAAATTTCCTGGGGGAGGACCCCCAGACCCCCTCAGCTGAAAGGAGCGCATACCTAGGGTGCTGACAACCCTGCGCCGGCCCTGGATACATAGATACATGTATAGATAGAAAAAGAGAGACATATTAGCAATATGAGCATTATACCAGATTACCAGTTGTATTGTGGAAGGGGTAAAACTGGCACCTCTTTTCCAGATGGTTCCTTTTAAAGGCAATCAAGGAGGCTAGCTCAGGAGCTGGTTAACAGTTGATAAATGGCTGAGGCTGAGATTGAACACATGTGCTCTTAAAGGACCCAATATGCAACATGGAATATACAGTAGCTACTTGTAGCTATACTACTGCCTAAAAGAGTTCATGGTCAATGAAATCACACCAGGGGGTCACGAATTCACACGAAAACGAGACGAAACTAGGAAAATCAATTAGTGACAATCAGTACACAGGCCAGTGTTCTGTGAGTTGGACTGTACTGGTTCATGTACTGGTTCATGCACTAGTTCATGTACTGGTTCATGCACTAGTTCATGTATGGTTCATGTACTGGTTCATGTACTGGTTCATGTACTGGTTCATGAACTGGTTCATGTGTGGTTCATGCACTGGTTCATGTACTGGTTTATGTACTGGTTTATGTACTCGTTTTTCTGTGCATGCTTGCAATGTACAGGAAACATTCCTGTATTCTTGTCTGTATTCATGTTACATAATTATGTATGATTCCTGTGTACTTTTCCATGTACCTTTTACTTGCTCATCTACTTGTGTCTGTTCGAGTTACTGGTACAACAGTAGGTGAAGTTTTGTTACCGCTCGCGGTTACGTCTACTAGTTTATTATTAAACTTCACCTACACATAGGTGAAGTTTCTTGTAATCGGTAGAATTTATTATTATTATTATTCTTCCCGATAAACCTCTTCGGAAAATGTTCAAAAATTCATATACGTAGCCTACAAAAATACAAGAGAATCATTTTGAAAAAATTGACCTTGACCTATTTTTCAAGGTCAAAGGGCCTTTCAAAGTCGGATTTCGCAATTATTTCAAATACATGTACCTCGTCCGGTTATTACCGGTTTCACTTTCGGCACATGGAAATGTCCAAAACAATTTCTACACAATTTGACCTACTTTCATGAAAGTAGGTCAAGGTCACATTGTACAAAGTCCATTTTTATGGTTTGAGACCTGCCCCTGTGCCGCAAAATTGGTAAGTCGTAGAAACATACCGATGGTGCCATTACGTGCCTGAACTCACGGGACACCTGCGGGAGTCTTTGTTATTCATCGGCAGTACCGGTTCTTGAGTTACGGAACTTTAAAGTCATACCGTGTCACCAAAACCGGTGACCTTGAGAATTTTACCTTGAAATATCGATGTTAGGTCATAACATGTCATAGTAAACCCCCCCAAACATACACCTAGTAAGCCCAAAATGACCTTTAAATTTGACCTTGACCTCATTTTTCAAGGTCATTTGACCCAAAAAAGTTTGAAAAAGTGTCATTTTCAGCAATTTTTTTCACCATGTTCTTTTTAAGATATCACTGTGATTTACTGGTGACAGATGAACATTGGCCTGCTTATTCATAATATGTAATCATATTTTGTCTACCTCCTTCTCCGGATTTATGAAAAATTTTCAAATATTGCTAACCGAAAAATGCTAAAAAATGACACATTTCTGCATATTTGACAGGGAAATATTCATTCTACAGGGTTGCAATGCATGACTGACCCCCCCTTTGTTACCTACTGCCTTTCTGAATAGCATATTAATTTTGATCTAGAAAATGTTTTTCAAGGTCAAACTCAAGGTCAAACATGACAACATTTTTTGCATTTTCTACATTTCGTATTTTTTACAGAGAAGGAATCAAGATATTGTTACAAAAATTGTAGACATACTTGCTATAATACTCTAGAAGCTTCCTGTAAATTTTCAAGGTCCTCGGACTGGCCTATGTTGCACTGTAAAGGTCAAAAGGTCGAAAAACGAGCGAAAAATTTATGATTTTTTTTCACATTTCTCAAAGATAGCGTCATTTCAAACGGCCGTGAGACCGGTCCTAATTAAGATAGAGAAAATCTGAAAACAGATTTGGAAAGGCCAAATTCTCCTCTAGTTTTCATTTTCTGAACGTTTTGTCGTAGCTACGACGGTTAAAAAGATCGCCGGACCCTGAAAATTTCATGTCTTTTTCCGAATTTTCATATATATCATTATTTTGACAAGGAAGATATCATCCTTTTTTGATCAACCTGCCTGGACCTCTTTGTAACATCTGTTTACATAATCCTGGCAAATTATATATGTTTTCATGGAACCGTTTTGGTTATACAGTGATTTTAAGTTAAAAAACTACAGTTTTTCAGGTATTTCTAAAGTTCATATTCCTGAATTGTACCATAATTTCAATCTGCGATAACTCCGGTTCTAATTAAGATACAGAGAATCTGTAAACAGATTTGAAAAGGCCAAATTCTCCTCTAGTTTTCATCTTCTGAACATTTTGTCGTAGCTATGACAGTTTAAAAGATAAACAACACAGACAGTCCTCTCCTCTCATATAATCTCATGTCTTATTATTCTATTCTATTCTGTTATGTTCTATTCTGTTCTATCATATTTCTCATTCATTCAGACAGATAGCGAAAAACTGACAACTTTTTTTTCACATTTCTCAATGATAGCATAATTGGGTTCAGAATTTATGACTGGGAGGGGGGATGGGAGTTTTTGCCGAGAGGGTACTAACTTTTCACACGTGTTTCAAGGGGGGGTATTAATTCTTGACAACACTTCCAAGGGGGGGGGGTATGAAATTTTGACAAAGAAGAAATGTTAAGAAACACGCATAAACTCACTTTATTTGGACTTTTTTATGGGCAAAAGAAAAATACGTGTGAAACCTAGGGGGTGGGGTACTAAAAATCTGCATGATACTCAAGGGGGGGGGGGTATCAATTTTGATGGGAAGTTCCAGCAAAACTCCCACATCCCAGTCATAAATTCTGAACGGTCCCTTAATTAGACGTTTTTTAAGTGTGAGCAGTTTACATAAAGATAGAATGAGAAATCTTGTCTAGTATAAGCAGATACATGAATATGGATAGCCAGATCTATGGATAACATAGGTAGATAGATAATAGATAGATAGATAGATAGATAGATAGATAGATAGATAGATAGATAGATAGATAGATAGATAGATAGATAGATAGATAGACTTCTACTTTTACTCTGGCTCACTCCTGACAACAAAGATTTCTTTAAATTACAAACAACACTTCTAACAAACAAATTGTTATAAAATGTTATGTGGGCCTTATCTCTGAAATAAGTGCTACAAAATTAACACCATGACAAAAGCACAACTTCATTATCTATAAGAAAATACTTTTTATTTCAAAAGGGGTTAAAATAGTTCCCTTTAAAGTCAGGGAGGGTCAGGTATCTAGAGTTAATTGGATGACTGACAGGACACAGCTGGTGACATTGACCACATGTTCTTGGCAAAAAGAGACCAAACAGTCTATTAAGTGTGCATGGTCTGTTTATGGTGAACAAAACAATGATGGGGGCAAATAGCAGAGAGCTGATAAGAAGGGGGGGGGCTTCACATCTAGACATGGCCTCCTTATAAGTCAGAACTGGGCAAGATGCCCTTCAGTGAAGAAGTGTTGTAGAACAAGGAGGACACTTATAAATTTGGATACCTCTTTCTGCAGTACAACACATATTCATGGATCACATGACATAGATGCTCTGAGTCTGATCAAGGGAAATAAAGTAAGTGGACTTTTTACTATATGAAAGTTTAGTCAGATTGATATTCTATCATGCTGCTGATGCTCACTTATATTACATGTATATCATAATTAAAACAATGATGACAAAATACACAAGACATTGATACAAAAACAATAGTTGAACATCCACATGTGTTGTCTTTAATAACTGCCAATAGGCCTAAACTTCTACGATGTAGTTGTAGATGGATAATGGATGACACATGATGTATGTGTATGCCTGCTCATGTACACAGAAGTAGCAGATATGTGATGAGAAATCATGTTTACAAGACAGTTTTACACAATGTTAAAGTCACAAGTGAATCGTGATTGAAGATAGCCCTGAAGGGGAGGGAGTGGACGTGGGGGGGGGGGGGGGATGGAGGTAGAAAGGGAAATAGACTGGGATATAGACAGGGAGATACAAAGATAGATGATAAGCAGAAAGATGGTAGATAGATAGACGGACAGACAGGCAGATTTATTGATTGGTTCATTGATCGACTGATTGATCATCTAAATACATGTTTCAATAAGCACCTGTGGATGAGTTGTTTTTTCTTTGGCTGTTAGTTCAACTGACATACACACCCCCCCCCCCTTTCCCAATTCCCATTATGTTGGAGGTGCTGTGGACGGTCGGTCTGCTGCTCAGACATTTTTAATCGTTTGATAGATATTTTTGGTAAAGGAAAATAAGTGCTGTTAGTTCAACTGACATACATAGAGGCATGACCCTAAAAGTGAGTACTTTTCACTTGGTATTATAGAACAGGTTTAAGATCTGCAGGTAAAAAAAATAACTTTTTGTGGACAAGAATGGTAAATAAGAATCCTTTGATGTGATTGGGGTGCACTGGGGGCACGTGGCCACCTTGCAAGTGACAGCTGATAAGTATCAGCCAAGGAATCTGTTGAGGTCCTAATTAGATGACTGACAGGACACATGGGGCATCTGTTTAAAGGGACACTCATTCCAATAGGGAAACAGTAGCACAAAGAGGCGAAAAATGTAACAGTCTATAAACACTTCATGGTCAATTAAAACTCAGCAGGGAGTCACAGAATGAAGCAAGATTTCGTCTTGTTTCGTGGACATGATGCATGACAAAACAAAAACAGGCAACTTGAATTATGGCTGTACTGTACCTTCGGTCCTGCTTAAGTTACAGATAATCCAATAACAGATTTGGAAAGCCCAAATTCTCCTCTAACTATGGAATTTGAACATTTTCTTGAATCTCTGACAGTCAAAAAGATGGCCCTACCCTGAAAAATTTATGTTTTCAGAAATTGCAGGGGATGTACTGGTCCATGTATTGGCCCATGTAGGTACATTGTACCAGTGCATTTTACTGATACATTGTGCTGGTACATTGTACTGGTGCATGTACTTGGTGCATGTACTTGGTACAGGTACTGGTACATGTACTGGTAAATGTACTGGTAAATGTACTGGTAAATGTACTAGTAAATGTACTGGTGACTGTACTGGTGCACTGTACTGGTGCACTGTACTGGTGCACTGTACTGGTGCACTGTACTGGTGCACTGTACTGGTGCACTGTAAGTCTGGTGCACTGTATGAGTACATTGAACTGGTGCATGTACTGGCTCACGTATTGGTTCATGTACAGGTCTATGTGTTTTTCTTTGGATACTTGCATGTACTGCAATTTATTACAGTAGGATTCCAGTATCCTTTTCCAAGTACTTTTTACCTGCTCATCTACCTGTGTCTGTTTGAGTTACTGGTACCACAGTAGGTGAAGTTTTGTTACCGCTCGCGGTTACGTCTACTAGTTTATTATTTATTATTATTATTCTTCCCGATAAACTTCATCGGAAAATTTTCAAAAAATTTGTGTACGTAGCCTACAAAAATACAAGAGACTCATTTTGAAAAAATTGACCTTGACCTATTTTTCAAGGTCACAGAGCCTTTCAAAGTCGGATTTCGCAATATTTCAAATACATGTACCTCGTCCGGTTATTACCGGTTTTCACTTTCCTGTACATGGAAAGGTCCCAGACACTTTCTACATAATCTGACCTACTTTCATGAAAGTAGGTCAAGGTCACATTGTACAAAGTCCATTTTCATGGTTTGAGGTTGACCCCTGTGCCGCCGAATCCGTAAGTCGTAGAGACATACCGTTGGTGCCATTACGTGCCCGAACGCACGGGACACCTGCGGGAGTCTTTATTTTTCATTGGCAGTACTGGTTCTTGAGTTACGTAATTTTAAAGTCATACCGCGTAACCAAAATCGGTGACCTTGAGAATTTGACCTTGAAATATCGATTTAATCTGTTAACATGTCATAGTAAACCCCCCAAATATACACCTAATAAGCCCATTCAGACCTTTAAATTTGACCTTGACCTCATTTTTCAAGGTCATTTGACCCGAAAAAACTTTGAAAAGGAGCCATTTTCAGCAATTTTTTTTACCATGTTATTTTCAAGATATCAGCATGATTTCCAGGTGACATATGAACATAGACCTGTTTATTCATAATGTCTAATCATGTTTTGTGTACCTCCTTTGCCAGATTTATGAAAATTTTTTAAATATTGCTAACCGACAAATGTTAAAAAATGACACATTTCCGCATTTTTGACAGGGAAATATTGATCCTACAGGGTTACAATGCATGACTGACCCCCCCTTTGTTACCTACTGCAATTCAGAATATCATATTGATTTTGACCTAGATAATGTTTTTCAAGGTCAAACTCAAGGTCAAATATGTAGAAATATTTTACTATTTGGACGTTTGATTTTTTTAACATAGAAGGAATCAAGATTTTGTTACAAAAATGGCAGGCACACTTGCTACAATACTCTAGAGGCTTCCTGTAAATTTTCATGGTCCTCGGATTGACCTACTTTGCACTGTAAAGGTCACAAGGTCAAAAAACGAGCAAAAAATTTATGATGTTTTTTCACATTTCTCAAAGATAGTGTAACTTCAAACGACCATAGCTCCGGTCCTAATAAAGATACAGAAAATCTGAAAACAGATTTGGAAAGGCAAAATTCTCCTCTAGTTTTGATTTTCTGAACATTTTGTCGTAACTCTGACGGTTAAAAAGATCGCCAGAACCTGAAAATTTCATGTTTTTTTCCGAATTTTCACAATATATCAATATTTTGACAAGGAAGGAATCATTCTTTTCTAATCAACCTGTCTGGACATATCTCTAACATCTGTTTACATAATCCTACCAAGTTATACATATTTTCATTTAACCGTTTCTGTTCCAGAGAGATTTTAAGTTAAAAACTACATATTTTCAGTGACTTCTAAGGTTCGTATTTCTGAATTGTACCGTAATTTCAATCTACCGTCACTCCGGTTCTAACTAGGTTAAGGAGAATCTGAAAACAGATTTGGAAAGACCAAATTCTCCACTAGTTTTCCTTTTTGAACACTTTGTCGTAGCTATGACAGTATAAAAGATCGCCGGACCCTGAAAATTTCATGTTTTTTGTCAAATTTTGACAATATACCAATATTTTGACAAGGAAGGAATAATCCTATTGCAATGAACCTCTCTACACCTATCCATAACTTCTGTTAAAATAGTCATGGAAAGTTATATATGTTTTCATTAAATCGTTTTGATTCTAGACCGATTTTAAGTTAAAAACCTCATTTTTCAAGGAATTTCTCAAGTCTATATTAATGAATTGTACCATCATTTCAATGGATCATATCTGTACTGATCCATGTACTGATCCATGTAATGGTGCATGTACTAGTGCATGTACTGGTGCATATACTGGTGCATGTACTGGTGCATGTACTGGTCCATGTACTGCTGCAAGTACTGGTTCATGTACTGGAGCATGTACTTGGTTCATATACTAGTTCATATACTGGTTCTTATACTGGTCCATGTCTTGATCCATGTACTGGTCCATGTACCGGTCCATGTACTGGTCCATTGCATTGGTCCTTTGCATTGGTCCTTTGCATTTGTCCATTGCATTGGTAACCCTAACCCCAACCCTAACCCTAGCCCTAACCCTAACCCTAGCCCTAACCCTAACCTCTAATGACCTTTTCATTGGCACATTGTACTGGTATATTACACTCTGACATTGTAGTGGACTACTGGTGAAAGTACTGGTTCATGTACTGGAGCATGTACTTGGTTCATATACTGGTTCATATACTGGTTCAAGTACTGGTCCATGTACTGGTCCATGTACTGGTCCATGTACTGGTCCATGTACTGGTCCATGTACTGGTCCATGTACTGGTCCATGTACTGTTAACCCCAACCCTAACCCCAACCCTAACCCAAGCCCTAACCCTAACCCAAGCCCTAACCCTAACCCTAGCCCTACTCCTAACCCTAGCTCTAACCCTAACCCTAGCCCTAACCCTAACCCTAGCCCTAACCCTAACCCTAGCCCTATCCCTAACCCTAACCCCTAATAACATTTTCACTGGTACATTGTACTGGTACATTACACTGGTACATTGTACTGGACTACTGGTGCAAGTAGAGAGTCTTTTGACCATGCCTGGGCTGGAGCAACAAAATGGGGTCGCGCTTCCCTCGGCAGGAAACTTGCCATTAGCACGGTAGAATCCGCTCGGGATTCATGCCGTAGCGCGGCCCTCTATCAAGAGCCTGAAGCTCAATCAAATCTCCCTAGGCCACAAGCTCCAGCCCGTTCTGTAAATGTAGATACCACTGCCCAAGAGTGGTCCTTTGCTAAATACAATAGCAACTACTCCCGACCGGCCGAAATTCGTGCGGTCTCTGGCCCTTTGGATCCACTAAGTAATTTCTATCCATTCCCTTTTTGGTACCGGGGAATTAAACACAAATCGGTTGAGCATGCCTATCATATGGAGAAAGCCCAATTTCTGGGAAACCTTAAAGCGTGGAATGAGATTTTTTCGGCCCCAAATGCTCATCACGCTAAAGCCATTTCGAAAGATTTCTTTAAATCTCGTGCTTTCAAAGATGTATGTCGTTCTGACTTCAGATTGGCGCGACGACAGAAGGAGTGGGATGACATGAAGGAGACCTTGGTTTTGCGACTCTTGAGGCAGAAGTTGTCGCAGTGTTCAGAGTTTCTGTCTGCTTTACGGAACTCTGGCACCAAGGGTCTCCTTCACAACGTTTTGGATCCATGGTGGGGAACAGGCTCCAAAGAAACTGATGTCATCAGAGGCAAGAATGTCTTTGGGAGACTCCTTGAGCAGATTCGAAAAGAGATGAGTAGCAGGAATGAGCCTCCAAGGGCTCAGTGCTCATCCACCAAGGATTCGGTAGAGGTCAGGTCCTCTAGTCCGGTCCGGGTGAATCAAAAGAGTCTCCCACAGAAAGACAAGCCCAAGATCCAGAGAACACCCAAGAAGAGAAGTAGAGCCAGCATCGGGTCGAGTGGAGCGTCTCCAAAACGTTCCAAGACAACACCTGGTAAAAAGTCTTGTGGCCGCCAGACTCCTGGTGTCCACACTCTGGACCTTTGTTCCATTCCTGTGCCTTCTCTTTCTTCAGCCAACCCATCTGGGAAGGCATCTCCTCCTAACACCTCTAATTCTCTGGCCAAACCTTCTGGTGCGGCACAACTCTCCTCCTCCTCTGCTGATCCATCTGGTGAAGCAACTAATCCTCAACCTTCTACTAAATCTCCAGCTCCTGCCACACCTTCGGGGGAGGCAAATTCTCTAACTTCCTCTCTTGTGCTAACCGCTTCTGCGCCTGAACCACTCGGCCGGGCAACCTCCTCTCAACCTCCTATCCAGACTAAATCTTCCTCTGCTGATCCGTCTGGTGAAGCAACTTCCTCTCTGATACTAAACTCCTCTGCGCCTGAACCACTCGGCCGCATAACCTCTCCTAAAACTCCTTTTCAAACTTCTGCTCTGGCCAACCCTACGGGGGAGGCATCTACTTCCACTAACAAATCATCCTCTTCTCCTGTCAAACCACCTGGTGAGGCACTAACCTCCTTACCTGCTGAACCGCTTGGTACAGCATCCTCCTCTCAACCTCCTACTTACTCTCAAGTAGCTTCTACTCCTAAACCAATTTCTTTGTCTCAGCCATCCCTTGCTCAGTTCCTCGGTCCAAAGACATCGAAACTCACCACTTTAAGAAAGTCAACCACACATGGTGAGAATTTTGTTAGGAGTCAAGTAACTAGGCTCTCGCCACCTAATGGCAACAAAGAACTTTGGCATCTTCCTCCAATTCACAAACCAATTGTGATCATTGGTGATTCAAATTTATCAAAGATAGAAGTAATTAGAAAGTCAATGGCAAGCAAAGTTCAGATCATCTCCTATCCAGGAGCTAAATTTGCCAACCTTTATGACATATTCAGAAATCACAGTAAAGTCTTGGAGAAAGTAAAGCATCTCATTTTAAGTGTTGGAATCAACAATAAACAACAGAGTGCCTCTTCCACTGCCAACAAACATATCAGCTCTCTGTACTTTCAGGCCAATAAACGATTTCCCAATGCTCAAATTTACTACCCACACATTGGCACATCCATATTCTCCACTCGGGAGAAGCAAAATTTAGAGGACTTTGAAGGGACCTGGCGTAAACTCAAAACTATAATTCTGCCTTCTATTCCGGTCGTTAAGACCATTGGTGATGCCATCCACTGGACACCGGAGACTGCCAAATGTCTCTTGGATCTGTGGTTAGACCGTATTGATTTAAACTAAATTCACCAGATCATCCGAGTAACGTAAGTCTAAACAGTAATTCTGAGGAAAATCCTAGTATAAGGTACCTCAATAATGATAAGCTCAAGAAGTTTGGTATAGTAAATCTGTCAAAACACTTCAAATTTCAGGAACAACATGCTAGTATCTTAACAAAAGGCCTATCGTTTGTTCCTGTTAGTTGTAAAACCCCTTTAGACCAGTTTACTTTGGGTATTGAGAAAAATGATCAGAGCTCTTAAAATAAAATTTTCTTCTATTAACTTCAGTAAAAATATGAGACGTAATTTTAGAATTCCTTCCAATTTCATTCCACATCCTGGTACTTATCCATTAGAAATAGATGAATTACATATCATTCTCAAACAGGAACTTAGAAAATTGCCAACCAAAGTAAGATTGAAAGATAACTTAACAAAAGCGGATAGATCAGCACTCAAAGAACTTAAGGAAAAGTCTGATTTAGTTATCAAAAGTGCAGATAAAGGATCAGCCATTGTCTTAATGGATCGGGATGATTATGTTTTTGAGGCGGAAAGACAACTAAGTGTGAGTAGACATTACAAGGAAATTAAGGAACCACAGTTCCCTAAGAACTGTGAGATTTTTACCGTATCTTGAATGAAATGCGCTTAAAAAATCTAATCTCCAATAAAGAGCTTAACTTCTTAAGAACATCTCGCGATTCTCGTGAGCGTATTTTTTATCTGCTTCCTAAAATTCACAAAGAGAAGTGGACAATAGCTGACAAGATCCCGCCTGGGAGACCTATTGTAAGTGACGTAAACAGTGAGAGCTATGCTATTTCTCAATTCATAGATTATCATTTAGCGCCTTATGCCACTCTGCATTCTTCATACATCAAAAACACTTATGATTTTCTAGAGAAGTTATGGCAAATTAAATGTAATCCAGATGCTCTCTTGATATCACTAGATGTAGATAGTCTGTACACTAACTTAGACACAGAAATGGGGATGAAAGCAGTGACAGAAGCTTTTGCTACGGATCCGAAGCCAATCCACAAATACATCCTGAGACTATTACGCCTGTCACTGGAAGGTAATGACTTTACTTTTAATAATAAACATTATCTTCAGATCAGTGGTACTGCTATGGGGAAACGGTGGGCTCCTCATTATGCAGATATATGCATGGCCTACTTTGAAACACAAAATTTAGCTAAATGTGACAAACAACCTCTTGTTTATCTTCGATATTTAGATGATATTTTCATGGTGTGGCCCCATCCGCGGGACACTTTTGATCAGTTTTTTGAGATTCTTAACAATGCCAGTCCTAGTATTAAACTTAAGTCAAACATTCAAGAAAATGAACTGGAATTCTTAGATGTTTTGGTTTATAAGGGTGATAACTTTGCAAGGAATGGGACATTTGATACTAAGGTATATTTCAAACCAACTGATTCTCATGCCTTACTGCATAAACATTCGTTCCATCCTCAACATACATTTTCAGGAATTATAAAATCTCAACTGGTACGTTTTGGCAGAATTTGTAGATTGGAGAAAGATTTTGATGAAGCAACTGGTATTTTATTCAGTGCCTTGTATCGAAGGGGCTATTCTAGACGATATTTGAGGAAAATCAAATCCCAAATCAAAGGTCAGTATTTCCCTCCAGAGGAATTTACTGGTATGAACCCTTGTAGAAATAACCGTTGCTCCATTTGTAAACATGTGAATAGAAATCACACTGTGAATATAAATTCAAAGCAGATTAGATTATTTGCCAATGGCAACTGCAATACCAAAACAGCCATCTATCTGCTGGGTTGCAGACAATGTCCTCAAAAGTACTATGTGGGACAAACAATTAACTTGAGAAATAGGTTTATCGCACACATGAGTTCAATTAGAAGAAAAAGTGACAAAAAGGTACATCAACACTTTGACTCTCCGAATCACACATGTGAAGATTTAACTGTAACAGTTTTGGAAATTCCTAAATCAGAAAAGCAAGAAATTTTAGATAAACTTGAAAGACAATGGATCACAAAACTTGATACTTTTCAGTCAGGCCTGAATTCAGATGCAGGCAACCCTGAAAAGGATTTTTGTACTTTTATTCTACAGTACAATCCTCTCTCAACTAAACTTACAAATATTGCTAAAGATTGGTTAGAAAAATTCTGCCAGAATAACTCTAGATACAAAAAACACCAGTTTCATTAATAACAGCAAATGCTAAAAACAAGAATTTGTCTCAAACTTTGGTCAGGTCATTGCTCAAATAAGTCCCTACATGTATGGGGCCTGGAGGCCAACATGCCTCATTATATAACTACTTTTTGCCTACAAATAGTTGTAGGCGGATCTAAATAGGCTATCCAGCCACATTTTCCATTTGCCTGTGCCAGTGCATGGTTAAGTTGGGATTTTAGGGGGATGGACTGAGATAAGTTTCTTTTTTGAGAATCTTAACTCAATGAACCCTAACCCTAACCCCAACCCTAACCCTAACCCCAACCCTAACCCTAGCTCTAACCCTAACCCTAGCCCTAACCCTAACCCTAGCCCTATCCCTAACCCTAACCCCTAATAACATTTTCACTGGTACATTGTACTGGTACATTACACTGGTACATTGTACTGGACTACTGGTGCAAGTACTGGTTCATGTACTGCAGCATGTACTTGGTTCATATACTGGTCAATGTACCAGTCCATGTACTGGTCCACTGTATGATACATTGTACTGGACTACTGGTGCATGTACTCAGTGGGGCATGTACTGGTCCATTGCATGGTTACATTGTACTGGTGCATGTACTGGTGCATGTCCAATGGTGCATGTAGCCTACTGGCTCATGTATTGGTTTACGTACTGGTCTATGTTTTTTGCACACTTGCAGGTATTGCAATGTATTACAGTAGGATTCCTGTATCATTTCCAAATACTTTTTACTTGCTCATCTACCTGTGTCTATTTCGAGTTACTGGTATCACAGTAGGTGAAGTTTTGTCACCGCTCTACGGTGGCCGTCTACTAGTATTTATATTACTTTCGTAGTGCGAAAAAAAGTTCTTCGAAAAATTTCCAAAAAATTCATGAAGGTGGCCTACCGTGCCCGTATGGCACTGGCCCGGTTTCGCCGACCTTGATTCATTTTTCAAGGTCACAGAGCACTTGAAACTCTGAAATTTCAAATTTTAAAAATGCCGATATCTCATCCGGTAATGCCCGGATTCGATTTTTCTCACTTTTATCAGATTCTACATGTATTTTTCTACATTTCGCGGTGAGCCATCTAATACCCTAGGACCAAGTCGAAAGCGGCAAAATCCACTTTTAGTAGTTTTTGAGTTATCCCCAGATCTCAGAGATGGTAGGTCGTGGAGTCAAAAACAGGGCACAGTAACTTGGCTTGACTCACGGGACATCTGCCCGCGCAGTTTGGTAGTGATCCTGCAACCGGTTTGTAAGATACGGAATTTAAAATATTGACCGCGTCGTCAAAATCAGCAATTATTCAATGGTTGCCCCCCTGCCTCTTAAAATACTCATAAATAGCAGGCATTTCTTGAAATTCCTGTGATCAAGCAGCTGTAGGAAGGCAAAATAGTCCTGATTCAAGTCATTTCTAGGCTAAATAAGGCTGCCTGCAAGCGCTGAACTTGCATTGAACACCAATTCCACAATTTGAACATCCATACGGCAAGCTCCCCACTGTGTTTTCTCATACATTTGTGCCTATTTCGCTGATTACATGTCTAATCTTCATACAAAGAGATACAGGAGGCAGTGCCAGGACATATCCAAGCCTTCTGAAGCCTGTTCATGGACCAGCAACACAGAATAAAGCCATTAAAACAGTCTTTTTGTGTTCATTTTCCTCTAATTTGCCATTCTAGCAGACGAAGCAGACGACAACAAAATAGTTCCACACAAAATACCACAAAACCGGCTATAATTTGGTCCAATCAACTCCAGACTGTGAGAGATAAGCCATTAAGTTACCTAAAAACTGCCTTTTATTCATTATCCACCCGGAAACACTGTATACACTGCGGCGCAAGAACTGGTTTTTATTAAGAACTATATTTGACTGTGCGACAGCAGTCTCGCAGCTAAGGAAAAAATCTGCAATTAAATGTTAACTCAGGCTGTAGGCCACAAACTAACATGGAAATGGCTTAGATAGGGATAGATTAGCATCACTATGGCTGTCACTTGGGCTGAATTATCAGAATTTGGTGGGAAACGCACATTTGTTCCATTTTCAAGTGTTTTCTGCAGTTTGAGACCTCTCTGAACCCCCCCCCCCTCTAATTGCGGCCTGTAACCCCCCAACCCCCCCCCCCCCACAATTTCTTGTATATGTATGTCATTCCAGGCCTTTGACAGGTCTCACAGGCCTACATGCTGCCTCAATGGCATTTCACGGCATTTTGCAATGCTAAAACATAGGAAATTGGGCCTTCCGGTCAGAATTTTCACGGAGGTTCCTGGGTTGAATGTCTCAATGTCTCACTCAAATAGACCATTAGAGCAGCATTCCCTGAAAAAACGGTGAAAATCGCATCATTTCTCAGCCCGCGGAGTGCAAAAACATCCGTTTTCGCACTTTTCAAGAAAAAATCGACCCGTCCCGGCAAATCCGGTTTGAGGCCCGGAAGTGGGTCTGAAAGTTGCCTTTGAGTCGGGACGACACCTTGTAGCAGTTTGGTGGCCTTGCCTTTATTAGTCTGGTCGCTACAAGGGTAAATTCTTAGCCACTGACCTTGGTCAGTTACAGGGCTCTAGTTAAACTTCACCTACACATAGGTGAAGTTTCTTGTAATCGGTATTATTTATTTATTTTTTTTTTTTTCCGCCAGACGAAACTTCATCGGAAAATTTTCAAAAAATTCATATACGGAGCTTACAAAAATACAAGAGAATCATTTTGAAAAAATTGACCTTGACCTATTTTTCAAGGTCACAGAGTCCTTCAAAGTCGGATTTCGCCATATTTCAAATACATGTACCTCATGCGGTTATTACCGGTTTTCATCTTCCGGTACATGGAAAGGTCCCAGATACCTTCTTCACAGTTTGACCTACTTTCATGAAAGTAGGTCAAGGTCATGTTGTACAAAGTCCATTTTCATGGTTTAAGGTCTATCGCGGGATCTCAGAATCCGTAAGTTGTAGAGTCATACCGTTGGTGCCATTACGTGCCCAAACTCACGGGACATTTGCATCAACTTTTCATTTTTCATTTTGGTTACCGGTTCTTGAGTTATGTAATTTTAAAGTCATACCGCGTCACCAAAACCGGTGACCTTGAGAATTTCACCTTGAAATATGGATGTTAGCTCATAACATGTCATAGTAAACCCCCCCAAACATACACCTAATAAGCCCAAAATGACCTTTAAATTTGACCTTGACCTCATTTTTCAAGGTCGTTTGACCCGAAAAAGTTTGAAAAAGTGCCGTTTTCAGCAATTTTTTTCACCATGTTCTTTTCAAGATATCATCGTGATTTACTGGTGACAGATGAACATTGGCCTGCTTATTCATAATATCTAATCATATTTTGTCTACCTCCTTCACCGGATTTATGAAAAATTGACAAATATTGCTAACCGACAAATGTTAAAAAATGACACAATTCCGCGTTTTTGACAAGGAAATATTGATTGTACAGGGTTACAATGCATGACTGACCCCCCCTTTGTTACCTACTGCGATTCAGTATATCATATTGATTTTGACCTAGAAAATGTTTTTCAAGGTCAAACTCAAGGTCAAACATTACAAAAAATTGTACTTCTTTGACATTTGATTTTTTTACACATAGAAGGAATCAAGATATTGTTACAAAAATGTCAGACATACTTGCTACAATAGTCTAGAGGCTCCCTGTAAAATTTCAAGGGCCTCGGATTGACCTACGTTGCACAGTAAAGGTCACAAGGTCGAAAAATTAGTGAAAAATTTACGATATTTTTCCACATTTCTCAAAGAAAGCGTTAATTCAATCGGCCGTAGCTCCGGTCCTAATTAAGTTACAGAGAATCTGTAAAACAGATTTGGAAAGGCCAAATTCTCTTCTAGTTTTCATTTTCTGAACATTTTGTCGTAGCTTCGACGGTTTAAAAGATCGCCGGACCCTGAAAATTTCATGTTTTTTGTCAAATCTTAACAATATATCAATATTTTGACAAGGAAGGAATCATCTTTTTCTGATGAACCTGCCTGTACATATTTCTAACATCTGTTTACATAATCCTGCCAAGTTATATGTATTTCCATTCAACCGTTTTGGTTCCAGAGTGATTTTAAGTTAAAAACTACATTTTTTCTTTGATTTGTAAGGTTCGTATTTCTGAATTGTACCATAATTTCAATCTACCGTAACTCCGGTTCTAATTAAGTTACGGAGAATCTGAAAACAGATTTGGAAAGACCAAATTCTCCCCTAGTGTTCCTTTTCTGAACATTTTGTCGTAGCTATGACAGTATAAAAGATCGCCGGACCCTGAAAATTTCATGTTTTTTGTCAAATTTTGACAATATACCAATATTTTTACAAGGAAGGAATCATCCTATTGCAATGAACCTCTCTACACCTATCCATAACTTCCGTTAACATAGTCCTGGAAAGTTATATATGTTTTCATTAAATCGTTTTGATTCTAGACCGATTTTAAGTTACAAACCACATTTTTCAAGTAATTTCTGAATATATTAATGAATTGTACCATCATTTCAATCGATCATATCTGTACTGGTCCATGTACTGGTCCATGTGCTGGTCCATGTACTGGTCCATGTACTGGTCCATGTACTGGTCCATGTACTGGTCCACGTACTGGTCCACGTACTGGTCCATGTACTGGTCCATGTACTGGTCCATGTACTGGTCCATTTCACTGGTAACCCTAACCCTAACCCTAACCCTAACCCTAGCCCTAACCCTAAGTAGTGCCAGTGCACTCTAGGGCGTGGGCCGTTAACCCTGAACCCTAACCCTAACCCCTAAACCCTAACCCCTAATATAATAACCTTTTCACTGCTATATTGTACTGGTACATTATACTGGTACATTGTACTGGACTACTGGTGCAAGTACTGGTTCATGTACTGGAGCATGTACTTGGTTCATATACTGGTCAATGTACCAGTCCATGTATTGATCCACTGTATGATACATTGTACTGGACTACTGGTGCATGTACTCACTGGGGCATGTACTGGTCCATTGCGTGTGTACATTGTACTGATGCATATACTGGTGCATGTCCGATGGAGCATGTAGCCTGCTGGCTCATGTATTGGTTTACGTACTGATCTATGTTTTTTGCATACTTGCATGTATTGCAATGTATTACAGTAGGATTCCTGTATCATTTCCACGTACTTTTTACTTGCTCATCTACCTGTGTCTATTTCGAGTTACTGGTTCTGCAGTAGGTGAAGTATTGTCACCGCTCTGCGGTGGCCGTCTACTAGTTTTGTTATGTTTTCTTTTTAACCGGCCTAACAGCGGAGGCCGGTTAATACAGGAGCTGTAAATGGATCAGGTGAAACCATAAACAGTAACTACAAACCAGTAACCACAAACCAGTAACCACAAACCAGTAACCACAAACCAGTAACCACAAACCAGATGTAAACCACTGTTTTTCCCCCTTGTGACCTTAATATTTCACTTACAGTTATGAAATTTGGTACAGGTATGGGACTCTGGGTATGGATTGGGAACATGTCGAGAAATTCAAGATGGCTGCCGTTTTGTGGCGGCCATTTTGGCAGCCATCTTTCTTCATTCTTGAACTGCCCATTGTGACCTTAATATTTCACTTACAGTTATGAAATTTGGTGCAGGTATGGGCCTCTGGGTATGGATTTGGAACATGTTGAGAAATCCAAGATGGCGGCCATTTTGTGGTGGCCGTTTTGGCAGCCATCTTTCTTCATTCTTGAACTGCCCATTGTGACCTTAATATTTCATTAACAGTTAATATGTAATCTGCCAAAGCAGGAGAGAGCGGTAAGCAATCTCGATATATTATATCAACACTGTTGAAAAGTTTAAATCTCACAGGCCAACCATCCATGATCCACTGGCATCCAGGCTGCCAGCTGGTCCTTGGTTAACATGATATTGGCAAATAATTTTTTTAAACTCATTTGTCATCAAGTGCTAATTACCCTGGAGGCTCAGGGTGTAATTGGCTTAATTGCCCTTCAAGTGTCACAAACCAAATAGTCTATAATTTACTCAGATCACTCAAATTGAATAATGCTGTAATGAAAGGCAGACAACCAGATTGCAATTTACAGCATAGCTGTGCATTTGCCTCAACTGCTTTGCTACTGCTGCCAGACCTCATCCTATTCCTGCAGCATGATGGTGGCGGCGCCACTATCGCCGCGCGCCCTCTGTGGGCTCATTTACATGTCGTAAAATTTAGTGTTGGGAATAATTTCGGCAAAAAAAAAAGATTCAAGAAGTCCGAGGTGAATAATTTAATTTGTACGTATTTGTTTGGTATGTCGAGGCATTAAAGGTTTAATCAAATTTTTTTTATCATGCTGTTATTTACGACATACTCGACTTTGCGACATGATCACACGCCGTGACAAATTGCAAATGACACGTTCTGACTCAGATGTCAACTAACCATGCTTTTTCAGTACGCACATGACTAGTGTGGGAAGGATCGCCAAGCGAGAGCAATTTGCCGCCTTCGGCGGCAAATTGCTCTCGCTTACCGCTCTATGAAATTTGGTACAGGTGTGGGACTCTGGGTATGGATTGGGAACATGTCGAGAAATCCAAGATGGCTGACGTTTTGTGGCGGCCATTTTGGCAGCCATCTTTCTTCATTCTTGAACTGCCCATTGTGACCTTAATATTTCACTTGCAGTTATGAAATTTGGGACACGTATGGGCCTCTGGGTATGGATTGGGAACATGTCAAAAAATCCAAGATGGCTGACGTTTTGTGGCGGCCATTTTGGCAGCCATCTTTCTTCATTCTTGAACTGCCCATTGTGACCTTAATATTTCACTTACAGTTATGAAATTTGGTACAGGTATGGGACTCTGGATATGGATTTGGAACATGTCGAGAAATCCAAGATGGCTGCCGTTTTGTGGTGGCCATTTTGGCAGCCATCTTTCTTCATTCTTGAACTGCCCATTGTGACCTTAATATTTCACTTACAGTTATGAAATTTGGTGCAGGTATGGGCCTCTGGGTATGGATTTGGAACATGTCGAGAAATCCAAGATGGCGGCCATTTTGTGGTGGCCGTTTTGGCAGCCATCTTTCTTCATTCTTGAACTGCCCATTGTGACCTTAATATTTCATTTACAGTTATGAAATTTGGTACAGGTATGGGACTCTGGGTATGGATTGGGAACATGTCAAGAAATCCAAGATGGCTGACGTTTTGTGGCGGCCATTTTGGCAGCTATCTTTCTTCATTCTTGAACTGCCCATTGTGACCTTAATATTTCACTTGCAGTTATGAAATTTGGTACAGGTATATAACTCTGGGTATGGATTGGGAACATGTCGGTAAATCCAAGATGGCGGCCATTTTGTGGTTGTCATTTTGGCAGCCATCTTTCTTCATTCTTGAACTGCCCATTGTGACCTTAATATTTCACCTACAGTTATGGAATTTGGTACAGGTATGGGACTCTGGGTATGGATTGGGAACATGTCGAGAAAAAGCCATCTTTCTTCATTCTTGAACTGCCCATTGTGACCATTATATTTCACTTACAGTTATGAAATTTGGTACAAGTATGGGACTCTGGGTATGGATTGGGAACATGTTGAGAAATCCAAGATGGCGGCTATTTTGTGGTGGCCATTTTGGCAGCTATCTTTCTGCATTCTTGAACTGCCCCTTGTGACTATAATATTTCACTTAAAGTTATGAAATTTGGTACAGGTATGGAAATCCAAGATGGCTGCCATTTTGTGGTGGCCATGTTGGCAGCTATCTTTTTTCATTTATTGAACTGCTCATAGTGACCTCAATATTTCGCTTAGAGTTATAAAATTGTTTACAGGTATAGGCCTGTGGGTATGGATCAGGGACATGTTGAGAAATCCAAGATGGCGGCCATTTTGGCAGCCATCTTTCTTCATTTCTTGAACTGCCCATTGTGACCTCAATATTTCACTTAAGAGTTATGAAATTTGGTACAGGTATGGGACTCTGGGTATCAGACGGGAACATGTTGAGAAATCCAAGATGGCAGCCACTTTGTGGCAGCCAATTTGGCAGCCATCTTTCTTCATTCTTGAACTGACCATTGTGACCTTAATATTTTACTTACAGTTATGACATTTGGTACAGGTATTGGCCTGTGGGTATGGATGAGTAACATGTTGAGAAATCCAAGATGGCGGCCATTTTGACAGCCATCTTTCCTTTTTTTTAGAAATCTGTTCAAACTGCATTGATTCTATACTAATAGTCTAGCATCTTCCAATCAACTATTTCTCCTATCTTCCAATATCAGTTGCTCAGTGGTTTAAGCAATGGCACCTTCAATTTCATTGCGCTAGGCCGGTTTTGAATCCGCGGATTCTTGTTGTCTGATTGAAATTAAATGAATCACATGTTAATAATTTGATTTAGCTTGTCAATGCTAATAATTAACTATTCCATAAAAATTATTGGTTCAGGATATATTACTAGAGAAAATTTAATTTTTAAGACACTTTTGAAGATGAATATGTTATGTTTTGTTAAATACGAAACTAAATCATTGATAAGAAGCTGGACCCACTTGACCTAATTCCAAACTGTGGACTGTTGATGTTGAGACCATCACTGCATAGATTTTTGAGTCTTCTCTTGCACTCAATTCGCTTCGCTCAACGGCCTTATATAACACATATATATTGCCTCTATATCGACTGAGGTAGTGGGAAAGTTTCGTGAATAAAAAACATCAATAGATTGCCATATTCAAAGGTGTAGAAACCAGGGGGGCAGCCACCCTCTCGAACACTTGGATTTTTATAAAAGGACATAAAATTTGGCCAATAAGCCCAATAATGAACTGGCCCCCTGAATGGATTCTCTCCCTCATATATGGCTACTAATGTTTGCCTTAGATTGAATTATTGAAGCCAATGATGCATGACGTTCTGGAGGGGCGCAGGGGGAAGGAACAGGACGAACCATTGGCCCAAAGTATTCATTAAGTTTCCTGTCTCCTAAAGGTGTTTCGCCACCCATGAGGGGTTTTGTTTTGGCACATGTAGGGCACTAGGACATGTTCTTAAATCATTTACACTGTTCAGCGTTTGTGGTGTTTAAGCTCACTTTACAGCTGTTCGCAAGATCAAGTTGGGTCACTGTATCAAATTTGATGTAGATCCACAGACAGAGGGTCTTTAAAACAGAAAAAATTTATTGCTTCGTCATATTTTGACATCATTTTGTCACATGACATAGTGATGACTTTCATCCAATCTCCTGACTCCAGAGAGCATGTTCATCACTATTAATGAAAACAGGGATATATTATCAGTAACTACATGGCAATTTATTTGTAGAAATTGAGTATCAGTTCAAGTGACTGTACGGAGAGAAATTAAGTGCCCCAGACAATCAAGGGGAATCCCGGACTCAAATCATGCACAATTAGACTTGAAAAGTTGAGATTCCCTAATGCTGATGAGTTTTTATTTGACAAACGAGAGATTAATGTGTACGAAGTCAGATAATAGAAATGCCCCAGATTAGGGAATTTCCCAGTTATAAGGATAGATGTCTGTACTCACATGCAAATTTCAACCAGCTTATCCAGTTTTGGGTGACTGCATTCGTACAAGTCACGGCAACTGGCATGACTGTCGCTCATCAAGGCACCAAGTTGCGTTAAGGCATCTGAGGGTCGTTCTTCGCATATTCGCTTGAATTGCAAAACTCTGTTAGCCTCCTTGTACACGTGAGCAGCCCTCTGATAAAGCAAGAACGTCTTCACTGTATAAGAAAAACCATAAATCATTAAATTAATGACATAATATGTGACAATTCCGAATAATGACCTGTATGTATAAACCTATATTTAATTGTTAAAGACCAAAAAGAAAAATTTCTGTAAAAAATATCATGAAGCTGATACCATTATCTATAAATTATTTACACACTGCATCTTTTTATTGTCCATTCAAAAATTCACGCACACTGTGAGTGCATGAGGTTGTCACAAAGAATGGATATATATCATCATAAGCTGATAATGGCAAGTGAAGCATTCAGCTTCAAAGTCAATGACCTCTATATCAAACAGTTGAACCCTTACAGTCAGTAGTGTTGGCGCTGAAGGTTGCCACGAGCTCTTCCTCAGTGACTCCAAGAATCTGGCAGACCTCTTCGCGGTCGTATATTTCTTTGTGCAGTAATTCCTCCACTAGAACGGCCATGTCTTCCAAGCTGACCGAGAGCTTTTCTTGGACATCTCCCAGTCTTTTGATCTCTCTCCATTCCAGGCCTTTTTTCTTTGCTATTACCTAAAATAGAGCAAAAATCCAATGAGATTTAAGAGCTTGAACTAAACTAAATAGCTTTTTAGGGCTATTCCATTTAAAAACCAGGGGGTGGGATGGTCAGGTTACATTTTTGACCCCCCCCCATGCATCTAAAGTGAATTATTTTCAACCCCCCCATGCATTAAATGCACATTTTTTACCCAACCCACATGCATCAAATAAAAACTTTTATTATTACAATGCGCAACCCTTCATGGAGCGATAATGCCCCTCCGTACATCTAAAGCGAACTCTTTCGCATCCCACCATACATCTGAAGCGAATTTCCGCCGATCCCTACATCCATCTTACGAAAAATAAATCAACCTGACCACCCCCCAGGTTTTTTTTTAGATATTTTTGACTGTGATTGCTTTTATTTAGATATTTTTGCAGTCATGTTTATAAAAAGACTAAAAGTATTAATTGTAAAAAAATCTGGGATTACACACAAAAGACTCCCATGACGCATGAGTTAATTTAAACAAACTTTACAGAATTTGATAGAACAGGAAAAGCAGAGGAGCTATCAGAGAAGCTATCACCTTATCAATAAGCAAACATTTCTTGGAAAGGTAAATTCACTGTCTAGACTGTCAAAACCCCCAAATCTGTCTATTAAAGAACAATTTATAGGACATGAGAGACATTTACAGGATTACTCAAGTTATCATCAATGGTATTACAAATCATTTATTTTCTTTACCTGGGCAGCGAGACGGCACTCAACCACCCGAATGTTGTAATGCGATGATTCTGCTTTGTTCATCTCCACGCAACTGTTACTGATGACGAATGTAGCTCCATCAGGCAGAGTAATGTCCGTGCACTTCAGGGGGTTGAACTCTATGTACTTAGCCTGAAAACAGGAGAATTTATGGCTTAATTGCCTAATTTATTAACACCCTATTTTTTGCATTAGGCACCCGGTGGGCAGATGTAATGATGAGATGGGAGATTAATGGTTTTTTTTTTCATCAAAAAGTTTTGATTAAGTCATATTTTGATGGAATTTTGATTAAAATTGGTTCTTAATGGAGGGGTGTGCTTTTAATACAGACACTGAAGTATTAATATCATAGATTAAGCCAGGGTCTCAAAGAAGTAACAGCAGATTTGCAATATCTAGAAATAGATTACGATAGCGACTTACAGTGCCAGCCTGAGCAAGAATGGAACACGCCTGGTCCATGCCTCCCCCCTCTGTGCCAATGTAGCGCTCACATCTCTGACAAACATCAGCAAGGTCCAACTGAAAATAAGATGAATTTATACGAGTTATTCACTGCTCTTGTGGGACATTGTGTTGACAACGGCAACGATTATCAGAATGAAGTTACATCTTTTGTCACCTGATGTAACGTGAAGCAAAGATAGTTATTTATTACTCAATGTGAAAAAGACAAAATAACTTATCATAGATTTTAGACGATCACCCCGTTTTCATGATGATCTCATTATAAATGATGATGTTTTAGAAAGAGTGGAAGAGAACAAATACTTAGGGACCATCATTGATTTTAAATTCAATTTTGAAACAAATGTTAATGCCACCTGCAAAAAAGCCAATTCAAGGATGTTCTTTGTAAGAAAACTGTACAATTTAAATGTAGAAAGCACAATTGTTTAGATTTTTTTATAGATCTGTTGTGGAGTCAGTGATTACTTTTGGAATAGGAGCATGGTATGGCAATTGCACACAAGCTTCAAGAAACAAATTATGCTGTAGAAGTCATTAAATATGCTAAAAGGCTAGGTGTGTAAAATGTGAAAACTGTTAGAACTGTATGAGAAGTTTCAACTGTTTGACAGGCAAAAAGCATCGGCCATAAAAGTAGATTGCCAACACCCACTGTATAGTTGCTACCAATTATTACCATCACGCAGAACATTTCTCGAACAATACGCCAGAACGGCAAGGTTTAGCAAATCATTCGTACCTGCTGGTGTTAAACTGCTTAATTATAAATTATATAAATGAAAAATGTATAAATTGTACATACGTTTGGCATTACACTTTTGTTGTTTAAATATGGTATGCCACAACAAATTTCACCTCATACAGTGACAATAATTATTATCGTATTGTATCATGTGGTATTGATCGAAACCATCAAATGTGAAGCGAATATTTATAAAGAATGCCACATTAATTAACTGGCTAATTGACATAACTAACATAGAAACTAAGGGGTTAAATGCATCGCAGTGCATGACTGACAGTATTTACAATTACAATTAGAAATCACCTTGGAAAGGGACTTTTTGTTGGCATACATGGTTGTCATGGCAGCGCAACAAACAAAAGCACTGGAACTTGAGAGTCCGGCTCCAGGAGGGACGATTCCGTGCATCATCATCTTGAGTCCTTTGGACTTGGTCATCCCCTCGTGCTCCAGGATGCCCCTGTAGCCACACATGAAGTAGTTGTACCAGTGCAGTTCCCGGCTGTCAATGCTCAGGTCCATCGTGTCCCTCGTGTGCTCTCTAAAAAACAAAAATGTTCAAATTCTGATTAAGTTAAAAAATAAAGGGGATGAAAGTGTTTGAAACTTTTTCTTGGTCTTATCATGCTAACTTTCACTAAATAGTCTATGGGGCACTGTAATTACTAACCATGAAAGATTGTGACTTTAAAATTGAATCAATTATTAAACATTTCTTGGCGGCTCAACAACTTGATCAGCATGCCCATATTAATAAATAAGATCATGAAAAATGTTTTAAGGAGCTCCTTAAACTTCAATAGATATTATTTCACAGAGTCAATTAATGGCTCTACTAATGGCAGTGAACAATGCATCAATTATGAATTGAGGGGGTTCTATCAAGATTAAGGACAGATAAAATATCAAGCACTCAAGACTGATTTAATGCACAACAAATAAAGTCACAATGTCATGGGTGCCATCAATTAATTGGAAATTATCATGATCATGGGGAAAAAAGTTCTACTGACGGAAATTTCCCATTAGAGCTGTGATTGGCCAAAGTGAGACTGTCCGAGTCATCGGTGGAAGCTGCGATAACAATATCGGGCGTAATTGCCATCGGCAGAACGCCATAGCCACAGTAGTCAATATGTTCACCTGCAAAGGACAATTCAAAACATTTGAAACTATTAATAGAACAACCTTGTATTGCATAAATCAACAAAATTGTACAACTCATGTCAATTAAATATGCTCAACGTAGGCCTACCTATTATATTAACTCTCCCAGGAGCTCGGCAGTAAAAATCTGGATTTTTTCCAAATTTTTCTCTGAACACATTCTTGAGCTCTTCATATCTGGAAAAAAAAAATCACGAACGTTTCATCTTCTCGAGTGCGCACTTGATGCTCTTTTAAAGTTCTTTATCACCTCCTTAAATCAGTGTGATGACAAGGCAAATATGGTTTATGAGAAATCCTGTCTCCCAGGAAACCTAAACATTTCAATGAAATTTTGGGACAACTTATAAGAATCAACCACAATTTTGACGGTCAAGTAATTTAGGGAAATTGAATGGTATGTTCTCTTTTAAGAAGCAGTGGCTTCCCTTCTCAGGTTTGTATCACAAGATGATAGAATCTTTGAGACTCATTTGGGGGTCTCAAGGAGGTTAGTCTATTAAGAGAGGTGGCCCTTTGTTACAGTTTTCTTAAGTAGTAGTTCTTCCAACAGAAGGCTGTCTTTTAGCAAAGGGTGGTATCTCTTTAGAGATAACTTCTTAAGGGACAAACTTTCATGGGAGTCAGAGGGAGGTGTCTCTTTAGAGGTTGTTTTTCAAAAGAAATTGGTCTCTCTCATTTCAGGAAAGTCTCTTCTGGTATAGTGGTCTCTTATGAAAGGTGGTGTCTCACAAGGTGAGCTCTCTTTACGGTGATGGACAGTCTCTTGTGGTAGGGCGGTCTCCTATGGGAGGTGATATCTCAGAGGGTTATCTCTCTTTAGGAAGATGGTCTCTCATTTCAGGAGTCTCTTGTGGAAGTGTGGCCTCTTTACAGAGGTGGTGTCTCACAAGGTGATTTCTCTTAAGGGATGGACTGTCATTTCAGGGAAGTCTCTTTTTAGAGCGCAGTCTCTTATGGAAGTGGTGTCTCGGAGAGTGATCTGCCTTTAGGAAGATGGTCTCTCATTTCCAGACAGTCTTTGGTGGGAGGGTGGTCTCAGATGTTGATCTTTCTTCATAAAGGAAATGGTCTCTCATTTTAGGACAGTCTCTTGAGGTAGGGTGGTCTCTCGTGAGATGTGTTGCCTCAGAGGGTGATCTCTCTATAGGGAAATGGTCTCTCATCTCAAGGAGATTCTCTTGTTGTGGAGTCGTCTCTTCAGATGTGGATTCTTGAAGAGTGATCTCTCCTAGTGAGATTGTCTCTCATTTCAGGACAATTTCTTGTTGTAGAGTGGTCACTTTTGAGATGTGGTGTCTTGAAGGCATATAGTAGAGGAAATATGAGCTCATTTTTGATGATGACCCCGCACGGAAGTACAACAGGCCGAATCATATACCAAAATGTTCGCCAGAATGTCAGCTATCTGAATCCGGCTAAGAAAATTACTGGTTCCGGGTACTAACTAAGGGAGAGCTGTTGCCATGGCAACAGATTTATTACAAGAATCCAGGGATTCAAAGGTAGTCGTTTTGGTATTATATTGAAGGTTCAGTGATTATTGATTAACATGGAGTGTGTGATAGCAATACTCCTCTGTAATACATCTGTACTGGAGACAAATTCAACAGTAAATGGCCAAGCACCTTGGCCATACTGGTTACTTCAATATTCAAGGTATTTATCTACAGCAACTTGTCAGCAAGTAAAATAGTTCTGTGTGAATATCAGACTGTTGCATATATGGATTGTGTAACATTTCGAGAGTAGATGCATACTAAGACATAGTCTGTTCCACAGCCCTAGTATACACAGATTATGGCCAGTGGAACAGGCTAACTAAGACAAATTGTAAAAATTGTGTATTGAAATGTGAAAATCATACTTTCAAAAAAGTAAAGATGTAACATCTTTGTTGTCAAGAATATGTCAATGCTACTTGACATGCTCACATGCATACCTGACCATTGTGAAATATCAGAAAAACTCGCGATTTGTGAAAGAGTAAGTTTCAGGAAATGCTGATACAACAATTCTTAATCAAGAAATATTAAGATCTTGTCTATTTAAAACATATATAAATGCAACCTGAAAATTCAAAGTATAAATTTTAAAATTAATCTATATATCTAATCTGGACCTATCTTTTCGAACCTTTAGTTTTGTAAACTTGAAAAGTTACTTTTGGTAAAAGATATAACTATATTCTATTTATAAAAGCTCTTATTTCTTTAAGCTTGTGAGTATAAACATACAATGAACACGGTATCACAGCATTTTTTTCCCAACAGCCACTATCAAAATGGAGCATTTTGGAAGAAATTAGACAGCTCAATTGGATATCACACAAATGATATGAGCCAAAACATAACTCAAAAGGCATGTTCAAGATGCTACTAAAAAGCACAGCCCATGCCCAAGGAGCTTTGTCTTCCTTAATCAGAGGTACCATGCTCTTCAGGACAGAAAGTAGGTCATTCTTGGATTTGGCTAATCAAGTCCTTGCAAATTAGTAAGAATTTCTCAATTAGTTAACTTAAGGCCGGCCCTAGTGTTTGTCTAGAAGAGGTTAGCGGCTGGGCTCATGCCTCATGGTGTGAA
Organism: Platynereis dumerilii; assembly: GCA_026936325.1. Taxonomy (NCBI): domain Eukaryota; kingdom Metazoa; phylum Annelida; class Polychaeta; order Phyllodocida; family Nereididae; genus Platynereis; species Platynereis dumerilii. Next base: position 112,582,715 of record JAPTHN010000002.1, read on the forward strand.
ACCATTGACTATACTTTAAGTAAAACTAAACTTTGTGAGGCATGCACCTGTCAACTAGTTTAATCATCAAATACTGTCAACATGGTCATGCAATTGCTAGTAAAGATCTGTCGATCAATCAACAGTGTTCAGCATTGATCTAAAGTACATTGCTGAGTGCAATCAGCTTTGACACCTGTCAGCTTCACCCCACGTGCTGTTCCTCAATGCCAATGGCAATTAAGGAAACTGAGGATGTAACAAAGCTTTAGAACTTCCAGAATTGCTATCAGCTTCTGTGATTGAGTGCTTTGAAGAAAACAATGCAAATTGCTCTGCTAAGCTGCTCACAGACTGACACAGTGACGGAAAATGGCTGCATGCATTTAAAACAGCGCCTGCTGGAGTGCTGGAGACCATTATTAATATTACGGCATTAATTGTGACTGGTCTGTGGCTGACTATAAATTTGACTAGAGCTATTAGACACTACCCAGCTACCTGCCAACTCGACTTAATAGCTTTAGGTCCAACACCAGCAAAGTGATGCTGTGTACACTGTACAGTGTACAATCTCCCCAGGGAGCGATCGGTAATTTTAATTTACATGAAATGTATAAATAAATAGTTTTAAATTTCTTAAGTTCGTTATATTTTAATATAATTAACTGTTTAGAAGTGCATGAACTAATAATTAGGCAGTAATTCACGATAATTCCTGAAGGAAAAGACGTTTTTGAAGGGTTAATAGCGTTGGTAAATTCAGTTAAAATCACTGATTGCTCCCTGGCTATCCCCACTGGGTTGACCCAACGGGATCAAAACAGCACCACTGGTCGCGCTCACTTCCTGAGCATCATGCGGACGTGTCATTTCAATGGAAGGATCGGCGTGTACAGACCTTTCTCGATCGTAATTTATGTTGTAGACCATCCCTTTCAGTCATAGTAAGTAATACAACTTGTAATCAGATGGTTCCTGATCACACAGACGATTTCTGAGGCAGATCTGCATTACGAGATTTCGAATTTCCGATTTTCGCGGGTTTTTTTCCACTTGTCAATTGCAAAAGGTAGCCGTTCACGAACGACTACCTAAAAATTGTAATTCTCAAAATATTCATTTTTAATGCTTCTCTTAAACACCAAAGTTCACAGGTGAGGTTTTTGTGCCTGATCAAACTAAAGTTGAGACAAACTTCCCACTGGCAGACCAATTTTGCTTTTACATTGTATTGGTTGCCATGGAAACGAGAAATCATAACAAGTTTGAAGTTTCTAGTCATTATCATACACTTTGATATCTTATACTCCAAAACGATTTCATTAAACCCGCTAGTGTTTTATGTGGAAATGTTGCTGAGAGTGTCGTCTTTCAAAACCTGAGCGAGATTTTTATGTTTCATGTCTATTTACTGCACTAAAATGGTTTCCAAGGCAATAAGTCAGGACAAACAAGTTTATAAGAATTTTGGAATTTATCAATATCTCAACTAATAGACATGCCATAGTGCTCATTTTTGGACATAATCATTGTGGCAGGATGACCTTCAGAAAAGTGAACCCTCGGATGTGTAGCATGGCCCTGGTTGCCATGGAGACAGAATATCATAACAAATTTGAAGTTTTCAGTCATTGTCACACACTTTGATCTCTTATACTCCAAAATCATTTTATTAAACTCGCTAGTGTTGTATATGGAAATGTTGATGAGAGTGTCCTCTTTCAAAACCTGTGTGAGATTTTTATGTTTTATGTCCAGTTATTGCACTAAAATGGTTTCCAAGGCAAGAAGTCAGGACAAACGAGTTCACAAGAATTTTGGGAATTTATCAATATCTCAACTAATAGACATGTCTTAGTGCTCATTTTTGGACATAATCATTGTGGCAGGATGTCCTTCAGAAAAGTGAACCCTCAGATGTGTGGCATGGTATTGGTTGCCATGGAGACAGAATATCATAACAAATTTGAAGTCCTCGTCATAATTGACACATTTAGAGCTCTCATATTCTAAAATGATCTCATAAAACCTGCAGCTGTGATACATGAAAATGTTTGGGAGAGTGCCCTCTTTCCAAATACGGGTTAGATTTGTATGTTTCTTGGAAATTTATTTCATTATAACTATTTCCAAGGCAACATATCGGGTCAAACATTTTTGATGAATTTTGGAATTTCTGAATATCTCAGAGATCATAGAATCTGATATGCCATCTTGCTCATTTTTGGATATAATCATTGTGGAAGGATGACCTTCAGAACAGTGAACCCTCCATGTCATGTGCCTTGGTTGCCACGGAAACAAGAAGTCAAAACAAATTTGAAATTTCCCGTTGATTTATAAATAACACGCTTTGGTATCTTTTGCACTAAAGTTATTCATAAAACCAAAAAGTGTTGTGAATCTAGATGTCTCAGAGTGTCCTCTTTCAAAACATAGACAAGATTTGTTTTATGTTATTTATCTTACAAAACCGTTTCTGAGACAACAAGTCAAGGCAAACAATATATTCGAATTTTGTAATTTATCAATATCACAACCTGTATCCTGACCATCATGTTCAATTTTATGACAAACCATTATGTAGCAATGACCGTCAGAAAAGTGACCCTCCATTGGATATTGTGGTCCTTGTTGCCATGGAAATGCATAAATCTTTAGATATTATAGGTAATTTTGAGAGTTTAACAAATTAAATTTTGTGAGATCAATGAATTTCCAATCAACAATGCATTTGTACATAATTAGGCATTTTTCAATTCCAGTGTGTCCGACCTATTATGTACCCGTGCTTTTTCAATGTATCTCCAAATTAATAATGCCATCTGGATATGTTTTACACATGGTCATATATGTGCCATGGAGCCAATACACCAATTTTGTCAAAACATGACACTTCAATGAGGCGTTGTGACAAACAGTCAAGTTTTGGGTGTTCACACTTATTATGCAATTTCTTCAAATTCCCTCGAAAAGAACCAAAAATCTATCCAACTGATCATAAATACCATGAATGTTTACCTCATAACACAGGGGAATGTAGAACCATCATTTCAACCATGGATGAATTCATGATCAAAAAATGCATATAACTATCCTGCATTGACATAGCATTGAAATTGCAATTTATTGCATTGAAAAGATCATGTAAGCCAGACAAAAATTAAACCATTATCAAACTTATACCTTCCTTTCCATAGGTTGAGAGCTCACCCCAAACCAAAGAACATCACATTGCAACAATGACTGGCCATGCAATTGAAAATATCTTGAAATTGATGGAGCTCATAAGATTTGTCAATACTATTTCTATGGGAAACTGAACTGGGAATTTTCCACTTGCCATTATGTTTCCGAGAGATGCAGGGTTTGATGGTTCGTCACAAAGGACTAAAGAAGGGGCCTAAAGACACATTCTAAGGATAATTTGCTGTGATATGACGTGTTTTGACAGCAAGATGGACTTCTGTTTTTGAAAAATGGTACTTCCAATGGTTTTCCAATACAATTGTATAATTTTTATCACTTGATCATGAAGGCATCCATGTTTATTATGACATGGCATTTTATGATCAGTTTGATCAATTTTTGGAGCCTTTCGAGGAGAGTGGGGGATTACAAGAGACCATGGCATCAAATGTGTGAAATGCAAGATGTCACTGCTTCAGTTTAGGTTTGCAAATTTACACTTCAGTACATTGTCTGGGTGAAAAATTATGACACATGAAAAACTTGCAGATCAAGAGTTATCTCATTATATATATATATGCAAATTCCATCACCTTTAAACTGAGAATCTGCGTCATTTCAGCCAGTTAATTGGTGAAAATCAGCCAATTTTGACACTTAAAATTGCAGGAATGTCTTGAAATGTTCACAGAATATAATGTTTTAAAGCATTTTCTACAAAGTCATACCTCCCTTTAGCCTCAAAACAGCCTCAAAACAGCCCCAAAACAGCTGCGACAAGATACCTTGTCGCAACTGTTCTACTATGCTTTGTTTCCCACCCTTGACAGCTGCACTGTCCAGGAGGATCTTCCTATTTACCTCAATGGTATCTAAAATATTAAGGATACCCCTACAAACCTTTAATTCAATGCAGGACTGGAGCACAAGTACTTATTTGTTGAGACTATGTTAAGCTTAAATTAGATTAGTGATAGGATGACCTGAAGCGTGCTAACAAGCTTTTCCAGCTTCTAAATAGCAAAAGAGGATGCTTAGTGCCACTAAAAATTATTTGACTTTAGCGACGTGACTCCGGTGACAATTTGTGAAGTCAATTGAAATGTAACATGGTTAATAAGTTATCTATAATATCAATAATATGTATGTGTTTCCATTACAAACAAGACTGCAATGTCCCATGGAGGATTCACTTTTCTGAAGGAGATACATACACAATGATTATGTGGGCAATTCCGTAAAGTCCGATTCACGGATTTCACATCTTAGCAGCTTGTGTAGCCCTACCATTACACCTCAGCTATTTCTTTCTTATCTGGGCATGAGGCCAGGTAATAGGGGTACCAGAGAAGCCATCAACCAAAGCTCCAAGTATAACAGGAGCTGACCTACAAATCAAATATCATGGTGTCGGACGTACATCACACAGTGTACGTCCGACACCATGAAATTTGGCAATAGCTCAACTCCTGTTACACTTGGCGCTTTGGTTGGTGGCTTGTCTGATACCCCTATTACCTGGTCTCATGCCTAGATAACAATGATATAGCTGAGGGGTAATGGTAGGGCTATACAAGCTGTTAAAGTGTCAAATCTGTGAATCAGACTTTACGGAATTGCCCATGTCATAAAATGAGCAAGTTGTCAAGAGTATCAGTTAAGATATTGACGAATTAAAAAAATCATTCAATTGTCTTTACCTATTCCATTGTCTTGAAAACCTTTCAGTGGATAAATTTTACATCATACATAAACATCTTGCCCAGGTTCAGAAAGAGGACATTCTCACAATGCATTTTAATGTTCAACACTTGCTGGTTTTATGTAATTATTTTTGAGTAAAAGAGACCAAAGTGTGTTAATTATGAATCCCCTCGAAACATCATAGTTGTTATTTCTTGTTTCCATGATAACTAATACTTGTAATAAAATGTCATGGAGGGTTCACTGTTCTGAAGTTCATCCTTCCACAATGATTATAATTATACAGAAATGAGCAAGATGACATGTCTATTAGTTGAGATATTGATAATGTCTCAACCTCATCAAAATTATTTGACCCGATGTGTTGCCTTGGAAATAGTTTTAATGTAATAAATTTCCATGAAACATACAAATCATATCCATATTTGGAAAGAGGACACTCTCACAAGCATTTTCATGTGGCACAACTGCAGGTTTTATGAGGTAATTTTAGAGTATAAGAGTTCAAAGTGTGTTAATTATGGCCAGAACTTCAAATTTGTTATGATATCCTGTCTCCATGGCAACCAATACCATGCCACACATCCAAGGGTTCACTTTTTTGAAGGTCATCCTGTCACAATGATTATGTCCAAAAATGAGCACTATGACATGTCTATTAGTTGAGATATTGATAAATTCCAAAATTCTCGTTTACAAACTAGTTTGTGCTGACTTATTGCCTTGGAAACCATTTTAGTGCAATAACTAGACATGAAACATAAAAATCTCGCACAGGCTTTGAAAGAGGACACTCTCATCAACATTTCCATGTACAACACTAGCGGGTTTAATGAAATTATTTTTGAGTATAAGAGATCAAAGTGAGCAATAATGACTGGAAACTTCAAATTTGTTATGATTTCTTGTTTCCATGGCAACCAAGACCATGCCACATATCTGAGAGTTCACTTTTCTGAAGGTCATCCTGCCACAATGATTATGTCCAAAAATGAGCACTATGGCATGTTTATTAGTTGAGATATTGGTTAATTCCAAAATTCTTATAAACTTGTTTGTCCTGACTTATTGCCTTGGAAACCATCTTAGTGCAATAACTAGACATAAAACATAAAAAGCTCACACAGGTTTTGAAAGAGGACACTCTCAGCATCATTTCGGTATATGATTCGGCCTGTTGTACTTCCGTGCGGGGTATCTCCTTAAATATTGGACTTTTTGGCTTCTGTTTCCTCTACTAATAGGCGTATGGCGCGCGCGATTTTTTGGGGGGGGGGGCGAGCGACATTTACCAGAATTTCAGGATCTAGTTTTAGTACCATTTCAAATGAAATTGGCTAGAAATCATTAATTTTCAATAGTGTTTATCTAATCATCTGCCCAAATTTTTCAGCCTTTTTGCCCGAATCTTACCGTTTCCAAAACTTTTGGCCCCCCCTCTGATACGCCTATGCTTGAAGGCTGGTATCTCTCTTTAGGTGGAGTTGTATAGATCTATGAGATGTGGCGTCTAGAGGATGAACTCTCTGTTGCGAGATGGTCTCTTATATCAGGGCAGTCTCCTGTGGCAGAGTGGTCTCTTTTGAGATGTGGTGTTTTCCCAGGGAGATGGTCTCTTATTTCAGGATAGTCTCTTTAGGTGGAGTTGTATCTATGAGATGTGGTGTCTAGAGGGTGTTCTCTCTGTTGCGAGTTGGTCTTTAATTTCAGGGCAGTCTCCTGTGGCAGAGTGGTCTCTTTTGAGATGTGGTGTCTCGCAGGGAGATGGTCTCTTATTTCAGGATAGTCTCTTTAGGTGGAGTTGTATCAATGAGATGTGGTGTCTAGAGAGTGTTCTCTCTGTTGCAAGTTGGTCTTTCATTTCAGGGTAGTCTCCTGTGGCAGAGTGGTCTCTTTTGAGATGAGGTGTCTCGCAGGGAGATGGTCTCTTATTTCAAGATAGTCTCTCTAGGTGGAGTTGTATCTATGAGATGTGGTGTCTAGAGGGTGTTCTCTCTGTTGCGAGATGGTCTCTTATTTCAGGGCAGTCTCCTGTGGCAAAGTGGTCTCTTTTGAGATGTGGTGTCTCGCAGGGAGATGGTCTCTTATATCAGGATAGTCTCTTTAGGTGGAGGTGTATCTATGAGATGTGGTGTCTAGAGCGTGAACTCTCTGTTGCGAGTTGGTCTCTCATTTCATGGCAGTCTCCTGTGGCAGAGTGGTCTCTTTTGAGATGTGGTGTCTCGCAAAGAATGGTCTCTTATTTCAGGATAGTCTCTTTAGGTGGAGTTGTATCTATGAGATGTGGTGTCTAGAGGGTGTTCTCTCTGTTGCGAGATGGTCTCTTATTTCAGGGCAGTCTCCTGTGGCAAAGTGGTCTCTTTTGAGATGCGGTGTCTCGCAGGGAGATGGTCTCTTATATCAGGATAGTATCTTTAGGTGGAGGTGTATCTATGAGATGTGGTGTCTGGAAGGTGAACTCTCTGTTGCGAGTTGGTCTCTCATTTCATGGCAGTCTCCTGTAACAGAGTGGTCTCTTTTGAGATGTGGTGTCTCGCAAAGAATGGTCTCTTATTTCAGGATAGTCTCTTTAGGTGGAGTTGTATCTATGAGATGTGGTGTCTCATATATATTTATTGTCACATTTGACACATTCAGGAGTGCTCCTGAGCGCACACTCAAGCGCTTGAATGTGCGTTCCAGCGCATCTCTCTCCTGGGGATGCTATCCATCGCATCTGTGAAGGTGCCATCCAGCGCATCCCTGGGCATGCTATCCCTCGCACTCTTGAGGGTGTCATCTATGACCTCGAGTGGTTATGCCATCCAGGACACTCGTGGGGGTGCCACTCTTGAAACTGCGAGTGAGCGCATCTTATAATGCTACTGGGGCTGTTATTGGTGACAGCCTATAATAACCACACAACATGGTGGGAGTGTGATCCAGCGGACCCTTGAGAGTGTGATCCAGCGCACCTTAGACATTATTCAGCAATAGCATGTCAGTACAACACTGTTATTTGCAGCTATGTGATAACATGGAAATATATAAATGGTAACAGAAATGAGACAGAAAACAAGACGGGTAGCTGAACAGACAGATTGATAGACAGGCCCAGAGAGAGAGACAGAGACAGAGTAACAGAGACTTGCAGGGGCGTATCTAGAACTGGCCTGAGGGGGCATTACATGGCATGAATAAGGGCTGTGGCTTTTCCTATCTCTTCCATGTTAATTTTGGGCCTGACGGGGGGGGGGGCAATGGCCCAATTCCCCCCCCCCCTAAATAAATACGCCACAGATAGATAGACAGATCTATAGATAGATAGATAGATAGATAGATAGATAGATAGATAAATAGATAAATAGATAGAGAGATAGGTAGATAGGTAGAAAAAGGTAAGTTGGATTGATGGATAAGTAGCATTTCTTGTGAAAGTATGAAATAATGCTGTGGCTATTAAACATTAAATAGGCTGTAAATATAAATGATATTGCAGTAAAGTTTCCATTGCGTTTCATGACACAATCAGTAGTGCGCTGGATGACACCTTCAAGAGTGCTCTGGATGACACATTCCAGCTTCGTGAATATGGGCTCAGTAGTACTCCTGAGCAGGCAATAGTTGACGCTTGGGAGCTTCAACGTGCGCTGGATTGCATAGCCATGCATGCTATTAGGCGCGCTAGATAGCATAGTCCAGCTCCACGCGTGCGAGTGAATGCACATCCACACGTGTGGCTGTACAATATATAACAGGCCCACGCTTCTCACGCGCGTGGAGGTGCAATCTGTGGTCGCGTGAGGGTGTTCTCTCTCGCAATAAATATACCTCGGTGTCTAGAGGGTGAACTCTCTGTTGCGAGACAGTCTCTTATTTCAGGGCAGCCTCCTGTGGCAGAGTGGTGTCTTTTGAGATGTGGTGTCTCGCAAAGAATGGTCTCTTATTTCAGGATAGTCTCTTTAGGTGGAGTTGTATCTATAAGATGTGGTGTCCAGAGGGTGTTCTCTCTGTTGCGAGATGGTCTCTTATTTCAGGGCAGTCTCCTGTGGCAGAGTGGTCTCTTTTGAGATGCGGTGTCTCGCAGGGAGATGGTCACTTATGTCAGGATAGTCTCTTTAGGTGGAGTTGTATCTATAAGATGTGGTGTCCAGAAGGTGATCTCTCTGTTGCGAGATGGTCTCTTATTTCAGGGCAGTCTCCTGTGGCAGAGTGGTCTCTTTTGAGATGTGGTGTCTAGCAGGGAGATGGTCTCTTATTTCAGAACAGTCTCTTTAGGCGGAGTTGTATCAATGAGATGTGTCTAGGGGGTGATCTCTCTTTTGCGAGATGGTCTCTAATTTCAGGAGCCTCTTGCGGGAGGGTGATCTCTTGTAAGACGTGGTTTCTCAGAGGGAAGATGGTCACTCATTTCAGGACAGTCTCTTGTGATGTAGTTGTCCCTTTTGAGAGGTGGTGTCTTGAATGGAGATTAGAGGTTTCTTTTGGAGGGTGGTCTCTTATGGGATGGTCTCTTATGGGAGGGAGGTCTCTTATTGGAGGACAGTCGCTAATTGGAGGTTGGTCTCTTATTTGAGGATTGTCTTTTGGATGGTGTCTCTCTTCAGAGACCAAGGTTTCTTAAGAGAGATTTGAGGGTAATTTAAGGACAGTCTTGTGTTGGAGGTTGGTCTCTTAAGAAGGTGGTCCCTAATCAAAGGGTGGTCTTTTGGAGGGTGTCTCTCTTCAATGATCAGTGGTTTCTCAAAGGAGACTGGTGGGTAATTTCAGGACAGTGTTTTTTGAAGGGTGGTCTCTATGGGAGGGTAGTCTCTTATTGGAGGGTGGTCTCTTATAAGAGGTTGGCATCTTATGACAACGTGTCTCTAATCAGACGGAGGTCTTTTGGTGGGTGTCCCCCCTCAGTGATCAGTTGTTACTTGAAGGCGATTGGTGTGCCATTTTAGGACAGTATCTTGTTCAAGGGTGTTCTCTTATGGTAGAGTGGTCTCTTATGAGAGGGTAGTCTCTAATTGGATGTTGGTTTTTTTGGAGAGTGTCTTCATTCAGTGACCAGTTGTTTCTTGAGGAAGATTGGTTGGTCATTTCAGGACAGTCTCTTGTCACAGGGTGGTCTCTTATAATTGTAGGGTTGTCTCTATAGTAGGGCAGCCTCTTATAGGGAGGTGGTCTCTTATAGTAGCTAGGGCAGTCTCTTATGATAGGCTGGTCTCTAATCAGAGGTTTATCATTTGAAGGCTGTATTTCGTCAGTGACTAGTGGTTTCTTAAGGGAGACTGGAGGATCATTTCAGGACAGTCTCTTGTTGGAGGGTGGTCTTTTATGGGAGTGGTTTATTGTTGGCTCTCTTTAGAAATGGTTGCTTAAATGGGATTATCCTCTCATCAAAAGACAGACCTACACTCTAATGGAGGATGATCTCTTACAGGGAAAAAATAAGAACTTAAAAAAAAGCTGATGCATGAGGTCAAAAGTGAAGCCACAATGAAATTGGAACACGGTCACAGGAGTTGACATTTCACGCCTAATAAATAACTTTGCTCTATTTGTGAGAATGAACTATCCTTTCTGTCTTCTATGGGACATACAACTAATATTTCTAATGATGCAAAGTCATTTTCACTCATATTTAATAGAATGTCGCAATCCATTTTTTTTGTTACGTAGCATGTAGTCTCTAATCAGCTGTGGTGTAAGATAGGCAATTCAAAAAATTGTGTAGACGCAGAATCTGTGAAAATATGGCAAATTACCAGTGATGGGCAAGTTAACAAAAAAAATGTTAACTTAGTTAACAGTTAATAAGTTAATGAAATTATTAGCAAAGCTATAGTTAATCGGTTAAAATTGTGGCTGAGTTAACTGAAGTTAAAGTTAAAAAGTTAAGTAAATTTTTTTTTACTTCGATAAAAATAGCAGACAATATCTGTGAAAATATTTACTGCAAGTGCCAGAATGAGGCTCATCTGTCTCAAAAAGAGGCACAGGTTAAATTTTCAGACAGAGGCACTCAGACATTAGCTGTCTGAGTATCACTATTTAGCTATCTTTTATCAACTCCAGTCTTTTTCATGCAAAAATGTGTCTTTTTTGCAGCTTTTTTTAATGAAATTAACATAACATTACTTGAACCTTCCATTAGAATAGAATTCTGAATTTACCCACATTTTCAGCCCTAATTAAATATGAGGTGTGAATTGAGGGTTTCAGATGACCGACATTCAGCACTGGGGTATCAAAGGGGCAATTAGGCAATTAGTGCAGTCAGTAACTCTGCCAGTCTCCCTCCCCAATAGTTAGGTGCCCAGATATTTTCCGTAAATATAGGCAGACACAATAGTGTGTAAAAAAATTATGTTATAAATTTAAGTATTCACCTATTTCATACTTTTGCCGTTTTAATGTAATCTATATGCATGCAGATTGCAGAAAGCAACCCTCATATTCTTAACTTACATTGTATCCTAGTAGTGTGCGAACCAATTGAGAATTGCTCTAAATACTTCAAACTGAATCAAGTGTTTACTCAATTGTAAAGTGTTTGAAAACCCGTTTTTCAGTCAGCTTCGCTAATACCTATCATGCTTCTATAATGCACGGGTTTGACTTGTTTGTGAAAGCCTTTTTAAGGTGTCAAATCTAAAACATAATCCTACAATAATTCATGGACCCTTTCTTCTTTCCGTCCCAAAGTACAGGGTGCCCATTCACAAAAACTTGCAAGCAACTTTTCTCACCCATCAGAAGGACATATATAGGATGGGTTTTATGTTCAAAATTTAAATTTAATATGCTGCCCCTCCCCTATATTTCACGGGTGTTGCGCAAATAATTTCTAAATTCAGTTTAGATTGACTTACATCAATTCTTTCCTCAGGCCCTCCCAATTGCCACGTGCCATGCTAGTTAAAATGATTGTTGATTGCTTTATTAAAGGTAACGGCATTATGTAAACTGTTTACAAATAAACAATTATCATTGATAAGGACCTTCGTAAAAGACAATCAGCTTGTTAATATTGAAAAAAAAAAAAACTGACAGACACTATCTATCTATCTATCTGTCTATCTGTCTATCTATCTATCTATCTATCTATCTATCTATCTATCTATCTATCTATCAATCTATCAATCTATCTATCTGCAAAATCAATCTATTGATCTATCAATCTATCAATTTATCTATCTATCTATCTGCAAAAATCAGCGAAATGTTCAGATGAATTTACAAAATCGATTTATCTCTGTGTTTTTTTTCTTCTAATTGTTGTGTAACATCAATTGAGGAGGCAAACACAAATGTATACCTGATATGAACGTTTAATATTGAATTATCCTATTAAAGGTATAACTTTATCTAAATTACACAGTTATGCTGGCTTAGTGTACTACAATTAATACTAGGCCTAAGTTATATACAAATTATACATATGATAATATCAATATGATAATTGGGTAAATTTATGTGTTGTATTACTTGAGCATGAGTTTAATTTATTTATTGTTACATAAGATTATAACATGTCCAAGAATTGCTAAGATAAGAAATTATGTATGGCTAAGTATAATTTAGCATCTACAGGGTGGGCCTATTGACTATATAAAGGCCCATATTAGGCCTATACATGTATCATTAAATGATTTATCCGATATTATCACGTATAGTCACTAAAAGTATGCAGTAGTGAAATCTTATCAATCTTTACATAGTTATCACACACTGATTTTAAACATTCATGGCATCCAAGGGCCGTGAATATGTATACACAATTCAATCCATGCACAGAAGTTTATTTGAGTGTGAGATACCTTTTTGAAAAAAAAAATCGTATTACAATAACTTGTGTATAGTAGTGCTTGCAGGTTCTTTTTCTTCAGACTGCAGACTAATATAAGTGACCTTTTCATTAAGAAATGCCCCCCCCCTCCCTCATCCAGGGTACCTCTTACGGGACAGTCAAGGGCACCGGGTCTGATCTTGCAGGGAAGGTCAATGGTCAGCTGCCCTTCCAACGCCCCCCCCCCTCAAATGTAATTCATGAACAACAGTCAGTAATACCCAGAATAAGATCATTTAATTTCTGCATGGATAAATAAAGTGACAGATACATGATGGTATGATATTATATAGCCCTGTATATAATATCTTGTAAATGCTTAATAATAATTAACCATACATAATTTCATATCATACAGATGCTAGACTTATGCAATAAATTACTTGGGTACCCATTCATCACGTATCAGTCACTTCATTTATTCATGCAGAAATTAAATGATTTTATTCTGGGAATTAAGCCCAATTAGCATACTATACAGTGTATAATTGCAGTAGCACTCAACAAGCATAACAGTTACTGTGATTCAGATTTTAGATAAGGTTATTCTTTAAACCAGCAACAGAGTAATTGAATCATGAAGCTATTATTTGGTCATGCCTGAACAATACAATGTTTAGAGAGCAGGGCTCTCAAAATTTTTCAATAATTAGGCCTGAATATTTTACTTTGTGCTAAGTTATTGTTTTCGTTCTTTACTTGAAAGTGAATTAAGTCCACCTGGATAGGGCTTAGATAGATAGATTGATTGATAGATAGATAAAAATTGTGTTATGCAATACCTTAGGTCTAATCAAACAATCAAAAAGTAGCTTGACTGAAACAATCAACAAATAGCTTGACTGACAATCAACAAATAGCTTGACTGACAAGCAAAAAGCCTGTGGATATAGCTAGTCAAAATTAAGCGAGAGGCCTAAGTATGATTTGCAGTCAAACACGATTGAATTTGCAGTCAAGAAATAGATAGCATTCCTGGTTAGGTATTAGTTATAGATACCTGATTTTCGGTTTGTAACATGCATTTTTGTCACTTAGATGCCTCTTTAGATAAAATGTTTGACAAATAAATAATAATTTGATTGTTTGTTTTACTTGTAAACAGAGTAAAACACGCAAAATTGTCAGTTATGCGGTGTGTTATATGCCTGTTTTTCCAATTGGAAAAGTATCATGGTGTTCAAATGAACAAAATGCAGTAATTTAATCTATCAATTATCTTGGCTTCTACAGGCCCTAGATCTGTGATTCAAACAGGAAACTTAATTTTGTGTTTAAAGCAGCACACTATTTATGGTATGGATGCTTTTTTAGCAAATTTTTATTAAAAAGTTTAAATTTGTTAGAAAGTTAAGGGTGTTATGTAACAGCAGGGAACTGCTCTCTCCTGCGATCGTTTGCTTCGGTCATTGGAGAGGGTTACGCAATCTGGGACAATTACCCCAGGTGCTAATTGGATAATTGCTCGGATTCAAGGTCTGAAAATGTGGATTCGAATCCGAGTTGAGGGGTCTCAACTCGGATATGCTCTAAAGGAATGTTCAAGTAATGATTTATTAAATTAACTCACTTGTAATTAAGTAATGGAAGTTATTAACTTACCTTGATGCAAAAAAGGATATTAACTTAATAACTAGTTACTCAATTTGTTAACTTCGTTATTAACGGATTAACGATTAACTAGTTAATGCCCACCACTGCAAATTACAATACACATAAAAAGTTTGTTTTTACTTTACATTTTGTGTATGAAAAATATAAAGTTGAAAAAAAGACGACACTTATTTAAACTTTCACCAAATTCACCTGATAACTTCTACTCCCCTTGAAACCACTGGCGGCCCATATATAGTCACATTGACATGCATCAATGGTGCCGCCTGCAGAGCTAACAGACCCAGCAGACTGAGACGCAGTGCTGCTATGCTAAGGGGGGCGACCATTTAAAGGCCACACATAATTGATTCTTAGCTTCGCGGACCCGCCGACACAATAGATTTCCTGCCGATGGGAAAAAAAAAAATTTTTTTTTTGACATTATAAATTTTTTTTTTTCACCTTTTTTTTTTTTGTCCTACCGACCGACCCTAGAAAACGGGCCTTGAGAGGAATCCGAGAAGCTAAAGATCAATTATGTGTGGCCTTATTTATTAATTTATTAATAGGGGGGGGCCCGGGGGGCTTGGAGTTTTCCTCGTTGGGAAATTATTTATTTCAAGCGTGCAAAGTCCAAAATATTCATTCTAAATCAAGCAACGCCAAAGTTAAGAAAAACCCCAACCAGCAAGAAAGAATTTATTTATTTCACCAAAACTAAACAAGAAATTATTTATTTTACCAATACTGAATTATTTATGTGTAAAAAAAAAACTCCAAGCCCGCCACCCCGATAATATGAAATGGTCACCCCCTAAATGCCAAACTCACTGCAGTACATGAGCAGGCGTCTGAGGACAGTGAGGTGAGAGACATACAGGTTCTCCATAACAAGTTCAAAGTTGATCAAAATACAAACAATGACAACCAAAGACGTCAACGATACCCAGAATAAGCAACCTCCACTTTGCCTAACTGCTAATTAAATCGGAAAAGTGACAGCAATCTAATTATTTGCTTAACAAACCTTTTATGTGAAGAGACATCCAGATCCAACACCGGTACCGCTGCCATTTTGTAAGTCATGTGACACGTTGCAACTCTCTGGCCTGGGAGATCGAAATCCACCATGGCCTCCAGTTCCGGTAAACAATGTGGTTGACAGCAGCAATGTCAAACCGGTGTTTGCTGACATTTGGACGTTCTAGAGGGTTAAAACAGTTGAGAGTGTGTGCATTAGCAAGTAGAAATGGTTATTCAACAGCCACGGCCACTGTGGAGGAGAGGGAGGATCTGTATCCCGCCATCAAACCACTTTATCCACCTGGAGACTGGGGAGGCATGTCCAGAAAAATTGCCTGGAAGTTCTATGAAGAGGGGGTTGAGATCAACAAAATCCCCCACTTGAAAAGGCGCCTGCAAGCAATGGCAGGGGAGGTCTTCCATCCATATTACAATGTACAACTTGTGGATCACAGGCCTATTCTTCCGTACAAACTGTTCATAACTAAAACCCATGTAGAAAATGGGTTACCAGACTTGTACAGTGCACTCTCTGAAGAGTTGGATTCCAAATATGACCAACTAAAATCCGAGGTCCAAGATAGTATACTCCAAGCCCATGATGAACTGTATCTCCTCCGCATGAGAAGGACCTTTGTACCGTTCACCACCCCCTACTTCGCACAGCTGACCCTCAAGGCCCTGTTCAATCGCATCACTGCCTCATTATCAACAGAGAAAGAGCATTTCCTCAGGGCACAGGTTGATGAGGATGTTCCAATTGAGACATTCTGGTTGAAATCAGGGTACAGCGACATCATCAAGACAGGAAATCTACATTACACAGAGGCGTTGCGGTTAAGAGTCACTTACGATGCCACTATGCAAATCCGAACAGAGCAACCTTTGCCTGAGGTACCTCAATTGAAATTATACTTAACCAAACATAAGTTTCCCTCGCTTAGTTTTGGAGGTACATGGTAGCTACCTGCTTTACTCATGTTCTTATCGTTGTCTCTTTTTCAGTTCGCTCCTCAGGATGCAGAAATAAGTCAAGGAGATTACCAGCAGTACCCTTATCATCCAAGGAGTCTTGTACAGTCCTATGCCTATCTCAGACCAAAAACTGTGTCAGGTATGTATTTCAGTTTCAAAAAGATAATGAAATTTTCATAAAGGTTTACTACAAAATACTCTTTTCCAGCAGAGAAATATGAAAGTGTAATTTTCTT
This sequence comes from Platynereis dumerilii, assembly GCA_026936325.1. NCBI lineage: Eukaryota > Metazoa > Annelida > Polychaeta > Phyllodocida > Nereididae > Platynereis > Platynereis dumerilii. The sequence goes on from JAPTHN010000002.1 coordinate 112,599,236, forward strand.
CATTCCAGGCCACTGGCTGGACGACCCTTGTGAATTTGCCCACACTGTCATTTGTGGAGTTGACCGAGCATGGACCAATTTTAGGGAATCACATGGAATTGACCTGGCCTTGAAAGAAACCCTGGCGATGGCTGTGATGACAGGATTTGGATCCACAGTAGCACAAGCCCACAACCAAGGTAACATCTTTGACAAGAATCAATGGAGGAGACACAAGTTTTATAACTTTATGTCATTTCTTTAAACTAAACAATTAACATAAGTTGCACAAAGCACTTTAAAGCGGCCCTCGTGGGGAGCAGTTTGAGAAATATGCGAGTAAATCGTAAATGAGGCATTTAAATTTATTAAGGGGTGGGGTGCATCTAGGGGGAGGGGGCACCTGAGGGCACATTGGAGGAGGGCGCACCCCGGGGAGGCACTGACCCAGAGGGCCGGCACCAGAGGGGGCACCCAGGAGCACCTTGGGGTGACTTTGGGAGGAGGGCAGCTCAGGGGGCACCTTTGGGGGCACATCAAGGGGAACCTCAGTGGGCACCAGGGGCACCTTGGAGCAGGGGGATATTGGGGCAACTTGAGGGGACCTTCGGGGCACTTCGAGAGGGGGCACCTTGGGAGGGGGCACATGGGAAGGGAGGCAACTTGGGAGGGGGCACTTCGGGGGGCATCTTTTGGGGAGGCACCTCAGGGGGGGCAACCTTGGGGGAACCTGGGAGAAGGGGGCACTGAGCTCTTCGGGAGGGGTCACCTTGGGGGCACTGTGGAGGAGGGGGTAGCTCGGATGAGAAGGGCACCTCGGGGGGGGGGAATGGCTCCTCAGGGGAACCTGGAAGAAGGAGGCACTGACCCAGAGGGCCGGCAGGGGGCATCTTGGGGGCACATTGGAGGCGGGGGGGCATTCTCGAGGGCACCTGGGAGAAGGGGGCTGGGATCTCCCAGGCCAGCTCTTGGGAAGGGAGCACCAGGGGGTACCTTGGAGGAGGGGGGCACCTCAGATAGGAGGATGGGGGCACTGTGTAGGAGGGGGGCTCCTTGCTACTGGATGTTGTGGGGGGGGGGGGCACCTATGAGGGAACCTGGGAGAATGGGGCACTGAGCTCTTGGGAAGGGGGGCACTTGGGGGACACGTTGGAGGAAGGGGCACCTCGGTTGAGGGGGGCACCTTGGGGGGAACCTGGGAGAAGGAGGCACTGACCAAGAGGGCCGGCACCCAGGAGCAGGGGGCACCTTGGGGGCACATTGGGGGGGGGGCATTCTCGAGGGGCACCTGGGAGAAGGGAGGAGGGGACACCTCAGATGGGAGGATGGGGGCACTGTGGAGGTGGGGGACTCCCTGCTCCTGGGTGCCCTCGGGGGGGGGGCACCTCAGGGCGAACCTGGGAGAATGGGACACTCAGTAACCATAGCGGCTCTCTTACAGTCTAAGAGGGCCGCTAAAAATTCACCATTTCTATACTGAAACATTGATGAGTAAGCTCGATGTTACCTCAGTCATCTTTTTCAATCATTGGCAATCAATGTATAAAACTAAAGACCAAGATACACGGAGTCAAACTCAAAAACTAAATAGTGTAATCTTAGTGATCCTTCGATAAACTGATCATCCGATCCTATCATACAATGAGAAAAAAGGTCTGAAGCAACAATAAATTTTTTAAACAGTTAAAGATCAAGCCTGATTCGTTTCTCTCTTTCACAGGATTCAGCCAGTACTGGGATGTGACCTACCCGTTTACGACCCAAGTGATCATCAGTGACGGCCAATACATCCGTTTTGGAGCGTATCAACTAAACACTTTGCAGCTGGCCAAGGACGACACTGCCAACAAACTGAGAAACATTATGTGGACTTCTGACTGTGAGAGACTTTATGATGTAATCGAAGATGGTCAATTGAAAGGATTCAATGATGACGTTTGCAAAAACTTAATTAAGTTCATGCTTTTGTCACCAAGGAATAGGGGTGTCGATATGCGTCCCTATTTGCCAGAATATCCCTCTCCCCTCAATGGTAAAGCTTTGATTAATAACGTTGGCGAAGAGCCATTTGAACACAAGAAATTAGGAAGATTCGAAATTCCCCGAAATGCTTTGTATGACTCCATGGATTCATAAGGTGCTGTTAGAGATTGTTTGTATGGTGAATGAGCTTAATAAATATGTTTATAAGAAAATACCACCTGGATTGTCACTGATTATTATGTCAAGCAGTATTAAATACTCATTAGGAAAAGCAAACAAACTAGAAATGTATACTCATATATGACAAATTGCTGTATTTACAAATCATACATTTTTCACATTGAATAAATTGACTGTACTTGACACAATTACACACTAGTTGTGTAGTGGAGTGGTCTAAAGTAGGTGCATATACCGGTATCACATGTTATTGCAGTCTGTTGCAAGTTGAAAAAGAGTCTTAGTTGAGCATACCACGAGGATACTCATTTGTTGTTGATGATTTTCACCATTAGTTCATCTGCTATCATATTCAGTTTACATGAGCGTAACGTCTGGATCAGAACGTCTTTGTTGGCTTTTGGGTTTTTTGCAACCCAAGCCTTCAATGCGGAATATGCCTGTTCCCGTAAGTCTCTCGGGTGCGCTTCCTGGATATTGTCTATTTGACTGTCTGGCACACCTAATTTTCTCGCAAGGTTTCGCCAATTTTTCCCAACGTTGTCAGCTATGAAGTCAAATTCCTCATACATGTCTGCAAATAATTGAAAATATAATTTAGATATTTGATGCTGCTGAAAGAACGAGAAACAGGTCAAATAAACCAGTCAAATAATATTTTAAATTTTATGTAAATACTTACCATGTTCTACAGTTACACTTCGAACACCTGGAAGACAAGAGAACCGAATTTAATTACTCAAAATCAACTCTGACTTGAATTTCAAATTGTCTGGAGTGAACATTCATTTATAGACAATTGACAAAAGAGCAATATTTTTAGTCAAAGTACCTGATGTTGGTACGTGTGAATATACTGGAACGCAAGGTCCACCGCCTTTGTCGTAAACAGCTAAGACGTTGAGGACATCAGTTCTATTGTTGGTGCCTCTTTCTAGTAAGTGGAACAAGAAATCCAGATAATCCGCACTGAGGAGGTCCCTCTCTTCCAGGGCATCCCAGAGGTCCACTGGTGTTTTGATTTCCTCCTGAGCTCTCTTTGGGATCTTGTCACCACAGATAAACTTCATGGTGTTCAGTTCTTCTGTCCTAATTTTGTTGGCCAGATCTGCCAACATAGTTTTGTACCTCAGATCCATTGAACCTGCCTATATTTAGGATAATCCAGTGTTTAGTTCACTTGTTTGTCACAGTTTGTGGATTAAGGATGTGAAAGAGAAAACACCATTGTGGGGGAATTCCCAGAATGACGTCACGATGTGTCTCCCCTTTTCTCGTGTCTGATTGGTCCAGCTCAGCGTCATGAGGGGGCGTTTCTGAAAATGGCGAGGATGACAGCTCAAGTGCATGTGTGTCTCTCTCTTTTGATGCTGTTTTGTTATGTCTGTGCTGCTAACAAGTACTCAAAACAATTCAACAAGCACAATGAAGCATCAAGGGACATTTATGAAACCAATGATGAACTTTTTAAGAAGAAGTTGCCCCAGATGTATGAGGAAAGACCCTTCAGGATATTAAAGGTCCAACTGGTTTGGGAGAAGGCAAAAAAGGTATGCCTGGATTCACAATAAATCAACTATGTCATTTATATATAGTGATTCCTGCCAAATTGCTGTAGTGCTTATAATTTGATGTTGCTATGGTCTAGTTCCCCTTTTAATTAAATTTTAGCCGGGGGGGGGGGGGGGGGATCCAGAATTCCGGTGGGGGGGGGGGGGGTCTATCGGGCTATCGTGTTGCGGAACACATAGTTCGAGACATAACGGTTTAATAACGCGACGAGCGATGATAAAATTGGCATGTAAAAATGATAAACTATTGGTCTGGTGGGGGGGGATGCATCCCCCCCCCCTGCGTCCATCCCTGATTTTAGCATATTACACATTTGTATTTGTATGTGACTGGATTTAATAGGGAGTCTATTATAGTACAATAAATAAAATATGCTCTGATTATGCATAATGGATCGTCTGGTTACAATAATTACAAATTATTGCTTTTAAATTTTTTTCAGCGCCTACCACAAAGTGAATGGCCCGATATATTCACGGATCTCAAGATCCAAGATAAACTAGAACTGGAGACAAAGAAGAGAAAGAATGAAGGCAAAGATGACGTGGGTGAAATCGAGGCTGAGACAAGAGAAAAAATGCTAAGTAAGTAAAGTGGTTTGTTTGTTTGTTTGTTTGTGTTTTACGCCTCTGAAGCACGTTAGTGGGCTATATTGAGGCAGGCGATCACCATATATAATATGATGATGAGATGAGAAGACTGTGAATCTGGCTCATACCCTATTAATTCAGGGATGCCCAGGGTCTTTCAGTTGCCCCAGCATAGAATACTGGATACAACCCGCCTCCTTTTAAAGTCCCATGGGCTCGGACTAAAGTGAGTTCCCGGGGTGAGATTTGAACCCACGCCCTGAAAGCCAGTTGACAAGCGCACTTACCAATTAGGCAACGGGGGAACACAAGTAAAGTGGTCATCATCCCCATATTGGCTGAAGAGCTCAAAATGGCACTAGCCTTAATTGGTTCTTCAAATAACAAGATTAAAATAAATTTTATTATTTTACAGAAATAATGAAGAGGTACCACCTTCACGAAGATAGATCAGAGGAAAATGAGGCGGTCAAGCAAGATAAGGATGAATATTTTGATATAAAGAAAATGAAAAAGAAACCCAATAAATATGAAGCTGAATTTGGGAAGAAGCTGGAGAAATTGTGGCAGAAGGCGGAAGTTGCTGGATTCACAGGTATGGATACAGATATCAAGTTGGTAGTGACAGTAAAATCAATATTAGAAATTTACAATGTCATTATATATATATATAAATTTCTTGTCACATTCATGAGAATTAAATTTGAGACTGTTCCTATTTACAGAGGAAGAATTGGTGCAGCTCCAAAAAGAGTTTGTCCATCACCAACAGAAGATAGATGAATTTGATCAAATCAAGAATGAAATCTACTCCATAGAAGGTATGTTGGAGCAAGTGGAATATGAATGTATAAGGGTAACTTTTCAAATTTAGACTGGTCTTTCTTCTGTTCTGGGCCTCTGGCAAAAGAAGGGAATCATTTAACCTGGACCTTGCCATTTTTAACTAAGACAAACTCCAATTTGTTCAAATTTGGATCTTGCTATTTGTGAAATGAGAATAATTTCAATAAGAAACTACTTATTTGGGTAATTATTTTCTGTTGAATTGATGATTAGTGATATCTCTCTCTCTCTCTCAGATAACACCATAGATGGCTTCAAAAAGCCAGAAGAAAAGAAAGAGCACAAAAAAGACTTCAAAAGAAGACACCAAGATTTGCTGGACAAATTCAAGACCCTGGAGGAGACAGTGGCCGATAAAACGGGACTGGAATTCAAGGAGCCAAGAGTCGTGGAATTGTGGATGCTGGCTAAGAAAGCAAACTTCTCTGAAGTGGAACTTGCTTCTTTTAAGGTTGGCCTAAAATGTCTTATAACAAATCAACAGGAATAGTTTTAAACTGAAACAGTCATTTTGACAATTTGCATAACTATCAAATCAACCACTTTTTACCGTGGCCTTTTCTTTTGCAGAGTGAGTTGATGCATTTTGAAAAACGTCTTGAGAAATTGGACTACTACAAGAACCAGGCAGATTTTCTCAATGAAAATCCAGGAAAATTTGGCAAAGACAATGAACTTCATGTTGACCAAGCACGTACTCAGAAGGACCATATATTCAGAAAAGCAGAGGAACATGAAAGAAAGGTATTTTCGTCTGTATGAAAAAGATAAGGATTCATGCTTAAGACCATAAGAAAATGTTTTGTTTTTTTTTGCCTGTCAATTAATTTATTAAAAATTTTTCTTTGCAGGTGAAAAAGCTTCAGTATGAATTGAAATCAAAAGTAGCAAACGCCCTGGGACATGCAGAATTATGACACAGTTCCATCCAGAGAAGCTAAGATCTGCAATTGCCATTCCTATGCAAAGTATTTCAGCAATGACTTACTCATACATTATTCAAATACATTATTCAAATACATTGCGAATCCTCATCCCATCTATTTTCAATAAATATTTTCAATACATGAAGTTTCTTTTTTATAAAGCGGTAACTGAGCATGTATGCCTGTTCTCTCAATGCTCTTGAGTGGCTCAATGGCAGGGCACAGGGAAATTTTGTTAGTCTGATTTTCTCAAGTTGGAGATCTATAATCTAACTTCCTAGAAAGCCAAAGAGAGGCAAGGCCCTCGATATTTTAGGATCAAGATTAAAGAAAATTTCCAACGTCACAGACAGGGCCCAAACAGACATATGTTGGCCAAGATCCCATGTCTTTAACCAATAGACTTCAGGACACTGAGATTATTAATTATCCAAGAGAAGGCCGCCAAATCTTGCAATTGAGTGAAAGTCCACTGTGTCTATCAGTTAAAGCACAGCACAGCTTTGTAAAATTTCATAGAGCATTGTACTAATCAAGCATAGTACATGCACATCTTCTTTCCAAATTCAACTCCTGTTCAACAACTCGTTCAGTAGGACACATTTTATTTTACAACAATTTGCGAATAATTCAATGTAGCACAAGCTTCAACTGGGAGCACAACATGGAATATAATGTAAACTGATTCTATATACTGGTACAAGGAAGTTTACATTTGGGATCACAGTAAAAATGTCACTCTAATAATTTAACTGCAAGAATTTCAATGATTCAATGTGCAACGTAGCTTATTTTGAATCTTTGATGCTGTCTTCAAACTTCTCAAATTCCAGTTTAGCAATGTCATCCACTTCATCTTCAACCTGCAACAAATTGATAAATCAGAAATTATTACTGCTGAGCAGTGAGTATGTCAACTGATGAAGAACTGTTCAAGAGATACAGGCCAATATCACAACCATTAAATTGTATGTTAAGTAAAGTTGTTTCACCACTTCTAACTCCGAATCAGATAGGTATTGGAATTAAATTAATTCTTGGAAAAACGATAAGTAGAGGGGTAAATGATCAAGAAAGAAAGTGTCCAATCATAATTCACCTGCTCAACAGATTGAACCTCGGGGACGTAGAACTGCAGCATGTTCTGGACGCCATTCTTGAGGGTAACGGTGGAACTGGGGCAACTGGTGCAAGATCCCTGCATCTTCAGTTTGACTATTCCTGCTTCGTAACCCTGCAAAGATTCAACAGAAATGTTGTCAAGTGAGAACAATAAGTAGGCCTAACAAAGAATTATTTTCCAAAATTGTTGGTCCCCAAATTAGTTTTTTCCAGAATTTTTTTCCCTAATTTTTTTTTCTCCCAATATTCCCCACTCCCAAAATACCCTTTTTACAACATTTTTGAGAATTTCTTTCTGCCCAATTTTTTTTTGCACTTTCAACTCTATACCTTTGCTAATAATTACTCCAAACATTTTATCGAACAAACCTATGTACTTTGTATGAGAATGAATTGTAAAAATATTATAGCTCATTACAACTTAAGTGTCTTTGAAATTTATCTTTTGGGTCCGCCGTCTTCATGCTTTGGCTTTTACTTAGTAAGTACTGGATTCCAATCCTTACAGATACTATTTATCAATCCACAAAAATTGGCTACTACATCAGGACTTCAAAAATGAAAATATTAATAAAATGTTACCATAAACACAATGTCTCCTCCATCTTCCTGCACTGTGGGTCGAATTCTCGTGTCCAAAAGTTCTTTGATCATAGCTACTGTTTCGTCATCTTCCTCCAGAATTTCTATCATTCAACAGGCCAATAAAAGAGACAATTAAGGGTAGAACTAACTTGCACAAAATTCTGTTCAAACAAATCTAGTAACTTTCAAGTGCAAATACGTTCACTAGAACAAGAATAATTTAATACACATAAAAATACACTAAGATTGAAAGCATATATTTCATATCACTTCAAGGAAATTTATAGATTTACTAAGAATAAGATAAGGCATAGTTTTGTACCTGTATCAGACGGGGCTTGTTCTTCTGTGATGACTGGCAACCCTGACACAAAGAAGTCCATGATGGCTGCAAAAATATCAGGCTTCAGAAGTTTCCACTCCACATCTTCATCAATCTGAAAATTATGTTTACAATTCAAAGCCATGTCCACAATCCACAAAGTTCTGTGTTTTTCAAATCACTAACAGGACAAGTATCATGTTGATAGGCCTACTAATGTCAGAAGAGACGAATTTCTTTCTCAAACTTACCTTCGTTACTGTGATGAAATCGGGACCAAAGAAAACTCCTCTGACACCTTCAATCCTGAAGAGCATTCTGCAATTTTGCAATAAAGAAAAAAAATATATATATATGTCAATTTCAACACATTGGCATTCTTAAATTAGGAGAGAAAACTTCAGGAAAATCTGAGGAGAACATGAAGCAAAAACAATATTTCACATCTGAAAAATTCTCATACTTTGCCAGAGGAGATGCATGAGCCGCCCGCACATTGGGGAAGTCGATTGTCCCAGTCTCCAAGACCTGCTTGCCAGGTACAAACTTCAAACTGTTCGGATTAGGAGTCTCTTGGGTCTGGATGAACATTGAGCGAGCTGAAACAATAAAGTGTTGATTGAGATTGGTTTTTTGGAATTCATTTAAATTTTCTAATCATTAATGGCAACCATCAGATACCCCTCAAACTACAATAATAAATTTTCTCTCTAAATCACACGACAGTAAAAGAATAGTACAGTTGATTCTCTGAGCCTGTCAAGCTGTAATAAAAGATCAATCAGTAGGCAGAAAAGTTGCCGAGGTAACTCACCATGTTGAAGTAAAGGTGAGAATCTGTTGCTATTTGAGGAAGACAATACTGAAGCGGAGGTTGGGAGATGAGTGATTCTTGCAGAGTGGTAACTTCTTTGTGAGACGTCTCTGATACACTTGGCTCTGAAATCAGAATTATAAGAATTATTTAATCAACAGATTCAACAACATTGTAGTACAAAAGAGAACACAGGATAAGTATAGGTGGTGAGATACACTTTGATCACAGACTATTCTTTTACCAATTCGATGCAATAAATTGGATGCACACGCAAGTCTCAGAAAAAGATGAAACATTTATAGACCTAATATTGAAACATTTGTAATATTGAGCATAGGTGGAGCAAAGTGGGGTGCGCTGAATTGTCAAACACAATGAAAAGTAAATTAATGGTTCCATTTCAACTGTTGTCACACTTGTCGCAGTAACGACCGGAGAATGCATTGCAACATCATTGTCATAAAGATTGGAAATTCAGCAAGGCTTTCCACATCCCTCAAATAAGATTGTCTAGACCTAAATTAAACGGTGAAGGTCTAGATACCAGATTAGAAACCACCCAATTAAATCTGTGCTCAATATTTTTTGCCAAATCATGTTTCGTTGTGAAAAATTGATGGGGTTGAAATTCAATGCCGGGAAAACTGCTAATGTCATATTTACATCCTTTGATCTGGTACCTCTTCAGCAACAGGCACATCATGACATTATGGCACCATAGAACTGTATTACGTTGTACAGTTCTATGATGGCACAATGTCTGAGGTCATTGACCTTTTAATTAGCATTGGATTGTGAATGACCAGTGACCTCCACTGTCACCTGGCCTGACCAGCAAACAATGGCCTAACATGTATAGGGATAGGGCATGTGTCAACCAGTGGTCCTGGCACATCACCATCATATTTAAAAGGATAATTAATGAAAAGTGCGAAGTTATCAGGTTATGTAATCTGGTAATCCACGTGACGTCTGCTGTTTTGACATTTCACAGGTCAGTCTTTCAATGAATGTCATCACTGTTTACGGGAAAACCTGGCTCTCAATGGATATGTCATCTTCACAAATACATCCCAAGACAACTAATGTACATTATTACACCATTAAATAGGGTTTGTATACCTTACTGCCGCTCCAGTATTGCTAACACTTCGCAGTAGCACCGAAAAATTGCGTGCAGCCGACGCCATTTTGTCAACACAACTTTCTCCGGGCTTGATGTTTTCGTCTTGCGATCATTAGTGAAAAACGTCCTGCAGGTTATAATTGGTCTTAATATAGTTGGGAAATTATCAAAAATATTTTTATTATATCAGATAAAGCTATTGTTTGCTGTAGAAACAATTTAGCTCGCGATTTGCTCCGCAGCAAGATGATCCACTTGACAGTTGTCAATGTAAACATGATGTAAACAAGTGCACGTTTGTATGCTGAAGACTGAGCACTGAGTGAAGAACTTGAACGAAGAGTGCATAAGTGAAGTGGTAAGTAGGCCTACATGTATTTGAGCACACTACAATGACCACAATGTGATCTACTCACATACAGAAGCATAAATGAGACACTCCATTCAGTCCATTGCAGCTGAGCTGAGGCGCCTCTGCTAACTCTTGTCAATTGCTTTTTTTTTCTTAACCCGGAGGCCCCTACAATTTCAGCTTTTGCTCATAACAGATGTTTGTATTTTTACAGCGATCAAGGTAAACCATGCCAGCCAGTGCTAAAGTCTTTGTCCATTACGGACCGTACGAGTCATGTGGACAGGTGGACCACCGGACAGACAGGCTGATCGGATTGAAAAGTAAGTTTTAACAGCAAAGTTCTGACACTGACAGGACACAATTGAGTTACTGACAGGTCTTGTAGACCTGATTCCATCATAAATTTTTTACAATCCCTCTATTTCACTTTCAGCCGTGCTAGAGAGCAATGGGCACACTGTAGAATTTGTGAAGATCAATGACAGGAACGCTGTCGAGCTGATGGTCAACGGTGAACTCGTCATGACCTGCAACATCAACGATCTGGACTATGGTAAGACAAAGGAAGCACTTCTGTTTCAGGAATTCACCCAAACGATTAAATTGTGATAGGTCTATAGATTTCATTACCCAGTAGGGTGAACCAGCCTAATTCTGAATTCAACCTTTTATTTGTCAGAAGAATCGAAAAGAAAAAGATTGCAACAAGTTCAGACATAGATTCAAGAACTCATCAGAGCCTTAACCACAGGCCCCTCAACCACATATTCTTTCAAGCCTGTCTACAAGCTGACCGCTATTTGCTGCCACCTGGAGGGCAATATTCACCAGCTTCAGTGACAGTATACTGCTGCCACTCTTCAGTCACAAACAGAGACACTTTCGAACAATGAAATATTCAATTTCATTTTCAGGGAGCGATGGAAAACTGGACCAGCTTTGTGCTCAGGCCTTGCAGAAAGTCAACCAAGCATTTTGATTCTACTGACAGCAGCAAAAATCATTCCTAGTCAATTACAGTGATATAAATGTTGTATTCTTTACAAATCAATTATGTAGTATAACATGCAATAAAATAAAGTCCAAGCCATGTTTATCAATTTATCATATATATTTATTTCTCCCTTCCCACTATTCTAGCTTTCGAACTGCAAACATGATTTAACCTTTCAATATTTTTCTTCACGACAAAGTCTATGACGTTGTAATACTTAATGATACAAAGAGTGCCGATCAACAGATGGCTTAAGAATTCTGCTGTTGTCAGTGCTAAACATCAGCCGATAAGACAGTTCATTCAATTTCAAATCTATCCTGATTAAGTTAACAGTGCAAACACAGCCAGGCAATGGGCGCCCAAGAGCTAATATTTCTGCAGTATGCTAGAATCAACAATAACATTCTCAAGTACATGCATACTTGAGAGAAATAATCAACAAGGATCAATAAATAACCCACAGGAACTAAAACGGACATGTGCATGTTAGACACATGAGCATAATTAAAACCACTTTGACAGAGCGATAACTTATAAATACATTGCCTATATATACATTTACTAAAAGTACATTCACAGGAGCAACCAATTTTGTTTTGGGGTCAAAACGTGTGGGTCTTGGTGGTCACGAGAACCAAACAATCCATAAAAATTATAGTCCAATCAAAGAGCAAGGGTGACATGGTGTAGGAGGAAAGACAACACGCAGGACTAGATGAGGAAGGCGTCTTTCATGATCTTGGACGACTCCTGGATGTGCGAGTACTTGCTGCCGGTTGCGGTTGAGGCAGAAGTGTGACGACCAGCGTATCTGAAACATCAAACAAAACATATAAATTTATTGTTCAAGGCAACTTAGCCAATATTTAATTTTTCATGACGATAGTTTAAAGAGATGTGAAGCCATTCAGAGTTAGCTCGAGGCTGAATTAATTATATCAATTGAAGCAATCAAGTTACAGTCATGAAATTCAACAGCTCATGAGGAGATGTAAGAGATCATGCGGATTGCAGTTGGACATCTGTGAACAACTTCCACAAGACACAAAAGTCAACCAAGCATTTTGATTCTACTGACAGCAGCAAAAATCATTCCTAGTCAATTACAGTGATATAAATGTTGTATTCTTTACAAATCAATTATGTAGTATAACATGCAATAAAATAAAGTCCAAGCCATGTTTATCAATTTATCATATATATTTATTTCTCCCTTCCCACTATTCTAGCTTTCGAACTGCAAACATGATTTAACCTTTCAATATTTTTCTTCACGACAAAGTCTATGACGTTGTAATACTTAATGATACAAAGAGTGCCGATCAACAGATGGCTTAAGAATTCTGCTGTTGTCAGTGCTAAACATCAGCCGATAAGACAGTTCATTCAATTTCAAATCTATCCTGATTAAGTTAACAGTGCAAACACAGCCAGGCAATGGGCGCCCAAGAGCTAATATTTCTGCAGTATGCTAGAATCAACAATAACATTCTCAAGTACATGCATACTTGAGAGAAATAATCAACAAGGATCAATAAATAACCCACAGGAACTAAAACGGACATGTGCATGTTAGACACATGAGCATAATTAAAACCACTTTGACAGAGCGATAACTTATAAATACATTGCCTATATATACATTTACTAAAAGTACATTCACAGGAGCAACCAATTTTGTTTTGGGGTCAAAACGTGTGGGTCTTGGTGGTCACGAGAACCAAACAATCCATAAAAATTATAGTCCAATCAAAGAGCAAGGGTGACATGGTGTAGGAGGAAAGACAACACGCAGGACTAGATGAGGAAGGCGTCTTTCATGATCTTGGACGACTCCTGGATGTGCGAGTACTTGCTGCCGGTTGCGGTTGAGGCAGAAGTGTGACGACCAGCGTATCTGAAACATCAAACAAAACATATAAATTTATTGTTCAAGGCAACTTAGCCAATATTTAATTTTTCATGACGATAGTTTAAAGAGATGTGAAGCCATTCAGAGTTAGCTCGAGGCTGAATTAATTATATCAATTGAAGCAATCAAGTTACAGTCATGAAATTCAACAGCTCATGAGGAGATGTAAGAGATCATGCGGATTGCAGTTGGACATCTGTGAACAACTTCCACAAGACACAAATTTTTTGCATCTGTGAAAGAAAATTATGCCAACCCCACAAAAGAAATTGACTGAAGAACCCATGCTGTGACTCACCCCAGATTTCTGCCAGATCGTTCCTTCCTGATGGCGGTCTGGAAGCGGGGCTGCACATAGCTCCATGCACCCATGTTCTTGTGTTCTTCTTGCACCCAGGCAACTTCCGCCCCTGGGTATTTCTGCAACTCTTGCTTCACCAGGTCGAAGGGGAACGGAGAGAACTGAAAAGCAAACAAGTACAACAGCTTAGAGGAATAGCACAGGCGACAACCAATTTTAAATCCATCCCTGTTTAGATTTGTACCGCAATATTACACTTTAAGATGGATGGATGATTGGGGCTTTACCTTCTGTACTTAAGTACTGAGTAGGCTAATTAGGAAAGGAGGACACAGCAATAAGGCATAGGATGATTGAAACAGCCATCCAACATAAGCCCAGGTGACCCGGCAAGAGCTGGATTTGAACCCTGGATCCAGCGATTGGCAGCAAAGCATGCTACCACCAGAAGCAAAGCATGCTACCACCAGACAAACCCTCCCTCCCCCCTTACACTTTAAGAAAAAAATAATTCGATTGCTGGTGAACTCATTTTATATTCATTACTCAATCTTATTATTTTCCTAAAACTCCTGTATTATGCAACAAAGAGAAGATCATAGAAGAATTTTTTGTATACCATACAATGACTGCATCATATGATCAGCAACCGCAACTAATAAAATTTCCTCTCAATTGTCAGACGAGGGCAGCACTGTTTTAGCTAATTACCTGCTCAACCCTGCAGATGGCGACCTTGTCCTGGAGACCCTGTGAGGCACGCTCCTTGGCCAGCTCGTAGTAGATCTTTCCAGAGCAGAAGAGCAATTTGCGGACTCTGTGGGAGTTGGCTTCCGTGTTACCCTGGTCGGGGATGAGGCGCTGGAAGCTGGTGCCGGGATTCATGTCGTCAAAACTGGACTTGGCATCGGGATTTCTCAACAAGCTCTTGGGGCTCATCACAATAAGCTGAAAACCAAGGATTTACCAAGACTTAAAAAGTGACCAAGTTGGACATAATTTGCAAGCAAATAATTCTAAATCTAGTTTTAAGTTTGGAAACCAATGAATTTTAGTTAAAGTGAGTTGGGTGTTTTACGCCCGTCCGCACCGGAGTTGGCTATTTAGAGGCAAATTTTTGTTAAAGCTGACACTTCCATTTCTTCCGAATTTCTGTATCAGACCTAGCTCAGAACAGCTCAATATTCAGGATTAAGATTTAGTTCACATAGCTCAACGTAATGACACTGTAGTTTTTTAATAAAGCGAATCACATATTTCCGCCAGGTTTAATTTAAGAGATCTATGTAGATTGTTATGTTATCTAGTATCTACTCACAGGCTTCCTGAAGGGCAGAAGCATCTGTCTCCTCAGAGCATGGAAGTAGTTGGCAGGCGTCGTTGGGTTCATCACGATCCAGTTGATCTCGTGCAACTGCTGCATTTCAAAGTCCGCATTTTCAACCTGAAGAAACGCAATTAGAAAATACTTATATACATACTTTTTTAACTTCATACAAAACAGATGGATAGAAATATAAATTAATATGAAACAGTAAATGAAACCACCCAGTCCCAGTCCATCAACGCATAACACACCAAAATAAACACGAACAATAAAGTAACATATTTACATGTTTATATAACAGTTTGAACTAATTCAAGGAAAGAAATATTTGTGAATATACAACAGTTCTTTACGTAACTGAAGAGCCTCTCGTAGACTTTGACTTTAGCTAATAAAATTTAAATTGGTCCTCATTATTATTAAAAATAATTTTTCAAATAAGTCACAAGTATTGAAATCAAGACGCAGATTTTCTGCGAACTTACAGGGAAATGGTCCGGGTCATCGTTGCTCATCTGAAGATATCTCTCCAATCGAGCGCTCGAGTGCTCAGGACCCTGGAAGAGTGAACATTGCATGTTAATTTAACAAGAACACAGGATGAACAGATTCCTAGAAGTAATGTCATGCTAAATGGACAGATCCCGTAGAGTAGATGCAACGTTATGCAGTTATGCAACTTACTTCTGGCATTAACTTGTCATTTCCAATTATCTTACTGTCAATCTATTGCAAATTTCTATTTCTACACCTAAGTGTTTGCTGCTAATTTCACCAATTTATATATTAGGAATTGCTCAACAACGATCCAAAAGACATATCAGACAAGTAGCGCAGATCAGTCATCAAGTTAGTTCCAACTAATACATGAAGGGCACTATCTTACCATTCCCTCGTAGCCATGGGGCAGAAGGAGGACCAGTCCACTCTGTCTGATCCACTTGGCCTGACCACTGCTGATGAACTGGTCGATGATGCACTGGGCAGTGTTGCCGAAATCTCCAAACTGGGCCTCCCAGATGACAAGGGCATTGGGGTTGGTCATGGAGTAACCAAGTTCGAAACCTGTCAGGATACCATTGTATTTTCAGGTGCCATCATCAGACAATAATAATCAATAATATGATTTTAATAATATTTAGGCCGTAATTTTTAGAACTAATCACCAAATGGATGATGAATTGATTTTAACATGGATATATTATGACATGCATAACTTTTAATGAAAAGTTGTCCCAAATTGAAATTGTATGTTAAAATATTTTCTCGATTTATATCGGAACAGAAAAGTGTTATTCTGAAATTAAATATTTCCTGTTATTATGCAATAAGCATACAAGCATTTAATTCAATTAGGCCACACATAATTAATCTTTAGCTTCTCGGATTCCTCTCAAGGCCCTTTTTCTAGGGTCGGTCGGTAGGACAAAAAAAAAAAAGGTGAAAAAAAAAAATTTTATAATGTCAAAAAAAAAAAATTTTTTTTTTTTTTCAATTTTTTTTTTCCATCGGCAGGTAATCTATTGTGTCGGCGGGTCCGTGAAACTAAGAATCAATTATGTGTGGCCTTAGCCCTATAAATGGAAATACCCACCTAATACTCCATATTCCGAGAGTGAGCTGTTGCAGACGGAATACTCAGCCTGGTTTTCGTAAAGGTGGTTCAAGGGAACGTAGACAACTTTGTCTCTCTTTTGGTCGTGCAACACGTGATGGCGATGACTGAAAAAAGGAGGTATACTCTGTTATTTACGACTCTTCAAATCTTGCCTGAAGCTTTTGGATTTTTGGGAGCAAATCCAATACCATTCATTTGGTGTATAACATAACTTTAGAATTTAGCAAAATTTGACTGCCAGTGATGCCAAATTGAACAAGACTTAATGAAAGACCCATGCACCAATTATCATCCCTCTCTTTACCCACCTGAAAGTTCCTCTTTCGACGTCCTGGCCGCTGAGCCGAACATGAACTCCTTCCTTAAGGAGTGTCCCGAAAGCACAAGCCTCTGCCATGGCCCAGTCGGCCTCTCTCTTGGTCGCCATCTCTCGTCTGATCTTCAGGGTTCTCTTCAAACCTGGAACAGGAGGAGGAGTCAAATTGAGAAGATTGTGTGGAACTTATTAGCCCTGTATCAAACAGATGCACTAATAGGCACTAAATAGGCACTAAATAGGCACTAAAAAGCACTAATAGGCACTTATAAGTTTTCCAACTTTTATACTTTAATGATATTTTTAAACAGCATTTAAATATAATTTGAGGGAAAAGTTGAGCTCGACGGTAGTCTGAATCTTTTAGACATGAGAAGTGTAGCATCAGAGGATGGATGGATGATTGGGGCTTTACGTCCTGTATTTTTGCACTTGGTAGGCTTATTAGGACAGGGGGAGGACACGGCAATAAGGCGAAGGATGATTGAAACAGCCGTCCAACATAGGCCAAGGTGACCCGGCAAGAGCTGGATTGGAACCCTGGACCCAGCGATTGGCAGCCCAGTACGCTACCACTAGACCAACCCTCCCCCCCGTAGCATCAGAGGAAAAAAAATAATTTGGTATCAGACTTGAACAGCAGTTTGATACAACTCGTTCTACTAACCTCCATGCAGCGTGAACTCTGGGTCGGGTATTTCGCTGTTGCTGAAGGTGTCAGAGATGTGTTGCAGGTCGTCCTCCGAGATTCCAGTGGTGGGCTTCTTCATGGGGTCTTTGTTGGAGAAGAAGTCGGGCCACGGGGAATCCAGCCAGAGGGAATTGCGCATCACAGGCTCCTTCTTGGCCTCCTGGTACGCCTCTTCGCAGATTTTGTCGTATTTTGCCGTTTCCTCCTGCAATTCAAAGTATCCTTGTGTAAAATGAATAGGACAACAAATTCTTCATTATTTTCAACTCGAACAGTAGTCCTGCAAATTCTGGTATTATCAGAAACAAGTTTGACAAATTGATTGAAATTACCCAATGAGAAAATATTAAATGTATTTTTTAATAGCCAACTTCTCTACTGGGGCCGCATAACTTTTTTTATCCTCAGTAGCATGCACAAACCCTCTTAATCATCAAAACCACCCAGACTACAAAGTCAATTTCAGTACTTGACAATGCGCGCACCTCGTACTCCTGCTTGGTGATGGATCCTTCGGAGAGTAGTTTCTCAGTGTACTTCTCGATGACGTTCTTCTGTTTTCTGATTTTCTTGTACATGAGTGGTTGCGTGAACATGGGCTCATCTATCTCGTTGTGACCATTTCTTCTGTAACTGACCTGCAAATATTAGCAGGAAAACCACTGTAAATTTCTACAAGCAATGAAATTTATATGACACCATATTTATTTTATTTGATTGCCTTTTTGCAAAAAAACGTGCTGTAAATGATATGGTAAACCATCTGAATCCCAGTGTACAATTATACAAATGCACTTACAATATCAATAACGCAGTCCTTGCCCCACGTGGATCGCCACTCGGCAGCGACCTTGCACACATGGACCACGGCCTCAGGGTCATCTCCATTCACATGGAAGATGGGGGCGTTCACCACACGGGCCACGTCTGTGCAGTACGGGGAAGACCTGGAGCTACGAGGGTCAGTCGTGAAACCAATCTGAAAGACAGAACATGCATGGATTAGTATTACTACAACATGGGAGATGGTGATTGGGGCTTTTAATAGGTCCTGTTCTTATGCACTTGGACGACTAATAAGGACAGTAGGACACAGCAATGAGGCAAAGGATGATTGAAACTGCTTTCCAACGGAAGTAAAGCGCTTGGCATCACAGTGCGTTAGCAACTGAACTAGCAAGTTGTAGAAGTCAACAAGGCCCATTATTGGGTACTGCAATTAGATATCCTTGGTAGACTTGGCCAAGATTGTACAATGGGACATAAATAAGTTTTCTTCAAGTTGGTTGCTTTAAGGTTATCTCTCAACAGTAAATTTTAACAATATTCAAGAATTCACTAATTTTCCAAAATCCTATCTGAACGAAGTAGGCTACAATTGCTCACCTGATTGTTGACAACGATATGAATAGTGCCGTGAGTGGTGTAAGCGGGCAGGTCACTCAAATGGAAGGTCTCGTAGACAACCCCTTGCCCAGCGAAGGCTGCGTCTCCGTGAAGCAAGATGCTCATCACCTGCAAGGATCAAGTCGGTCAATAGGAGATAATCACCTTGGCACTTATAAACTCAGCACTTCCACCAATTTGTTCAAAGAGGTTTGAAATTTTTAAGGGGAATAAACAATTACGGTTTATTTATTATTATGTTTATACTTGTTTGCTACATTGCAAAATAATGATAGAAAATAACCAATCATTCAAAACTTTTTGACAAAATGATAAACAAATATTTATATCTTTCATATCTTTCAAAGGCAGCGTAATTAACAGATCTTGTTTATAGGCCTAGTTAATGACTTATTAATTCTAATACTCAGTGCATGTAAATAATATGGTATAAATGAGCCCTATATACACATCTTCCTAACGACCAACTGACCTGTTTTCCGTCATTGTCTCCCCTGTAGTACTGTTCTGCCTTGGTCTTTCCCTGCACCACGGGATCCACGGCCTCCAAATGAGACGGATTGGCCACGACAGCCAACTTCACTTTCTTGTCGGTCACTCGGTTGATTCTCTCGTGGGACATTCCCAAATGGTACTTGACGTCTCCTGAGCCCTCGTCATTTGCTTCCAATTTGGAATCAAACTGACAGAAGATTTGATCAAGAGGCTTGCGGCACACGTTGGCCAGCACGTTCAGACGGCCTCTAAAAACAAAGATTTGGTCAATTTAGTGAGACTGTTCCAGACTGTTACAGACTGTTCCAGACTGTGATTAATAGAAGGCAGATTGCATGCTTCCTTGCAACTTGCAACGTATCTTGTTTTCACATTGTTTATCAACTAAAGTACAATAACATCAAAAGATCTACAGAATTTATGTATTAATTATAAATTCACTCTACGAGCCAATACCTGTGGGGCATTCCCATGACGAAACTCTCCACCCCAAGATCACTAGACTTGTCGATGATGGTCTTCAAGGCCGGAATCAAGACCTCGCCTCCCTCAAGACCAAATCGCTTCTCTGAAGACCACTTCTTTGCCAAGAACTCTTCGAAACTGTCAATTACGAATACGCAAAAAATGAAAGTACTGACAGTGCAGATCTACTCACTATTGTTGCATTAACGCATGGTCAAAGTTTGATACAATTTCTTCACAATTTCTTTGTTATTTATTCGTTTTAACATTGAAATGAAGATCTAGGCCTGCAGGCTTACTTCGTGTGCTCACTAATCCGTTCAAATCCTTTTCAAAATCAAACGTTTGATGGATTCTAAATACTTTCAAATATACCCACCGCACGGATCGGATGAGCCTGGCCATGAGGGTCCTCTTGTCTTCCAAGGTCATCGTCATGATATCCGGGGTCTCGAAACGTCTCTTGATCCAGTCGCATTGTTCAAGGTTGTTGATGAACATAAACTCTACACCAATATGGCGGCAGTACACTTCCTGCAAGACAAATTATATACATGATTAACAAAGAAACTTATGAAGACTTAGTTATTTATTGAATGCAAGCAAACCTCTATAAATATTGGAATAATTCTAGAATAAGAATAAGTCATTCAGCAGCTGTATGAAATAAAACATTACAGCTGGTCACTAAATAAAAGAACAAGATACAGTAACAAGTATCTTGTACAAATTGTTTTAAAATAGATGTCGTTATTGCTGCTTCACACAGATGTTACCTTTACTAATTAGTAAATCTCCAAGTTGCTCCATGCTTGTGTAACTGAGGCAACGGATGGATGGATGTTTGGGGCTTTATGTCCTGTATTTAAGCACTTGGTAGGCTAATTAGGACAGGAGATGTCACTGAGGCAACAAAGAGCACCAGCAAGAAATCTACTTTTCCGTCAACTTCATCATTTTCCTTTATCTATGATTAGACACTTGTAAATTAAAGCATTCAGCCCGTATTGGCCACGTACCTTCAGCCTGTCGATAATACTGCGCAGGGTGAGCACAGACTTGTCCCCTCCTATGTAAGTCGTTGGCGGAAGGCGGAACTCCTTCTCCAAGTCTCTCTCTTCTGTTAATTCCAAAAGTGGAAATTCAGTTAGTAAACTACTTTCTCTATTTACTTTCAAGACGGAGTTATATCATACTTCCACAAAGAAGAAAATATTGTTTATGTTGACTTCCAACATGCGGAGACAGTCTAACAAATGTCCTTTCTCAAATTATTAACATGTGACACACATTACTCACTCTTTATAACACTTCTTGTGAAAGTATGAGATTTCCAATGATATCATGAACAGAACAGTGAAATTTAATATGTAAACTATATTTTACTTTGCTTTATTAAACATTTTGGATTATAAGTGCCTTTTTTGGAGACTTTAATATGGTTTATATTACTAAATTAAAGGTATTTAGAATCACAATAAAATTACTGTGGCAACAAATTACAAAGTGTGGTGACTTTAAAATCATAATTTTGCCCAGTATCTTTAAATAATTTAATCTAATTTAACCAATAATTTTAGTTTACGATATACAACAAATTAAACAGACAAAACAATGTGTTAGTACAATGGGGCTACAAGGTTAACTAAGCACAAACATAAAACACATTGGTCTGACATGCTTTACCAGCTCGGCATCTTCGGTGAATTAACCTAAAATAATCGGGTTTAATCTCTAGCATGTGAGGGTTAATAAGCTGAAACAAAATTTCTGGTATTAATTTGATGCCGACTGTACAAATACAGTGACAGAACTGTAAATGAAACAAATAGTATGAAACCTTTGATATTTGAAGACATTTGAAAAGAAAAGCTAAGAAATTATCAGGTAGAACAAGAGTTAGAAAGTAAAAGGAGTTGAGCACAAACAACCACCAAAATTTGAATTTGTCTTTTGCAGGGCCAAATTCAACTTCCTGTCACCAGAACTGAAATTTTCTTGAGTTTAAATCCCATCAATGTGATAAAAAGAAATATTTTTTGGCATTTACATCAACATTTATCGAAAACCCATCCCTGAAAACTTAGTCAATACATCAACAACTGAGAAGTTTTTACGGCTCACTAAAAAAGTGGGACTGAGAGGGAACACCTTGGTATCATCGCAATTAGAATCCACTAACACCTTTTTTTGGGAACTTCACAGTCTTTATACCTATCTGTGCTTTTTGACCAAGGTGTGCTGAATAAATTAAAAAAAGAGAAATAATTTTCCACCACAACATTTTTGAGTTCACCTCAGTCATGAATACAGAGTGAAGAATATTTAGTGTCACATAAAGAAAATTTTTAGACATTAAAGAAACAAGCTATCATGACTAAGGAATATTTACAAAATATGAGAAAAGTGCTAGTTTAATTTCTGCACCAAAACAAGTCAAGAGAAATGACATAAAATGATCTTCATAGCCAACAGGAACTTAGCATTGTGACATGACTGACATGACTGACCATTTTATTCATAAATTAACACTTTAATTACTTCAGAAGTTCAGAGGAATCAATTAAGCATGTATATTATGTAGGAGTGTGTTTTTCGCTTGAAATGAAAACTAGTCAAGTCAATGTACACCTGTGCATTGTAACTTAATAACAAGTTCTTCAGTAATGCACCACATCTAGATGAGACAACAGGGCAAGTCAAATCAAACTAAAAATACACCAAATTCACGATATCTCAATAAATATCTGTCAGTGACCTTATCGGGGCAATCCACTGAATGATAAACATCTTCGGCAAACCAATAACCCACTATCTATCTGATATCAACAGACTGAGCTGTGATGGGATTTGAAAATGACCCAATATCAGGCCAGTTGTAATCCTATTCAACTTTAAAGCACCTGTAAAGTTTGATCAAATTCCTGATTGCATTCTTGATAGTGTTGACTTTGTTCAGTGTGCACTATCTACTATTCTATCTTTTATCTATCACCAGATGGTAAAAAGTTAAGCAGGTTAATGTCAACTTGACATATTCTACATCGCACCAATTGCACAAGTTAAGCTGACTTTCCATTGAAACAAATATTACAGGTTTACAACAGGTCTTTTTAAATTTTTATTATAAACTTTATTCCGGACACATAGGTCTACACTCAAACTACATTATTGCATCATTGGAAGGTCATGGATCTTCCAAATACATTAGGAATATATTACTTCAAATTGGAATCAGTTGAGTTAGGTGAATGTCAATGGACAGAAATAACTCAAAGATTTTGGCCTTTTCATGCTGACTAAGGCAAGTCTATGTGAATTTATAACAAGTGAAACACCCAGGCCTTTTCATCATTTCTTGTCATTTTTGACAGCCGCCTGCCATTTTGTTTGTTTACAAAAGCATTATTTTCAGTCTGTGTTTTCTTCAAACTTTCAGTCAAAGTAAATGTGGCAACCAAATATTTTTGGTAATCATCATTTAGTGTCAAGTTGGTCAGGATGTGATGTAGTTTAGAGCTACTAACCCCAGTGTGACATTTGAAGGCTGTGGAGGCAGGCCCAGCAAGAAACACAACTTTTGACAATTTGCTCCAGCAGAAATTTTGCCTGTTTTCATCTGCCTTGATGTTATCGTGGCTAGTACAGCCTTTTCCAGTATGCATAATCCAGATGGGTACTTGTTTTCGTCACCCACAGCCGAAAACGGATGCCGACAGCTGTTTTATGTCCGAAATGAATGAAAATGCAGTGTCAACAAACACAAGCAGCCAGCAGCAGAGGCCATTTTATTTTTGTGACTCAACCAGCTGGAGCGGTGCCAGCCAATCAGGGAGCAGCATTTCGACCAATCAGAGAGCAGCAGAAAGTAAACAAAAAGGAGGGAGATCCAAATCTCTGGGTCAGTCCACATTTGGGCACTGTCCTCTTCATTTCAGCCTTCCCTTTCAAATTAAAATTTCAGATTTACCTTTCAGGCTTCCCTTTCAGAACTTAGGAAATTTTCAGGTTTTATTTTTCGCCTGCACACTGTACAGGCCAGTTCAGTTTCAGACTTAGAAAATTTTCAGGTTTCAATTTCAGGAATTTGAATTTTTCTAGCTTTTCACTTTCCGCCTGTGAGCGATACAGGCCATTTTCAGAACTTAGAAATTTTCCAATTTCATTTTTGGTATTCGGTACCGAGATTGAAATTTTAAAATTTCATTTTCAGGACTTAGAAATTTTAGATTTCATCTCACCTGTACTCGGTACAGGCACTTGATTTCAGACTTTGAATTTTTCTAGGCCTTTGATTTCAGACTTTGAAATTTTTAGGAATTCAATTTCAGACTTTGAATTTTTTCTAGCTTTTCAATTTCCGCCTGTGAGCGGTACAGGTCATTTTCAGGACTTAGAAATTTTAGATTTCATCTCGCCTGTACTCGGTACAGGCACTTGATTTCAGACTTTGAATTTTTCAGATTTCGATTTCAGACTTTGAAATTTTTCAGATTTCGATTTCAGACTAGAAATTTTAGATTTCATCCCGCCTGTACCCGATACAGGCACTTGATTTCCGACTTTGAATTATTTTAGGAATTCAATTTCAGACTTTGAAATTTTTCAGATTTCGATTTCAGAACTTAGAAATTTTCCAATTTCATTTTCGGTCTTCGATACCGAGATTGAAATTTTTGAATTTCATTTCCCTTTCAGACTTTGAATTTTAGGAATTCAATTTCAGACTTCAACTTTTCAGGGTTTGGTTTCAGACTTTGAACTTTACCGATTTCAATTTCAGATTTTGAATTTTAGGAATTCAATTTCAGAATTTAACTTTGCAGATATTAGATTTTTCCTTGGATTTTAGAATTCAAGTTTCAGGTTTTTACTTCTAGGAATTGGATTCACGGAATACAATTTCAGGTTCAAGCCTTATCATTTCAGTACGGAAGAAGAATTATCGGAAGATTTACGAGTGACCGTGAAGACTTTGAATTTCATTTGGTAAGAATGATTGCCACGAGATGTACGATTTCTGAATATTAAATTTTTAAACTGTTCATTCGTGTTTGTATTTCTTGTCGACGTCCTGTGGGTTGTAGCCTTGACTGGAAGTGAAGTGTTTGCCTGTGGGCACCACTTGGCACTCTGCATTATTACTAGAGTTAAGACTGGCATAGACCCCCCAGGGCGTTACACTAGGTACTTGAATTCTGTGCAGTACTTGCCAAGTCTTCCTATAAGCATATACAAATGCATTACAGCATAATACGTGTTCGATGTATTGGATGACTGACTCACTTGAATTTTAACTTTTCAATGAAACATATCCCCTCTGAAATTACATTCAAAATCTGTTTGTGACAGCTAGGTCATTGACCTTTTGACCTCTCCAGGTCGTGACCTTGGGGGCTTCCAATGTCCTTGAAACGTGTGAATGACTGCAATAATAACATTGCTATTTCGAGGTCAACAACAATTTGGTGGAAGTCTGCCAGCATGATTTGCACTCGAAACAAATAATTATGGTAAAAAATCCAGCTTTTATGAATAGCTGTCTAATGTCTATATTTTTATTGCGGTCAGTCCAGAAATATAGCACATCATTATACAGTGCACAAACAATACAGCACTAACCATGCTGTGTCTAGTTGATAATTTGCGCATATATGCAATGACCTTTAAACCTGCACGTACAAATAACCAGAGAGATTTCTTACAATACTGGGTCATGATTAACATAAACATGATTAATCATCTGCTCACATTTCCTCATATCTTAAGCATTTTCTTCATTAACATTTTACTTGATCTACCTGTTGTCAAATTCAGGATTTTACTTGGAAGATAGACTGGTGTGCAATGTCATTAAGTGACTAAAGTCCTGTTTTGATGGGAGAAATCACAAGACTGTAATCACAGCAAGAACAAAGGTCGGTGCAATCTATCTGGGAGTACTTCACTTTGGTGCAATTATAGTCATAAAAATAGAAGTGTAAAGTACAACCGAAAAAGAAAAGATATGAAACAATGTTGTCCAAATGACGACAGAAGATAAAATGATTTATCTGACAAACTCAATCACTGTTGATATATTGGCTCAAGTCCATAGTTTATTTCTAAAATGCTGAATTGTTCCTTGTAAACAGAAGTATCAATCATTCTTTTTCATGAGATTTAATATGCATCATAACAAACACGAACATACATCAGGTAGACTGCTTGAGTCATGCTTATGATATAACAGCAACAAAACAGAGTATGAACAAAAAAGCAGCATAAAATAACTTGGCGATCTCTTTCTTCAAATGGGTATCACTTTCCCGAACAGCCAATGGCTTTTACTTTCCCAAACTGCCAATTAACACGGTTTCTGAACACGGGACTTATTCAGAAATGCCACATGCGCATGACAGAATCTGATGAAAAAGCCAAGGAACAAACATTGAGGAACTTTGGAGGTGGGTGCATGGTTCGCAATGTAGGAGGGTCAGAAAAGGAAGAAGCCACGCATGGACGCACAATGCCATTCCTGAACTTCTCAGAAGGAACAGGTGGGCATGAAGTGCAATGTTCGTGACAAGCCAAGCCGTGGCAAATTCAGCAGAACTTCCTTGTGCAATTAAGCAACTCAGCGAAAAAGCATAACCCAGTGAATGTCTTTATCCAAGTCTCTAACAAAATACGACCCACCCATTTAGACCAGACTGGTCAGTGGTCATAACACCAAAGACAATCAGACATGTAAGACTTCACAAGAACACAATAATAACACCATAAACGGCTTTTCTATTTAGCCAAGTAAAGTCAATTCGTGTAGTTTGCTAAATTTATAAAATTCGATTAAAAGCAAATTTAATAGCTCATCAAATCCATTTTTATTGATATGTCACATTTGTATCGAGCTCTCAATAAATTAGACAATAATTATTAATTTTTACTTGGGCATATATATACATGCTTGAAATATTTGTTTGGAATGTTAGCGTTTAAACCAACTGCAAATTTCACAAATGCTGCAAGAAATGCACATTCAATTTTTGGTGGACAGTTACTGTGCCTAGGTGGGGAAACACAGCATTGCCCTTTTTTGTGTATGTGGTCAAATAAAAGGAAGTCAGGTGGGCAATTCACACAAATACTGAATGAAGCGGAGCAATGAATATACACAGGTGTGTCGTATATATACATTACATAGCATGGCATAATCAGTATTTGCAATTTCACACAAGAACACATGGAAATGTGCATCGTCATTTTGCAACAATCTCTTTTCTTTTAATCTAACAAGCTTATTTCACATGATTTTCTCATTGCTTTATAGAAAGCAACCACTTCGCAATAATTAATTTTATTTTAAAGTAAGAACATTGGACAAATGAATAACTTATCTATGTAATAATTCTTAAAATAAGGCTGTCCTAAACACAGCAAACGGCATTCCATGCAATGATGCAAATTGTGAAATATTTTCTATAAAGCACTGGTAATTGTCATGAGAAACAACCGTTTCTATTGGGTACATTATTTACATGACTTTACATCCACATAACTGCAACAAATACAAGACCTTGCACTTTGAAAGTGTGTATTTAGTGCAGTTATCTTTATTCACCCACGTCACTTTTTTCACTACATCATATTTATGCATAATCAGTGCATTCACGATCATGTTCCAACTCAACAGGTGCAGTCAAGGAAGAATTGCACGGCAATACACATGCGCAAAAAGCCAAGCAAAAGTAGGGCAAACTGAAAAGTCAATTATTTCTCAAAGATTTACAAAGTATAAGCCAAGAGAAAGAGAGAGAGATGATGGGTTAAATAAATCAAGCAAATCATATCAAAGAGGATTGGTGATAAGAATACATGCTATTATTTCTAACTAAATCTCAAGAAATTAAATTTCATCAACACAAAAACGGTGAAGAATTAAAATTTGACCAACCTAAAATGAGTGAAGAATAAAAGAAGTCAATATTATGAAGGATTGCAAAAAAATTTACTGGTATATGGAATTTAAAAGAAACCCAAAGCTAATGCGACTAATGTATTGCAAAAATGAAATAGAAACTACATAGAATAGATTTCAAAATTGTTACAGATCAACAAAATCAAATGTGATCAGAATAGAGATATATTCTACAGATATACAGAACCTCTACAGCCAGCTAAATAACAAAATTACTTCTATGAATGTGAAAAGAGGGAAGCAATCTATAAACTTAATGTGAAAAAAGAGAAGCAACCTAGGTTAGTATCATCATGCTTATAGAGATAGAAGTGAAAGAGAAGGATGGAACGCAGCGCCACCAAAACCAAAAGGAGGCCAAGTAAGAAAGATGCTGAGTCATGCACATGATGAGCAGCACTTAAGCGACGAGCGACCTAACATGTTGAGGAACACGGACTCCCCTTCAACCCTTAAACGCGTCCCCTCTAGGACACCAAGATCTTACCAAGACTGTTGAGCGAATGAAATGTGTATGGAGCTAATAGGAGTTCATTTGTCCAGTTCTCTAAGTGGTGCTTGGTGATTCCTAAAGGGTCCAGGTCAGCGCGGAAGTGACCTCTTATCTAGAGCAAAACATGGCGGAAAGAAAAAGACAACAAAAGACATGAGAA
This sequence comes from Platynereis dumerilii, assembly GCA_026936325.1. NCBI lineage: Eukaryota > Metazoa > Annelida > Polychaeta > Phyllodocida > Nereididae > Platynereis > Platynereis dumerilii. The sequence goes on from JAPTHN010000002.1 coordinate 112,627,778, forward strand.
ACGACCAGAACGCAAGGCAGTAATTTACAGGCGTCTTTCTCTTGGGCTTTGTCTGGACCAGGTCTGGACCGTGACTGGACCGTGTCTGGATCGTGCCTGGACCGTGTCTGCCACTGGCTGGTGCATCCCCAGGCAGCATCCCCAAATCAGCACCATGTTGGAAATCTTGTCCTTGAGCTTCTGAAATCTATTTACAAAAGACTCACCTGGGCTGCAAGAGAATCTTATTAGTGTCACACATTAGTGTTCAAAGCATCTGCCTACCTAACTCAAAAACACAATGCACCGACATGCAGGTTCTATACTCTACTGGAAAAACGGATTCAAAATGAAATCAACTCTGTACAGTCACACACCTAGGAAAAGGTTAAATCTATGTCTACTAAATAAACATTAAGACGAAAAGGAAAGGGGTAAAGTGTATCGTATGGTGGGTAGGTACAAGCGTGGGGGCTAAAACGATGATTGCTAGGCTGTTAGAGACACTGAGCAAAAGTTAGTGAAGAGGCCAGAGAGCAGCAGGAATGAGCCGGCCGAGGCAGCAACCTACCTAGTGAGTAGTTGGACACAATAAGTTCCGGGGGAATTGTGCTGTCCAAGTCAGCGGAGGCAATGCCCAGGGGATCCAGATCAGCCACGTTGTGTCCTCGAACCTGTCCAAGCACACAACAGTTTACTGCACAATTCCAGTTCAATTTAAACAACACTCCCCCTTGGCCTTCACTTCCTCAGGCCTTCTCCGCATTACAAGTCCATCCAGGGTGGCCGACACACTCCAAGATGGCCGACACCACCAAAGATGGCTGAACCACCCAAGTAGCCGATACCATCAAATGGCTGACACATCAAAATGGTAGACGCCACTCAAAATGGCCGACACACCTGAGATGGTCGATATGGCCAAATGGCTGGTACTACAAATTAATATTCAGTACATAGCATAGAATAACTCGTTCAAATAAAATAGCGGTGAAATTGAAAGCAAAGCTGAAGCAGAATATTGTGTGTGTGACTATTTCTCCTGAACTATACATTACATAAGCTGCAATTAAAGCATCTAAAAAGTATAATATCAATGTATGCAAGTATTCTAATAAAGCTAAAAGAACAGAAAAGAACTGAAGAGGTGAGACCGTGAGAGTGCAGGCACAAGACCCCGGAGCAAACGTTAGTTGGAGGAGGGGAACTAATTTGATACATTAATACCGGCATTACTATTAGGCCATCTGTGTTATTCTAGCTTTCAGTTATGGTTAATTAGTTTATTAATTAATTACTCCTTCAGCCGCCACCAGAGGATAATTGCAAGTTGTGATCACAATCAAACAGACCAGTATAAAAGTTCGAAGAAAAAAACTAGTATACACTTCTTTACAAATCGATAGTTAATCAAAGTTGACCTTAAAGGCAATACAACATATTCTTATAACTCTTCTCTTATTGTTGGAGCAAAAATTATTCTGATATGGCTACTGTAACATGCTGTAACACGGTGTGGTTTGTCTGAAGATCGAAGAAGTCAATTTTAGGAAGATTTTTTTTTTGTCATCCACCTTTTCTCTTTGCCAGGGGTCCTTGATTTAGAACAACGAAAAATATGATTATGGCAAAAACTGCCCAGGAAAAAGAATCTAAACAGGCTGCTTACAGGCATGAATATATTAGGCATGAATATATCAAGTACTAGAAAGAAGTTAACACCCCTTGATCTGTTTTGCACCAGGGGATGAAAAATACATGCAGAAAGTGAATCCTATTTCTGCATACGTAACTACATTAACTAAACTAGGTCTAGTTAGAACTAAACTGGCTACATCCTGTCCGCTTACTAAGAAAGCAGAGAATGAACAATGTACTAAAGCAACATACAAACTATAAAATCATACATGTGCCAAATATTTTTTGTCATTATACAAGCATACATAATGATTTTTGCTAATTTAGAGTCAAAGAATGGGTAACAGGAATTTTGACATCAAGGAAGATACAAACTTATTAAGAAGTCAGTTCTAATTAAAATTGGCCAAATTTTTCTAACAGAGTTCGAGCAGAGTGCAATTGTGAAAAGATAAGTCATGTTTGCTGCATTACAATATAACTGAGAGAAAGAGAAAAAAGAATGAGTATTATGATACTGCATAGTAGAAGTTTTGGGGAGATAACTTTCAATCCTATAAAAACAGAAAATAAAGCAGATACAAAGCTAGAAATAATGTAATAAGAAATGGAAAACAATTTTGGAGTAAAATGTACATGAGTATTATATAAATCATAACAGAAATGAAGATCTGAGTATATCAGAAATTATTGATTGGATTATGACTAATCTGCTTGAACTGAGTCATTACACACAGTAGTACTACAAGTTACACAATACACACACAGAATAATCATCAATGATTTATGATCATGACTAGAATCGTTCACAATATTTTGCACAGAAGCTACAAGCCTTAAAGCGTGTGTATGGCGGCCAAACTTAGCAGCGTGTTGAGATAGCGTCAGCCTCAAGGAGGAAAGGGTTAAAATTTGAATGAAGGTCAAATCTGAGTGGCGAGAAAAGAATGGGTTAACCCTACACCATCAGTTAGGGGCAGACCATACAGCCAATATTAAAACATTAATCATTAAGGATATGATAGGAGGCCTGAGTGATAATGGGACTACGTGGACACAACGCTAAAGGGCAGTCATCAATTAAGAATATTAAACGAGGGAAAATAAATACACCAATCACCAGAAGCTTCATAGAACCATGAGGAGCTACACATCACATAAATTAGAAAATATCAATTGAGAGTGGAAAGTATACGTTATTATAAAATTACTACAGTTAATACAATTATGATCACTATAAGAATAACTTTGTTAATCATTACAATCATTACATTCACTGCATAAGGGGAGATCAGTGTCAGAGAAATTACAATTAAGTCACAAAGCATATTAAGGATAAACAAATGTAAAATAAAATATTCAAATTAAATAGGGCTAATAATAAATTAAATGTTAAATCAATCAGTTTCTAAACACTAACATGTATAGATAGGTTGATAATATACAAATGGGTTTACAGTTAGAGAAAACGTATATTAGATACATTAATATGTGAACATAAGATCTAATGTTTGCTAACTAGCTAACGGAAAATTCCACCGAAGGTACATAATAGTAACACCGATAAGTATGAATATACGTTTGTCACATAAAAGGCTTTACTAAGAAGTAATCAATACACAAGTTTATCTATCAGCTTAATATTGAGCACTTAAGTCACATGTTATGCAATTGTGAAAGTGAGACAGTTACGAAAATCATTGCTGGTCGCCTGGCATAAACTAATTAGCTTGTACTAATGGTGTGAGGTAACTGTAGGGGAAACCACTTAACTTGGCAGCAGCTGAGCATGCCATGAATTGGTGATTAGCCGACAATAATTGTGGACATTTTCACATTATAGGACTGCAATCACAACATATTCTGTGATATTTGAGAAACATGAAGCCACTCAGTTTGACCTCAACATTATTTATATTGCAATCTACGGCTGCGAAAAAGAGCAGTACAACATAATAAGATCAGAGGCAGGAAGAAGCCACCTAATCTCAAGACTGGAGCGGCCAGTGGGCTCAGCTAGTGGGCACAGCCAGATGCTATTTTGGCAAGGAGAACAACAGATTACGTAAACAGAGAACTGAGAACAAGGCTCCCTTGAGCTCACTTCGCACGATCCACCACAGCCTACAGCAATCAGAATTCACCAAGCCTAGACTTCTGTACAATATAATATGCGCAGAGTTTCTATTCTAATGTATACAGTGTGTATACACTATAAAGAATCATATTAGTATAGACCATTGGACAGGTGCTTAACTTGTTAATGTCACAATCTTTGATGTTTATTGAATCAATATATATCAATCAATATCCCAATGTTGCCAGGTGTTGACATATCAATGAGATTCAGAGAAGTGATCGACCACAAATGTACCGAAGGGGGGGGGGGGGAGCTATTCACAATACACCTAGACCTAGTACTAGTAGTAACATCTAGTACATTACTTCTGCACAAGGGCACTAATTAGCCAGCCAGGGAATCTCACTGATTGGTGCTGATGTCAAGGCAGCTAAGTAGGAGCATGTGACCTTCGGATCCAGATAATCAATAAGTAGATTGTGGCTAGCATCTTCTCAGCAGTGACTATCATTGACACAGTGCTCTGCTGGGGTCACCTTCAGCAAAGACTGGCAAGAGGGTGAGCAGCTGACTTAGACCCCGGAGTCGTCGTCATTGGTCGTCGTCGTCCGTCATAATTGGTCAGTTGAAATCGTCGTCATGATAACAAACGTCAATCGCCGTCGTCAGTGGTGGCTTAGATTTGCGCCAGTTGGATTACACACTTGCTTGTTGACAATCAAAGAACCAGCCAATTATAATGCCGATTGCAATTTTGAAGGGTCAATAAGCATTGTTTCACACTTAGATTTCTCAATTGGCATGAAGAACAGCACTTGTCCCAGGTGTGAAGCTGGGCCTGGAAGATGTCAAAGCTGATTGCACTTAACTTTGATTACTGGTACCAGCCAGCCTTTTGACATGCAAAGGAATTCAATCAATTGACACATATTACTCTTTTTAAGATCCACTCTCATGTGTCTATTATTTATTTGTTCTTGTGTATATTTGTGTAGTTTGTGATTGATCCTGTGCTTTATTTAATTTGATCTCAAGGGATCAACTGCATGGCCAATAATTAGTTACATGCAGGCAGCAACTAGTTAATGGTAGAACTGCGATTCAGAACTGCTATTTAAACTTAAAGCTAATTAAACTCATTAAGTTCCTGGGACAGCAAAGTACTGAGTGTCAAAATTGTACAATAATCACAATTTACTATTAAAACAAGCTTCTTTCGGAAATTGTTTTTAATTCAGTCAACTTTTAGAAAGGTATTAAAACAACCATTTGCATTGAGCTTATTTTGCTTCGAAGCACAACATAATATTGAGAGTCAATCAATGGATTCAGGCAGTCACATTTTTCACTGTGGCTGCATGGCAAAAATTGTTTGATGTCTGCTTGCATGCTGAAGCTGTATGGTCATTGACTCATGGTTGCTCGTGGCTTAAGACATTTTCTATGGCTTACAAGATACATTTGTACTTTTTTTTTTTTTGCTGGAATAAGTTCCATGAACTTGCTTTTTGTGTGTTTTGAATCTTGCAGGATTTTTGGTTATGAATTTTCCCAGTTAATTTCGGCGAAGCTCTAGATTTTTTTTAGGTATGTTTATTAGGAAATCACTTAAAAGTCAGTTGAAGTCAGTTGAAATGGCTACAGTCAGTTGCAGTTGAAAAGTTATCAACTAGTTGACTTAGTCAGTTGGAATGAAGGAAGCCAGTTGATTCATCAAAACAACTGACTCCTGGGTCTAAGCTGACTGCAGCCACTGAGCAGTGCTGAGTAGAGGGAGTACACACCCTCCCCTCCCTCCTCCCTGGATCCAGCTCCTATACACGTACACTGCATGAGCATTAGCACAACCCCAGAGCTGAGTGCAAGCCTTCAAGGCTCAGTGCTATTGCCAATGCTAGGCCACCTTTGCACAACCACCAGCTATAAAGCAGAGTAGCATAACACTGTATTTCTAGTCCTATTTTGTTGCAGTTCTTACGCATTGATCCAGTAATCACTTATCACCCAGTAAGACTCGCAACCTTCACAATAGCTCAATCGATACAGGACAAACAACACTTGCAATATGATAGAGCTCACAAAAATAAGCTATCAACCTCCTCAAAACATATATAGCCCATCTAGGACATATTGACATACATTACTGGCTAGCCAAGTTGAAGCAACCACTTTTTTCACTCCAGTCTATTCAGCATTCAATGCATTGATACTGTATTTATAATACCATGAAACCCATGAAAAAAATCTAATCCGATTTCAGTTCTAACTTACATTGATTTTTAGAATATTATATAAGTGCATTATATAAAATGCAGTAGCGAAACAGACTAATATTACGTATTAATGCTGATTTGTGAGAGCAAATTTATGTTCCTCTTCATTTTGATTGAATGCCTAAATAAGCCAAATAAAACATCATGTGATATTGAGAAACAAATAACTTAAGAAAGTGTTATTGTTGTTGTTTAACATTTAAATCTTCAGGAAAAATATGTCCAGAAATAACCTAATTCTCAAGGTCAACAGAGAATTCAGAATATTTAAAATGAACTACCATGTTGACTATAATTATCTGCAGCAGGAAGATATACAATGTCATAAACACAGATCTGAGATAAGCGTGTGTCTTGTGGTGTTGTTTTGATAGACTCTCAAATTAGAAGAGTAAACACAAGAGACTTGGAAATACATCGGCCAGGCAACCAACAATGATTTTCAGCTGTATACATTTCAACAATTCAATTGCACACACTACTATATATTTTTATCACATTTTCTCACATAAAAATCACAATAAAAGCTGTTTTATAGCCAAGATTCAAGAAAAGAAATATTTTGCAGCTCCATATTTAATTAGCAAAGAAATTACAACAGTAAGCACCACAAGCAAAAAGTGCGATTCAATATCGAAATTCATAATATTTAGAATCATTTGACATTAAGTAATTTCTCCATAAAATTACATCCGTACAAGAGATGACATTTCAAAAATTGTTGCTTTTAATTTTACACTATTTATAGTTTATAAAATGATACCAAAAAAATGGAATTATAAAGGGAAATTGAATTAATGAAAATGTATTTTACTAGAAAAACTGTATTCACATCAATATTTTGCAGGAGACCAATCTTACCTGGTATGATCGAATGATGGTCTGAACTGCGAGATGGTCGTCGATGACTTTGGCGTCCGTGGTCCGAGGAGTGGGCAGGGCGGCCAAAGTGGTCGTGAATGGAGATTGGTAAGCCTGGCCGGGAGGCGCTCCCTCAGAAGTGTTGCGAAAAAAGGCATCCCAAGACTGGAAATTAGAAATGTTGAAATTTTCTTGAAAATGAGAAATAAAATTTACATGAAGGATTCCTAAAGACATTTTAAAGGATTGCTGAATTATTTCAAAGAATGAACATTTCAAGTAATCTATAATGGGCACGATTAAATTGGCAAAATCACTCAGCCATCGATTCAGTTAATTAATCGTTCATAAAATTCATTAGTTGGGCCTACTTCAATTGAGTCATTATGCTAGTGTCTGGAAAATGTCAATTAAATAGTGACAATGTGCAGGCATAGTTTCGCATAAAGTGACATGATAGATTGTGCCATTTATGATCATTTACATTGTATCAAATGGAATGTGTCCATTCTGCATGTGAGGGTGACCTAGTTGCACTTCCTTGGTGCATCAGTCATTACAGGATATGACATTCAGCCTCCAGCCAATCACACATCAGTATTTGTGACACACCTCCTCAGCCAAACCCAGCTTTAATCCATTCAATGTGAACTTGTTTATTTACCAAGTTTGAAGTAAACAATTAAAGCTTGATGGGGATACAAAATACATGAAAGGACACAAGCAAAGAACAGAGGTCACTGGAACTCCCCATGTCACCGTGACATAAATCATGACAAGCCCCAAAATTATGTGACCCCGATGAGGTCACAAAACACATGCATTGCACATGCAGCCCTCACCTTATGCACACTGCTGGGGTCCTCTAACCAGGCGCTGTACATTTCTTCCACGTAACTAGAAGAGCTCCCATTAAGGAAAGGTTCTGATGCCACAGGGGCAGCATAATTCCTCGTAAACTGTTTATAAACAACAGGGTTCTGCAGCAGTTTATTCCGCAATGTCCGTTCACAACCTCGTTGTGCCAAAGTCCTCAAAGTCGCAACTGAAGCAGGCTTGACAGCACTGCTCACAAACGTCCCAACACGATACATTGTGCAAATCGAAAGTGCAATCAGGAAAACACAGTTGAAGCAGCCAGTATGTTTCTCGGTAAAATCTTTCTCAGGTATAACCCATGCAGCCGAGTCCAGTACACAAGGTTGTTGACTTGGGTTGTTATGGCCGAGTAAACTTGTTCCTCTCTCTCTTTGCCGCGCTCTAGCCTGAAATGAAACGCAAAATCGAGGTTACTGGCAACGAAGTTCCGACCAGCAGACACTTCTAAACGAAATGACACCAAATAATTCGATCTAGCCACGGTAAACAACAAAAGCAGCGCGAAATCCTACCGACCGCTTCGTGAGTCCAACTCGTCCTCAAGGAACCGAGGGATGAGTATGAAATGACGTCACTACCGGAAGCACTTCATCCTCTCTTTACTCTTGAGATCTGATTGGTCAGCTGCCCACCGTGGCGGGAAATTCTCATGCAGACGCCAATTACATTGCAGCAAACCCTCAGCGCATGGTGCACATCGAGTCTGGGCTGCCTGTACCATATAAGGGTTGTTTTTCAATCGGGGTACGCTCTGGAAAGTCACACGATATCCAAAATACCAGAAATACCATGCATATATGTGGAAAAAACGTTACACAGAATGATTAAACATACTGAGACGGAACTACAGTAGCGAAAAAATTATTCAAATCGGTTGATAACTGCCGGAAAAAAATGTATTTGTGTCATTTTGACCAAAATTGACTGTCTCATTTGCAAATTAGGCAAATATTGCTTCCGATTTTTCAGTCCTGACCTAACAGTAAGTTTTATCCAATGTGAATATGCTTTCAACATGGTCCCAAGAGTTCAACATTAAAATTACATGCAACAACTATGATTAGCCTCTTCAGAATCCTGCATTGAACATTTGAAGGTCAATTCCGTCAAATATTGTCCTCTCCGAAATAGGGTCAGCAAAACAGCAATAAAATTAAATTAAGAGTATTTTTATTTTATAGAAATACTCCTTCAATAGATTAGACAAAGTTTTGGTAAGTGTTTCACCGCAGTTGTACGAACTGCACAATGCTCGTAGCGGAAAACACCAAAAACAGCTTTCGTCAAATAAACTGTCCTCTCCGAAAAAATGCTGTTCTCTCCAAAAATGTCTATTTTCCTTGACACGCACGAAGTTCTTGGCCAAAATTCAGCAAGTAAGAAGATTATTAATTCATTGTCAGATATATATCTATGAACTCAGCACAAGCCCATACAACTGGGTGTTCTATGCATCCAGTAATAGAGGTGTTGACCTTGGTCAAATTATCTACAACAACGCAAAAAGTCAAATAAAAAAAAATTAAGAATACTTGTAGCCCTAAAATTTTCAGAATCCCACGGCATGGTATATAGCAACAGAAAAAAGTCAATTTGGCCAGAAAAAAAAGACCTTTATTTTTGACCCCCTTGAGACAAAACTATGTACCCCGATTGAAAAACAACCCATAATTGGATTAGATTTTTTCCCATGGGTTAAAGCACAGGTCTTAACTTGGTGTTGCTTGATTTAGAAACAAATATTTTTGGATGTCACACGCTCAAAATAAATAATCACTGTGGCCCACTACTGCATGGCTATTACCACTGTGAATTAAACAATTCCTATCAAGGAAAACTCCTAGCCTGCTCTTATGAAGATCTAATGGTTGTTCCAAAGGGCCTCGTATTTGGCTCCGGTGGAGGATCCAGAGGGAGAGGGCTTGCGAATGCCAAAACGACAATCACGCGCAGGCCCGCGATTACAAAAATGAGTGAAAAAACTGTTTGGGAGATCGTAGCTGTTTCTGGTAGACCTAAAATACACTGCTGTGACTCATGGGACATTTTGGGACCATACTTTTTTGGTGTGTTTGCAAAACCTGAAATATCTATGTTCAATGCATGTTTAGCCTTGATAATGTCTCTAGCATAGATTTCTTGTTTTTCAATAGAATACGCTTAGATAAGATGATAAATGAACAATCATATTTTATGTATTGGATGATGATGGTTTGTGATATGTAATGTGTGCTACTCATACCAAAGTATGAGACTCAGTGTGCCACTAATGCCAAAGTGTGCGACTCCTGGTGCCAGTACGTTTTTCTCTAACTGAACTTTGCTAAGTTTGTACATAGGCTTTTGCCAACTACTTCTTAGATTAGATAGTTCTGTAGTTTATTATAGTATTTGTGTAGAAATTATTTGTACTTTTATATTTTTACATTTTAATAATTGTCGTACAAAAGCATCTGCTTTTATCCTTGTATAGCGTGTATTTGTGATTTTTCAGTTAAGCATATATAATATATATAGATATAATAAATACCTTGACTTTAGGGGTTCAAAATGGAGGTGGTGTAGTGTCTTACTTCATATCCTCTGAAAAAGACTTTCCCTGGGTGGCCAGAACCAGGTGTTGTTCATATTGTGTGCTAAATTTCAGAATTTCAAAAATAATCCATTTCAAGCAAAATTGTACACTAAACTATATAGGTATATGGATGCAAAAGTAACTTCCTAATATGATTAAGTATATATTTGTTGAAGTTCACCAATTTATTGCTTACCCTTAATTTTTGAGAAACCTAAAATTTGAGAAAAATATCAGAAATCCTCCCTTTTCCCAGTTTTTTGGTTTTTATGAAAATTTCCTAAAATTGGCCCTCCAAATGAGTTTAGTCATTTAAAGAGTTATAATTTAGACATCTGAAAGCAAAATTTCCGCAGTGTAACTCCAAAATTGACGGAATCATGAACCATTGAAAAAATAACATTTTGCTGAATTTACTGTTATCAATTTTTGGAAGAGCATTTAGACCCCCAAAAGGAACATCAAGGTTATTCAATGCATATGATAGTAGAATTTCATGCCTATAGGTATAACCGTTTGAGAGTTCTGCTCTGGAAATGAATAAAAAATTTTTTTTTTTTAATTTTCAATATTTTATAAAAACTCTACCAATTGCTTAAATATGAACACCAAAATGCACATTTATGCTGTAAGACCCATTCATGTGCCAAATATCATATACACAAGCGCAATAGTTCAGGCTTAGCGCCAAATACACAATGTGTGCATTAATAAGAAAATGGACTTCTTATGCCAAATTTTCACTTGAATTTTTCTCTTTCTTCAAACGGCCTTATCATATAAATTCATTCAGAATGTTCAGCCGGCCAGCAGTCTCCAAAGTATTGTACCCAGTTTTGGTTGAGGCAAGCAAGGTTTTGCAGTGGCTGTATATGGTTGAGAATAGGTAGTGTTCTAGCTTCAGTTTTACACAAATTTACCTGCTGGGAAACTGTCAATATGTTTGGCTAGATAATGATCCTAGTTTGACTGCAAAAAACCAATAGTGGAGCCCAATTGTTTGATTTTGTGATATTCTGTTAGGTATGCTAGAGATGGCTCAGATGGGTAATTTTTAAAGCCACACCCTGTATTAGGCAGGCACACTCTTAAAACAGATTGGTTGAATATACCAATAAATTGCTTGAAAATAACCAATTTTATCTGTTGAAATAGGACCAAACAATTCATTGGTTGCAGTCAACCAATCAAGATTGGTTTAGCTACCAACCTATTTGAATTGGTTAATCTCTCTTACTGTTATTTCAAGTTTTCAACACATGAAATTGGTTAAACATCAACTTTAATAATTGGTTGAATGAAAGAACCAGATAAGCAAACTTTTTTGACATGAAAAGTTGAAACATAGGCTGCGCAGCAGCAAACCTTCAGCGAATAACACATTCAAAAGATTACAACTACACCATAAAATTGATGTTTTTACCAAATTGCATATTGGTAAGCAATAGTGGTCAAGTCATGGCCTTCAATAATGTGAATTCGCCCACTGCCCTGACATCTGCCCATCTGCCTATCTGCTTGCCAGAGTTTGTAAAACGAGGAAGAGGTCATAATTATTTTTAGGTAATTTATGCATATGGTATAGTTTCAAAGAATAGGTTATGAGCTGTCAGTTGGAAACCAAAAAATATAATGCTGTTATAGTTTTCTCAATTTTTTCCAATGATTCAAAAGGTGTTACATACACATCAAAAGGCTCTGCTACATTGTATAGGTGATATGTGTGGAACATTTCGTTGCTGTATATGCAATAGTGGGGAACTTTTGGCTCCCATGCAAAAATAAAGTATTTTAAATATTGTTTCTCAATATTACACAAAAAATATAGACTATCTATCAGTCAGACCATGAAAAGGCACACCTAGACCACGTAAGCCATATGTGTACCAAACTTAATCCATTTACAATTGTACATGCAATTGTGACTGAGTCCTGGGCCAGAAACAAAGAATAATTGTTTTGGCTTTCAATATTTCAAAACGTATATAATCTTTCCATCAGACCATGACCTTTAAAAAACGCTGTTTGGAGGGAAATGTGAAGCTCTAGGGAAACCTCTTCTCCGAGTTGAAAAGAAAAGGGGGGGGGGAATTAAAAAGTTATTAGGCCTAATGTAATTTAAAGGTTTCAGAACTTGAAATAAATTTACCTCTTAAGTTGAACCACCACCTCCTTTCATTCCGCTATGCGATATGAATTCTAGTTGTTTATATTCAAGTTCAATGATTCCTTGCTGATCCTTCACTCACTTGTTCATTTAAACTTCTGTGTACCACATCAACTTGAATAGATCCCCTCCCTCATCCTTTCTCTATTTTAGAGTTTTGGACCTTTGTTTCCAGCAGCTTTCATGTACGTCCTTAGTCCTTACACGTACGCTATAGCCTATTACAACTTTTCCTGGCTGTATTGAGGGCAGCTTTGGAGTTGGTTAAATAGTTTCCAACCAATTCTATTGGGTTGCCCTCAACCACTCAAAATGATAGTTTCAACCATAATAATTGATTAATTTTGCCTCAACCAATTGATTGGTTGGTCTTTCCCCAAAAATCAACAAATCTTTTTTAAGAGTGCAGGTAAATTTTATTTATTGTCGCTTTAAATCAAATCACATGTATCACAGCAATACAATACATGGATTTTTAAAAGCACAACTTTTGTATGACAGAATAAGGTAGCCATAGCCTATATTTTTTTCACATTCTCCTGTCACATAATTTAGGCTACAAGACGATTTCAAATAAATCAGCCTCTATGTTCCCTTTCACTTAATATAGACAGCAGGTTCAGTCAACCGCCTGCTTTACTATGTCACTATATGTATGCAGTTCGGTCTAGGCCAGCTGCTGTAACAGTTGCATATACTTTCTGTTTTACAGAAGAGCAAAGCAATGCTAAAACAAGTCTTGTGTCATCGAATCAAATTAACACAATAGACAAGCCCATCAGAAATAAGGGAAATATAATTTTATGACTACCGAGGTCTTTTATTATAAAGCTTGTAGCCTAATCCCTAACTTTAAAAATCTTGATAAAACTCAACAATTTACATTGATTATGTCAGATAAAAGACCTGAAATGATTCACGCATTAGGCTTGTACCTCAACAAGATTATGGGATAATCATAGAATAGGAAATTAAATAAGAAACTGAATGAATCAATTAAGGTAAAATAAATATTTAAAAAACTGCAAAAAAAAAAAAAAAATTTATGTCCGGACTAAAATATCGGAAGTAGCCTCTCTATCTGCCGAGCCAACTGACTTGAATGTATTTTACTGTATTATTATTGTTATGAATGAACTCATTTGTATGGTCACTATCAGTATGGACCTGTCAGGACTGGATCACGCAGTCATTGTAGCGGTTGCCGCTAGCTTGCGTTTTTCAGCCCACGACAAAAATCACAGTGACTAAAAAGACACTTGAATACCTTGGACAGACTCTTGATACATGAACAATTTATAATTTGAATTTACTTGCATTTTACTGACTTTTATACATTAACAATTAGAACTGGGACCGATATTTAATATTTAATTAACTGTAAACTGATGTACTTAAAATTGTATTGGATTTTCTTGTATTGTGTGTAGATGTAGAGTAGTTTTCGATTTCATTGTTTTCTACTGACAAATGTATCTATTTGATATTGAAAATGTCAATAAAACGATATATATATATATATTTTATTTATTTTATTTTAAAAAGCAGTTATATAATGGTTAGGCCCTATAGCGGTTTTCACATGTTTAAAAACTTGGAAATTCATTAAGGCAATTCTGCTCATTGGGTCCAGCAGAAATCCTTTTGGTCCAGTAAAATTTACCAACATGCAGTACCGAATGTTCGGAATGGCATTTTGGATTTTCGTAAAGACTGCTGCCATTACCTTCCCAACGGTCTGCTTGTCCTGAAACATGTCTCAATTCCTGCCAAGATATTATATTTTGATATTTAATATTCAGATTACATGATAAAACTTCAATTTTTTTTATTGCAAATCACCCTGAAGCAGAAAATGGCACCACTTAGGAAAAGTTGCAAAATTGGGTGCTTTTGTTCGTGATTCAGTCGCTAAACTGTTTTGGCTTGCTGCAAGAAACTGCTCTAGCCAATAATAGATATTCTGTGTGTCCATAAGTTTAGTTTATATTCACACACATATTACGTCAGATTAGATCTCAAAGTCTTGATTTTTTCCGTCTCTTTGATAGCCTAGTTGCTGAAACATAATTTACAGGACCAGGTAGTAATTGCGTTACCCCAAATTCATGAGTACAATAATTGCCACTGGAACTTCATTTTGAGATTACATACAAATACACTCACAGACCCATTCCCATTTTCCCATAACATTTTTGTTTCACTGTACTTTGTCCTAGCAAATTAAGTTGCAATTTATAACAAATTAATAAGTGAAGAGTACTGTATACACACAATGCATTCATCCAATTATACCCTTGATAGGGCATAATTATATCTCGCAGAACTCCAGGATTAGTTGCCAGTGGTAGGCACTCGGGTGTATTTCAATTTTAATATCTTCAAGGAATTATCACAAAACGTCAATTTCAAAACTTAGTTTTATTAATACACAGTAGTTCCAGTTTGTAAATTGTTCAGGCAACAATACATACATACAAATACACTCACATCACACATTCTCATCACACAATTCAGGAATTTCAGTTACAAAATACATGGGGGAAATAAAATCTAAACTGTAAAAAATCAGAAACAGACAGTACAATTATCGAAAATATTTTTCCTTTGATACTACCACAACTATGACTTGACCACACACATAGAAAATGCTACGGTTCCATGTCATGCGTTACAATGGATATTGGGGTTTTCTTGAGAACAAACTTGCTCTAATCCTGCATTCTGATTGATCGGTAGACAGGAAGTGTGCATTTTCGGTATGTTCGCGTAAAAGGTCATGATATGGCTTAGTACCAGAATTGTTCTATTTTTTCCCAATTTTTTTGCGTAATTCCAAATCATGACCTTTTACGCTATCTCTTATCGCCCATTATTTTCTATGTGACACATAAGATACAAATATTTTCGCAAGCATTTTTGAATCAGTAAAATGAACAATCATAATAGATACTTCAGAAAGTGCTACGCAATTCAATTATTCAAGGTACACCTAGCTGAGGCACTAAATAATACAATTCCTGGAAAACCAACCTAAGTCAAGTCATTGAACTGTTACCATCAATCTTATTTCACTCACCAATCTAATGTCTCAGGCAAATTCTTTTATCTATGTTTCTCAACCTAGAATCCTAGGCTTCTTCATTTATCTGTCCAAATTCTCAATGTAGCTGGTGTACTTAACACTGCATTATCATATTGTTCAAGCCTTCCCAGTCATTCGAAATTTAAGGGCTGAATATTATTACTCGGTTAACCGACTAAGGTAAAGTCAAGTAAAATTTTTATCGTAATCCACAGGTTTTCTCCTTAAGCTGTCATCAGGTATCATCATACATATATAGTTTGAATTGGTCTGTCTATACATAGTCCTACATCTCTCAAGTCATGAAGTATGTGGTATAGAGGGTCTGTTGTGGCTGAGACTGTATCCCACACGGATAAGTAATATATATCCAACAACTACCGTATGGTTCGATTGTAGGGATTTTAGTACTCGGTTGCAAAATCTGTAACCCTTTTAGCTCTACTTGTGATCCCTAACTTAACATTGCATGCACTACTTACCCGTACCTATTTTCAAAAAATTCTCCAAGTGACAAGAAATGAAAATATACCTACAAACTGTTTGATGACCTGACAAATAGGCTATCTGTCAGTGAAGGTAAAATAGGGACAAATGATTGTTTGTTTGTTTTACGCCTCTGCAGCACCTTAGTGGGCTATATCGAGGCAGGCGATCACCGTATGATGAGATGAGAAGACTGGGAGTCTGGTACATACCCTATTAATTCAGGGATACCCAGGGTCTTTCAGTTGCCCCAGCATAGAATACTGGATACAACCCGCCTCCATTTAATGTCACATGGGCTCGTACTAAAGTGAGTTCCCGGGGTGAGATTTGAACCCATGCCCTCAAAGCCACTTGACAAGCCCAGTTACCAATTAGGCCACGGGGGGACTAGGAACAAATGACAAAACACAAGGAGGCACGATAATAGCACTGAAAGTGACAAATGGCAAATCAAAAGGTTTCATTTAATTTGTATGAAAGGGTTGTGTAATGAAGCACTAGTGTAATGATCCCCTATACTCGATTCACAAAGCCAGTACTGAAGGTATTGCAACATTAATGACCTTTGACCAGTGGCACACTTTCCAAGGAACACCCATTTGGTGAGTTACAGTCATTTTCATTATTCTCAGCAAAATCACAAATGGACACAATAGGGCCCTGCACGGGACTAGATTTTTGTCTCACTCCCGCCCGTTCTTTCCAAATCTGCTCCCTTTCCCATCCCGTTCTAGGCATTACAATGATAAAATTTTCCGAATTTTGACCCACTGCCGCCAAATTTTGCCAAGTTCTATAATAAGACCAAATGGGTATGGTGGTATTTTGCGATGTACTCCACGAGTTGAAGATATCCTGAGTCCTCTGTACCCACGAGTGCGTCAGCAAGAGTGGGTACAGAGGGCTCAGGATATCTTCACGAGTGGGAGTACATCGCAAAATACCACCATACAACCATTTGGTTTTATTTATACCCCATATTGTAACTCAGAAGAAAGCTGAATTTCACTCTGATGATCAATACTCAACAGTGGCCTCAGCCAATCAGAGCACAGATAGCAGCTCAACTGATGATGTCACAATGTTATGACTAGGGGTCTACACCGGTTCGATAAATACCAGCCGTACCGGTACAGTCTGGTCGGTTCCCGAACCGGTTTTCAAAGCAGCACTTTCAGTTCGGTTCAATAATGCTATATCCAGCTCAAAAAGTTGTTTTATTGCCGAGATTTGACAGAAAATGTCCACAAAATCATGAAATGAACTCGAGCACGGCATCATCTTGATGTCAGCTCTGATGCGAGATCCGACATTCCGGGCCAAAAATTTGGTTTGCGGGGTTGTGTATTTCTAAAATGCGGATCGGCCCAAATTTGCAAACCGATGGTACGAATCGTGTATCGATCAAGTGTATTGATGATACGTATCGTATCGAATGTCAGCGACGATATAGAGCCCTAGTTATGACGTCACCATGGACATGACGTCACAATGGCAAACAATGCAATGACATCATCAACAATGATCAAACCATGTGGTATACAAAAAACCATTGAGTATACAACATAATACCACATGGGATATATCCACTGCTTTTTCATGTGGTATTGTAAACATTATGGGTTATAGTCCCGTTCCCGTCCCGCCGCGTGCAGGGCCCTAGGACACACCATCAGCTAAAATTTGATGATCACAAGTCCTGGCAATTATATTGTTTGAATGTGGGATTGACCACTGAAATGTAATGTGTTTACTTATAGTTCAATGGAATACACAGTTCTGAACTTCTGTGTACAATAAATTGTTAATATATTGACAATTCTGTGTACAATATTCTGACAGTTTAAGCCAGTGTCTCTGGTTTCTAATAAACTAACAAAGCAAAATTGTAAAATCAAATTATAAATGTGTTTCCTTGGGACATTTGTATCAGAACGCTAAAACAAAAATCTATCCTTTGATTCAGGTTACAATCAGGTAGGTCTTTAAGGCTCTTGTCAAGTCTGTACAATTCCAATCAACTGAATTGCACTGACTTGACCAGACCAACCTGAATCAAAGAATAGACTTTCTAGTCATCAAAAAAGATGTCATAACTACCTTTGTAGAGCACAATGCTACTTTCCAGAGCCTAGATAATCTTCAGTTATTCCATTTGGCCTTAGAAGGGTCTCCCAACATAATTAAAGTTTTGTATGAATATGTGATTGTCCATTTGAACGAACGAGTACAAACGAGTGTCTTTATGTAAATAAATTTCTATTGTCTGTCTGTACAGCTGTAGATTCTTACGATAGGTAAGTGAATTCGTTCAAACTTTACAATGCCAATCAGCGATACAATGTGGGGAAAACAGTACTGTTGTATGCATGCCGTGCTGGTCCATGTCACGACAAAGGAAAAGCATTGAACTCATTGTAGGAACGTGACATCCAACAATAGTCATGCAACTAAAGCAATAAACTTCAGCATTCTGAATCACTGTTTTATTGGAAACAATAGTTTTTGAATACATATGAAGGTGGGGTGAGTGAGTTTGTGTTTAATGCCCAATCAGCTCCAGTGTGGGCTATCTAGAAGCAATGTATGTGGGAATTGAGTGGTTGAGTTTACGTTTACGTCCCATCAGCACCAAATTGGTCTATATAGGGACTAATGAGTGTGGACAACAATGTTATGCTATTATCCCTTTAACATTTGAGTAAAAGCTCAGGTCACATGACCACCCCAGTTGCCAGCTATAAACGCCTGTCACAGACATGTCACTCACCCAAACTATCCACCCATCCTACTTTTTTGGACTCCTATTTCACATGGGAGCCCACAACCGTCTAACTCCTCTCTCATTTCCCTTTGCCAACTCCACCACCAATCTCCCACTAGGAGTGCATGAAACAGCATATTCTCATATCTCACTCCGTCACAGAGGGAGCCACTTTTCATAATCTTTTTCCGACAGGTGGCAGCACCTATCTTCATCTGTTTTTGCCTGCTAACGAGGCTGTAACAAACCTTCTGATTGCCCTGCATGATCTTTTTAGTACATGCCACCTACCAGGACGAATTCCTCCTGCTACAAATCATGCTGTACACTCTCACACAGGCCTCCAGCTAATATCTGCTTGCCACCTACACAAACGTGTCAACAATTACCCATTTACTAAATGCCTACACATCACTCTACATACCAGGTGTTCTTAAAATATTACCTTTTTTTAACATGACAGCGTCGCCATGCAGCATCACTTCACAATAATGCATTGTCACACTTTTTCCACTAATGGGCATTTTCTAGTGCTATTACAAAGTACTACCCTTCCTCAGCGATGAGACTGGCAGCATGTCTTAAAATTGCACTCTTGCAGAAGTTTGGGGAAGCCTCCTCCCTTGAAGAACTTATCAAACCGAAATATTTTGAGGTTATCTTGATGCTGAACTCATTGTTGCAGCTGAGCATGAAGAATTCCATTACCAATTGACGCCATAAAACTTCAAATACGACCCAAAGCATCTTGCCTCCATCAAGCTTGCAGAAGCAATCATTCAAGAAGATGAAGCTAAACATCAAGAATGTAGACATTTTCTTGACCTTATGGGTTTTTCATGGAACACACAGCTAGTTCGAGTATGTTTGTTGAACGAGACCAACAACTGGAAGAAAACGCTCCAAACCCCAGACAATATAAAGAACTTAAGCATATTCATGAATGATGAGCTGGCTATAACCTTCATAAAACTTGTGATGGAGTAACCCAGCATTGCTCAACATTGACTGAGATATTAAAAATCATTGTCCATGCAGATGAAGAAATCGAGACCAGAATGGAAAAACTTATCCAAGCTGTTGTTGCTCACAGCAGCCTCCTACAAATGACAAGTCAACATTCATCATCATTTCCACTCTTCTGTGCCATACTCACGCTTAGTTTTGGAAGCAGAGTGGGTATGTTCAGTTGCCTAACCATCATGGCTGCTTTGTTCATCATTTTTAATTCCTTGGCTACAAAAGCCTGCGAAATTATGTATTGCAAAGGAAAATAGCTTTATTATTGGCCAATCCATGAGCAAAAAGGTTTCTGGCGGCCATCTTGGACGCCATCTTGAATTTGACCCATTAAATTAACTCGGATTTTTGGGCTCCCACCCCAGAATCGTTTGTTTGGTTATTGTGAAGCTAAGTTTCATGCTTTTATCCACCCGGTAATGGCACGATTCAATACTGACCTTAAGCCACCCTACTATCGTGTTTCTTCTTTAATAGTTGTCAAAATGACTTTCTCTTGGGCTAATCGGTAATATCTCAATAATTAGGGAGAACAAAGGTTTGCTTTCTTAAGTCGCAGAAAAGTTGTTTTTTTTTTGTCAGACGTTTGTTCTGAAACATAAGAAGCTCTGGTTAGACCATTTTCGCTTTGATAAGACAAACATGGGGAATTTTTCACAAGACAATTTCTGATCACCATAATTGATATGGTCGGCAAATGAGTCCTTCTCCAGCTGATTTTACCATGAATAGTAGGCACAGCAACAACCAGAGGGCTTAATTGAAACAAATTATATTGATATTTAAAGCAGTTTTAAATTAATGTAGCAACTGGTTAATTGGCATGGTTCAGGCCTTTTACTTTTTATTTCACTGCGACCTTTGACCCCCACTTGGTGCCTCAATATTTGGCGGGACATTTTTCCTGCAGCGCATGATTGAGGCAACGTTATATGACAGTTAATTTGTGTTGTGTGAGCGCTACGTTGTTTTTGTCAAAGCTGTCAAAAGATGGATAGACTGTTTTTGCTATTGTGGCCATGAGTGCCATAACAACGGTGTGGATTAATGAAGCAGCATTCAGCTTTGGTGATGAAAATCAGTGCAGTTGCACATATCAATCTGTGATGTGTTGGCAGGCATGGTTAGCACTCAAGTTTCTGACAAAGGCGCGCATTGGCAAGAATCTGTTTTTGACCACGCTGAGACCTTTGATATTGATACTTTGACAATGATGACCTCACAATTGCCAAAATAATGATGTTCTCTGGAGTGGAAGGGGCACTCTTTCTGATCATATTTATCATGGTTTGTAGCGGTGTTATTATCAATAGAAAAAAGAAGGGCCTTAGGCGTGATCCGATTTGTCTGGTGAAATGTGCGGAATGCAGTTGTTTTGTATTCACTTTGCCCTGTAGATTAATAAGCTGTTTTAAGAGGAAAAGATTTTCAAATGTACGAAATGAAAAAACTGATCAACGAAGACGGTGTCAGTGGGGCTGATGTACAGTATTCCATTTAATTTTTTGTCTTTACTTAAATTTGACAAGGATTTTTTTTTGATGATGAACTTAATATTTTTACAGATTGAAGACCACGCAGCAACTTTTATGCTAAATGACTTTCCAAGACCGTGGGATTTCCCTGTTGCAGGAGGCTTCGGAATTGTTGTGTCTCAACCTGAAGGACAAGTTCCCCAAAATGTTCCCCGACCAAACACCCAGACCCAGGATGCTTAATGATTTAGATACACATGCAATCTTGCCCCAGAGACTGAGACCAAGAAATCGATTTTATTGTGGACTGTTTTAAGAGTTTAAAAAATGTCAAAATATCTAACTTTCTAATCTATTTGTGAAAAGATTTAGTGAAATTTTAGAAAACTTGCCTCAGAGACCAAGGTCATGAACTTGATTTATTAAAAATCTATTGCGGACTGTTTAGAGTGTTTAAAAAAATGTCAAAACTATCTAAATTTCTAATTTGATTGTGTCTTGATCTTGCCAAATGTCCCTGAATGGACCCGGCAAAGTATTCACCGCAGAATGTTGTATACCGATCCTGGGATCATCCGCCGGCACACTCCGGAGATGCAGGCCTGTAGCCAGAAATTCTTTTGGGGGGGTGCTTTTAAGGAAAAAGTGGACTTTTGCGCGAGCACCGAAGGTGCGAAGCCAAGGTAGGGGGGTCTGGGGGCATGCCCCCCCAGGAAAATTTTGGAGAAAATAATGAAAATGGTGCATTCTGAGCCTTTCTGATCATGTTTAGGTCAATCAATTTTATCCTTGGGGCAAACTGCACTTTGTATTAATTCTCACAAAAAATCCCTCATTGGCCGAGGGATCTGTCTTTCAGTTATTATTTTCGAGTCACAAAATGTAGGCCTACTGTTATGAATGGATTCAGAAATAAATTATGCAGAATCAGAAATAAATACATGATATATACTATCAGGAAGTACAATGAGGCAGGGGTTCTTGGGACACCCAAAAGCAACAAGCCAATCATACCAAATGGCCAGAGATGAATACTGAACAGTTTGGAGAATTAATTTCACCATCAAAGGCAAGCCAATGTATAATATGGGACCTACACATGTAGGCCTACTGTAGCATGCTATCCTCTCTCTGTGCTTTCTGACTTCTCCCCAGTTCTGACCTTCTCCTAACAGCTCTTTCTGCTGTCTGTCCCCTCCCTATCTAGTCACCTCTCTTTGCCTTCTCCTTCTCTGCATCTTCATTAGCCTATACCCCCATTTAACGATGCATTCTCCTTCTTGTCGCCTTCCTAGGTGCTGCCTCCTTGAGGGTCCATGTTACCTTCTCCCAGTCTACATTACCAGGTTCATCTTTTCTGCCTTACTTCAACTCTTGTCTCCTTCCTACAACCGTGGTTCCTCAGATTGCTCTTGTCACCTTCTTCTCCTCTTCCCTCTTTACCTCCTCCCTATCTGGTTTCTCCCATTCTGATTCCTCCCCAGCTCTTGTCTCCTTCCTTTGGGTCTCTGGGTTGCTCTTGTCTCTTCCATCTCCCCAGCCCTCTCTGTGTCTTTCCTCTATACATTGTTCCTCTTTGTCTCCTCTCTCTATGCTTTCTCCAAGTCTGACTCCTCTCGAGTTCCTGTATCTTTCCTGCTCTTGCCTCCTCTCCCTCCTCTGCTCACTCTGCCTCTTCACTCTGTGCTTTCTCCACCTCTGCCTCCTCCCACTCTTCTCTCTGAGTGTCCCATTCTGAATCTCCTCCCAGCTCTTGTCTCCTTCCTACAGTGTAGCTCTTGGATCCTTGGACTGCTCTTGCCTGCTCTCTCTCCCCTGACCCCTGTCTCTTCCCTCTATGATTCCTTCCTCTCTGCCTCCTCCCTCTATGTTTTCTCCCATTCTGAACCTCCTCCCAGCTCGTCTCCTTCCTACAGTGTAGCTCTTGGATCCTTGGACTGCTCTTGCCTGCTCTCTCTCCCCTGACCCCTGTCTCTTCCCTCTATGATTCCTTCCTCTCTGCCTCCCCCTCTATGCTTTCTCCCATTCTGAATCTCCTCCCAGCTCGTCTCCTTCCTACAGTGTAGCTCTTGGATCCTTGGACTGCTCTTGCCTGCTCTCTCTCCCCTGACCCCTGTCTCTTCCCTCTATGATTCCTTCCTCTCTGCCTCCTCCCTCTATGTTTTCTCCCATTCTGAACCTCCTCCCAGCTTGTCTCCTTCCTACAGTGTAGCTCATGGCTCCTTGGACTGCTCTTGCCTGCTCTCTCTCCCCTGACCTCTGTCTCTTCCCTCTATGATTCCTTCCTCTCTGCCTCCTCCCTCTATGCTTTCTCCCATTCTGAACCTCCTCCCAGCTCGTCTCCTTCCTACAGTGTAGCTCTGGGCTCCTTGGACTGCTCTTGCGTCCTCTCTCTCCTCTGACCTTCTTGTCTCTTCCCTTTATGATTCCTTCCCCTATGCCTCCCCCCTCTCTCCTTTCTCCCATTCTGATTCCTCCCCAGCTCCTATATCCTCCCTAAAGTATAACATTTGGCTCCTTTGATTGATCTTGTCTCATCCATCTCCTCTGCCCTCTCTGCCTCCTCCCTCTATACTTTCTCCCATTCTGACTCCCCCTCCAACATGTACAATGCAGTTCTTGCCTCCTTTGACTGCTCTCACCTCCCTTTTCTGGGTTCAAGTCCTGCTTTTAAAAGTGCTGGTCAACTGGCAGGGATCTGTCTGGGCCACCCAGAGGAAAAAAAGAGTACATTTGAAGCGCTCGAATTATTAAAATTACGCTTCATTCATACTCCCTATATGCAAATCCATACGCTCCCTTGTAGAAAAGTATACGCATTTTTGCAGTAGAATTGGAGTACATTTGGTAATTTAAATAATTTGAGCACTTCAAATGCACTCTTCTTTTTTTTCCTCTGGGCATGCATGCAGCCTCCATATATGTGATAAACGTGGCAAGTGGCGGGAATGTTTTAATTATTACTATATTTCTAATTAAAATCCATGAAATTGGTTGGCATGCCTTAGAGTTAAAAATACAGCAACAACAGTAACGGGATGCATAGAGTAGATATTGCTCAAACTGATATCAGATAGAATGGTATTGATCTATTTGAGTATGTGCAAGGACTACTATAGTTTTATGAAGGCCCTGCATTGGACCGCTAATGGTGCCTAATGATGGATCACTGGTCCAATATTAGGACTTGTGGTCCAATGCAGGGAAGGAAATTAATTGTCCTATGTTGATTATGACGTTGTTAAGTGGCAATTATTATTCTTTCCATAGATAAGCGGCTACCGCCAGAAATTTGGGAAGGGTGTAACTTCTTTTTTCAAGGCGAAATGTGAAATGTACATGTGACGATTGGTCCAATGGGAACATGGTGGTGTGATAAAGTCCCTATATTGCGCCACCAGGTCCCCATTTGACCAATAGTCCAGTCGTCCAATATAAGGAAACAGGTGATCCAATATGAGTTCCTTAATCTTAAATTGGACCAGTGGACAAAAACGTATTTCAGCTGTTTTATACACATTGAGACCATAACCTCTTTGTATTGGTCCAATAATTATTTCTCAGGTAAGTGTCCTGTATGTGAAATAGGACATACAATGATGTTCTAAAGATGGTCCAAATAGGCACACTTCCCCTGTATGCATGCAGTGGCTATGAACAAATCTTTCAGATGTTCTTCGGCAGGCCACTTAAAAACAGTGAAAGCAAAGAAGGACCATGTTTAAAATTGGAATTTTAAAAAGTAAACACATAGGCCTAACTCTGCTTAGACCAAGAAGGGTTAAATTGCAATCAGGAGTGGGGGATTCGTTCATAGGTGTGAATTGCAATAGAGAAAGCCTGTGAAGTTCTATGGTAATTGGGCAGTTCAATCACACCTAATTGCCATTTGAATTACTTGGCATGAAGTCAGTCATATTCTCTTGATTCTGGGACCAAATTGGACCAAAACAGTGGACCTTTTGGGACCATTTTCGGCCGTGGGGGGGTGCGTTCGCACCCGTCGCACCCCCCCTGGCTACGGGCCTGAGATGCCCACTGTCATGTGGGATACCAAGATTTACGGGGCTATCACGGCTCCCGGTGGGAGTCCACTCTTAAGAGTAACGAGTCGTTACTAACAACTCTCATTGCTAACTTCGCAATCCCCTCTGGGTGGGCTGGGTTAGATGGCCTCTTCGGCACGATCAGCCTTAACCCGACATTTGCAACTAGAGGCAGTGTCTCAAGCGTAATTAGCAATTTGGGGGTACGCATGAAAATGCTGTCCCAAAGGGACTGAATAGTTGCCCTATTTCACTCTGTATATATCTATATAACATTACCAATAAAATTGCTTTCAAGTCATCGATCATTTAATTCATACAGCATAAATTGAGCCTACATATATATATATATATATATGTATCTGTCCTGGTCTTGTCTATTTTGGTCACTGATTCAATGCCATAATTATAACCATGCTTGTTAATAATTGCTTATTCAGATTCTCTTTATAAAGAACATGCCACTTGTAAGTGTATTGGACATTTGATAAGACCTGGTGGCTAAACTATGTGAAGAGGAACTAAGAGGTTGATTCCTTTGAAATGCTCGTTTTTTTCTGATGCATCTAGAAGTTTGAATTGTTAGAATACGACAACTGTGAAGGAATCTGTGGCCAAAATGAACTGGGGATCCGCATTTTACGCACTTTTCCCGCAACCGCTAGCCCGCAATTGCTGCCCGCATTTCATATACGACGTAATGGCGGACGCTGTGGAAGCGTGGTGGGCAGAGAGGCTGTGTTCCACTGTGTTCGCCTTGAAAACACGGCGCAAACTTATCAAAATAGGTGGAAATTCCTAAGTTAGCATGCATGAAAGAAAGTGAAATGAAATTTGAGGGAGTAAGCAAAGTCATGTTGACGGTGATGGCATTACAAAAAAAAAGCTGTTCCACGACGATCATAGTGAAAACAGAGTATGCCCTATAGTACCTATAGGGCAACAATGAGAAAGACGTTCCTGCACCCAAGAGTGTTGAATGATCTTCGAAACTTTCTCCAAAACCCGCGCTGCATTGCCCTTGGCGAGGTGGGTCTCGACTATGTAAGTGGTCCGGCCCCCTCCCAACAGGTACTGCAGCGACGAAACCTCACGGCTGTTCCCTCACACATCTACTGCACATGCGCAGGCCCAGAGGACTTCAGTCTTCTCGAAATGGGCTTTGCGACGGCTAGACGTATCTTCGGAAAAGGAATTTTCTAGAGTATTCCAATTTAAAAGCAACTGCTGTTACAATTGCTAGCATCACATCAGGACACAATGAAGCCAGTTTGTGTTTTATGTCCCATCAGCACCAAATTGGGCTATTTAGGGAATAGGACACAAAGGCAACATATGAACATGGCTCAAGTTATGAGAAAATACTAATAACCTCTGCAATGAGACAGGCAGCTCGTCTCAAAATCTTCATCTTGAAGATGGCAGAGGTTGAGGAAGTCTCCTCTGTTGTCGACTTCATAAAACCAAAGTACTTCAAAAACATCGAAGTCTGCCCTCATCATTGCAGCACAGGTGTGAATCTTGAAGAGGAATGCCAATCGCTTGGCATTCAAAATCATTGACTTAAACAACAGGAATGAAACTTTGCATGATTTTTCAAAACATGACAGCATTCAGCTTTTGACTAAAAATGCCTATGTAGCATTAGAACATTTCATAACCAGGTGCCAAGCATTCTTTACACGTATCATTTTGGGCCCTAAGGATGTACTTGGCCACGTTGATGACTTATTTCTGGAGAATAGGAATGCAAAACTGTGACTCGCCCCATGTACACCTTCTGCAGTGGATAGCCAATGCCCCAAATCTAGACGATCCTCAGCAAGCTGCAAACGTCCCAACCTTTCTGGACAAGTACTTTTAGTGCACATATCTGGCCAGAACCAATTCCCAATACTGCACAAAAAGGTCACAACCTTCCAGACAGTCATTCGTTCGTATGTCAATCACACAAATCCAAAAACAAAAGCCACGGTTGCTTCAACTTTCCCAAAAACACCACATGTGTACGCTATGATGGTAAAATATAATCATGTGACTATTGAGCAACAAACTCTCTGTTAAGAAAAAAGTGAAAATAATGAATACAGAATTGCTCTAGCATATGTGAAGACAGTAGTACAATTAACATTATCACAAATTAGGAAAATAGAGTACTCCGAGTATTACAGAGCAAATGCAAAATACATTTGAAAAAGTGTCAATGAAAATACAAGTATCAAAGCCCACTTAGA
The DNA here is from genome assembly GCA_026936325.1 of Platynereis dumerilii. NCBI lineage: Eukaryota > Metazoa > Annelida > Polychaeta > Phyllodocida > Nereididae > Platynereis > Platynereis dumerilii. The sequence goes on from JAPTHN010000002.1 coordinate 112,655,343, forward strand.
TGTACTACTGAGCAGAGAACAAGAAAAAAAGAGTAATAATCCTTGCTTGAAAGTTGTGACACTGTTAAATTTCTGTTGGTGCAGATTCCTCATAACTCTCTAAAATTAAAGAGCCACTAGTCATAAATGCACAGCTGTTCCTTTGTTTAAATAAGCACTATATCATCAATTCATTCATTTAAACAAAGTGATATATAGTGATATGTGGTGACCATTTAGTCCATGTGTGACAGCATTTACATGCATAAGGCAAATTGGTAATTCTGCTTGGACACTACCTGATTCACAAACTTTACACAAGAGGGCAGCACCTGCAAGCAAGCACTAATGTTTACATGTTTATGTTTTGTGGTTTATGGTTTTAGTTTCAGTCCCATAACCCTCCTTGACCCACTGTATACGCTGCCTGTGGCTAGCTAAAAAAAAAACTCATCAACTAAGACAGTGTCAGTGGGGCTGATGTAGCCTACAGTATTCCATTCAATTTTTTTTTTTACTTCACTTTCACAAGGACTTTTTTTTTATGATGAACTAAATATTTTTACAGATTGAAGAACATGCAGCAACTTTTATGCTAAATGACTTTCCCAGACCATGGGATTTCCCGGTTGCAGGAGGCTTCGGAATTGTTGTTCTTGCCTCAACCTGAAGTACGAGTTCCCGAAATGTTCCCTGACCCAACACACCCAGACCCAGGATGCTTAATGGTTTAGATGCACATGCAATCTTGCCCCAGAGACTGAGACCAAGAAATCGATTTTATTGTGGACTGTTTTAAGAGTTTAAAAAATGTCAAAATATCTAACTTTCTAATCTATTTGTGAAAAGGTTTAGGGAAATTTTAGAAAACTTGCCTCAGAGATCAAGGTCATGAACTTGATTTATTAAAAATCTATTGCGGACTGTTTGAGTGTTTAAAAAAATGTCAAAACTATCTAAATTTCTAATTTGATTGTGTCTTGATCTTGCCAAATGTCCCTGAATGGACCCGGGAAAGTATTCACTGCAGAATGTATACCGATCCTGGGAACATCCGCCGGCACACTCCGGAGATGCCCACTGTCATGGGGGATACTAAGATTTACGGGGCTATCACGGCTCCCGGTGGGAGTCCACTCTTAAGAGTAACTAGACGAAGACAAATTAAAATTTGCAAGACTAGCAGGCTGTGGCATATTTAGGGAGGTGCTTTTTGGCTATTGCCTCCCTATGTGAAGGTAAAGTAACATGGGAAAGATAGCAAAAGGGCCTCAACAGGTTAGCAGCATTGAGTGGCCTAAATGTCATGAGTGATAGCCGGCATTGATTGAAAATGTGTTATACTTTTCAAGAAAATTCAGAGAGAAATAGTCATATTATGTGTAATTAATGAAAAAATTATCACCCATTGAGAAGTGTAATTAAAAGGCAAGAAATGGAAGAGGAGGAACAAAGGCAATCAGCAGGTAGCTTACACTTGATTGCCAGAATAGACTGCCATCATTGATGGTAATCATTGATGGTCATCATTGATTGGAAATATATGTTTGTCAATAGATCATTAACATAGAAACAGTCACATTATCACCCATTAAGAAATGGGAATGGAATTTATGAAAAACGAATGAGTTGCTTTGTTAAAAACTTACCAGAAGTGTAGATTTTTCCCTAAACAAAACTTTAATAGCATTGCAATGTACTTTTGTGTCTATCCAGTGTCTTTAATGACAATAAATAGCTTGATTGAAAAAGTTCTGTTCAACAGCATGATGAGAGCAGCCATATTGGCCCCAAGATGCCACCTAGTGTAATTGAAATGCAGCACTGTCAATCTCCATCTGGTGGATACACAATGAACTATTCTGTAAGTGCATGGAGATTTGTGCATTTGCAAGTGAAATACAGCAATTTAATAAGGATCTAAGTAAAATAATTGTTTAAGAATGTGGCATGTCACATTATCAAGGTTTAGTTCACTTGACTGACAGGTAGGCAATGTTGAAATACGACGATTGCAGCTGCTACTTGAGCTCATGTGATGATGAGTTAGCTGACAACAAGTGTGTACGTACAAACATTGAGTGTGGCAACAGGATCCTGACAACTTCTAGTGTCTCTAAAGACTAGCCTCCTGCTAGTCTAACGAGTCGTTACCAACAACTCTCATTGCTAACTTAGCAATCCCATCTGGGTGGGCTGGGTTAGATGGCCTCTTCGGCACGATCGGCCTTCACCCGACATTTGCAATGAAAAAGACGTTCCTGCACCCAAGAGTGTTGAATGAGCTTTGAAACTTTCTCCAAAACCCGCGCTGCATTGCCCTTGGTGAGGTGGGTCTCGACTATGTAAGTGGTCCGGCCCCCTCCCAACAGGTACTACAGCGACGAAACCTCACGGCTGTTCCCTCGCACATCTACTGCACATGCGCAGGCCCAGAGGACTTCAGTCTTCTCGAAATGGGCTTTGCGACGGCTAGACGTATCTTCGGAAAAGGAATTTTCTAGAGTATTCCAATTTAAAAGCAACTGCTGTTACAATTGCTAGCACCACATCAGGACAGGAAGAAGTCAGTTTGTGTTTTATGTCCCATCAGCACCAAATTGGGCTATTTAGGGAATAGGACACAAAGGCAACATACGAATGTGGGGAACAAAGTTATGGGAAAATACTAACATCCTCTGCAATGAGACAGGCAGCTCGTCTCAAAATCTTCATCTTGAAGATGGCAGAGGTTGAGGAAGTCTCCTCTCTCGTCGACTTCATAAAACCAAAGTACTTCAAAAACAGCGAAGTCTGCCCTCATCATTGCAGCACAAGATGTGAATCTTGAAGAGGAATGCCAATCGCTTGGCATTCAAATCATTGACTTAAACAACAGGAATGAAACTTTGCATGATTTTTCAAAACATGACAGCATTCAGCTTTTGACTAAAAATGCCTATGTAGCATTAGAACATTTCATGACCAGGTGCCAAGCATTCTTTACACCTATCATTTTGGGCCCTAAGGATGTACTTGGCCACGTTGATGACTTATTTCTGGAGAATGGGAATGCAAAACTGTGACTCGCCCCATGTACACCTTCTGCAGTGGATAGCCAATGCCCCAAATCTAGACGATCCTCAGCAAGCTGCAAATGTCCCAACCTTTCTGGACAAGTACTTTTAGTGCACATATCTGGCCAGAACCAATTCCCAATACTGCACAAAAAGGTCACAACCTTCCAGACACAGTCATTCTTTCGTATGTCAATCACACAAATCCAAAAACAATAGCCACGGTTGCTTCAACTTTCCCAAAAACACCACATGCATGTGTACGCTATGATGGTATTTCTTCTAAAAGCCATCTTTATCTTCTGAAACGTAAACAAGATGCAAAATACATCAATGGAAACAACCCTACAATATTATTCAACCTCTGGAACAGGAACATGGACTTGCAGATGGTGAGCAGCACTCCAGCAAAGGCATACTACCTCACATCACACCTGCGAAAGTCTGAACCAGGAGGACCTTTTATAAATACTCTCCATTCCGTGGTATCATCTTTACTAAATGGATCAAAACTAAGGCAGGCATTGTTCAAACTTGGTTGCGCTGCCGTTAGTCAAAGAAAAGTGTCAATGCAAGAAGCATTATTACTGATGAGCAACAATTTACTCAAAAATGCTTCTGGAACAGTTATCTACTTAGACTGCCAGCTTCCTGAAGAACATGTTTACCTGGCCCATAAATCTAATAACACCGACGACACAGATACAGAAATCACAGAACCTGCCATATTCACTCGTTATTCAAACTGACCATTGTCACTTGAAAATACTGAGATTTTGACATGATATCACAGAGAGAGAGAGAGAGAGAAAATTCTTTTATTTGTGAATGGGCTCATAGCTTTCGCTTACCCCCCAGCCCTCTTGGGCTTACAATCACTCTTAAATGTAATATGAACATTGAACATAAATACAGATTTTTTTGATTTTTTTAAATGAACATGAATTAGAAAACTATATATTTCATTTATGCAAAGTTGTAGTTATAGTTATATACAATTATATGTAATACAATTATATTGATGCAATTATATACATTACAAAAATAAGAAAACAAACATTGACATTATTGATAAATGTAGTTTTGACATTTCTCAAACGCTTCACAAATATAATCGCTAGTAACTTTGATAATTTCATCTTTCATCAAAATTTTTATTTTACTATCTTCATTTAAAATATCGAAATAAAAATGTGATTGTCGAATTTTTTCAAAGAAGTTATACCTTATATCGATCTAGACTGAAATGTCAAAGAAACATGCAGAAAAAATATAAGCTGAAATCTATTACAGCCTTTAGATTAATTTTCTAAACCGAATAAGAGAAAGCATGAGAGAATATATATTTTAGGGAGTAATATTTTTGGAAATTTACTTTAAAATTCCTTTTGTGGAGGAAAAAATTGTTTGCTGCGGAGTTACCCTCGCCACCCTGGATTTCGGGCAACGAGCGCAGTTGCAAAATTTTGGAGACATTGATGAGAGTTCAAGATACTGCTGTTTCTACCCTGTTTGTTTTTGGCTTTGTTTAGCCTTGGCACAGGTTTCATGTGTGGACAGACAACACAATGTGAATGTACATTCCCCAGTGTAATGTGCGACAATGTATCCCCAATGATACCAGCGAGTGCAAGGAGAGGCAAGACCCTGGAGATTGCGATCACCGAGCCGGCCAGTTTTGACATTTTGAGTTTGGATAGGACGTATGGATTTAGGTCCGTGATTGTCAAGACAACTGACATCAACGTTTGCACTACCGTGACCAGGGATTTTGGATGGATTCGTTGTGGAATTGATACAATTACGTCAACCAGGACTGACAGGAGGGAGGAGATGACGACGTCATTTGGTAGCAGCCAAGGGTCCTCTTCCACGGAGCACGTGCTCCATGACCATGGGGAGACTACTGCGCAGCGCCTTGAAGACACCACAATTGAACCAATGACAACGGATTCTGGATTGGAGGGACATTTCGACTTTGGTGGAAATGAACACTGAAAACAATGAAGAGGTCACAACAGAAAAAGACGGATCAGACTCAGCTGACGACTTCTATCACTATGACAGCTGCTGTTGTTGATGACTCCAACCCCAGGAGGAAAGTCGCTGTGTACACTAGTGTGGAGGTACTTCTGGCCTTGGCGCTTTACACGGTGATTACTCTATTTTTTCTCCTAAGAAGGTATGCGTTTGGGAAACATGTCAACCAATATGTACTGAGAGTGTCGGAATGCTGGTGGGATGGTGTGCTTATCCCCGTCTCATTATACGTAAATTAAGAGACCTCAACAGTCGTAGAGGAGTGCAACAGTATGACAGACAAAGGAGACAGGATGCTCGGAATGTTCATCCTGGGTTCGACACAATTCAGCTCATTCCAGCTGATTCTGTGTAATTTTGTGTCTTGAGTATGTATATTTCTTGTACTGCTGAAAAGTTTCAGCAATATCACAGAGAACTTAAATTACTCTGTAATTTTTTTCTCTTCCTATATTATATAGGCCTATAAAATTTCTAACTTTGATTCCACAGTACAGTGATAAATATTTTATCATATTTTTGACAAAAGCCAATTTCATCAAGTTATGAGTTTAAAATCTTACAAGGTCAATTTCACCCATGGTATTTTTTTATCATTAATTATATTTAATGTATTTTTTTTCGATTTTTTGTTTTTTCAGAGATTTGGATTGACTGCAAGACGACAACTCGGCCTTCTGTCACCACTGAGGCTTTTATCCTCAGAGGTGTCTTCCTGTCTTGGCATTGGGTTCACTTTTAAGGTATTAAGTACACCTGTCTCTTCCACAAACTCACCGTATGCCTCCAAATAGTCACATTTAAGTTTAAAATGGTAAATGAAAATTAATATGTATAATGTTATCTAATATCGATTATCTGCTTTATTATTGTGTAATTGTAAGAGCAGCTAAAAACAACTAAGGAATAGACTCGTCCTCATTCTTTCTGATGGTTTCCATAGAACCACTAGCTCTGTGTTTTGCGCAGCCGCAAACACCCTAGTGTTAATACTTGAGATAAGCTAGGGTTGCGCAGGCAGAAGAGAACGCGCCTTTGCCCAGGCGGCACGGTCGCTCCTCTCTCCCTGATGGAAGGACGGACGTCAGGTACGAGGTATCGAGGTGAGAAGTATGATCAAAGGTTTCCTTATGAACCTTGAAGTCATGGTGGATTGAGATGGTGTTAAGTATAAAGTAGGCAATCGCTTAAGGTTATTGTTCTGATTCTAACGTTAGGTTGAACGTTAAAAGGAGTGGTCAATCTATTGTACAACACGTTCATGATTTCTGTAACTGTTCATTGAATGTTTATTAAAAGGAAGTTATTGGATCTTATCCGCTATGCCTCTGGTGTTTCTTGAATAGGTGTTTTCACGACGAACAGTTTGAAATGTCTCCCGCAGTTGATCCCCGGTTAAGCAGTCCATCATGCTTTGAAGATGGCATGGTGGAGAATCCGGGTATCAACTGCGGGAGACAAGCATCCAATCAGCCACTAGCAAAGGCATGGGACCCCGATATTCCCAGTCTCAGTGTTACTCCTGATTCGTCCTGGTCCACGGACGAAGACCTTCCTGGATTCACGATGCCACTCGACGCTTGTGACACTCCAGCTCACATTTTACGCCCTAAGACGTTGGCACATCGTCACTTTTTCAATGACGAACAGGAAGTCTACATGGACCCTTGTCCTCCCCTTTACACTTCAACACCAGCATCGTCCCCTCCACTCGTTTCTTTCTAAACGACTGCAGACAATCCAGGAAATCCCAGATGATTACCAGGACGCCGAAATAGAACCTGGGCAAGACAACCAAGCATTATAATAACAATCATATTTTTGCCATCTCCCAATATCTGCAGAACTCAATGCACAGTGACATTTTACATTTCCATAATATTTTGCTACAAAATCAAGATTTTGCATTGACATTCTTCCTTTCGTATATGTTTCTTCATTGTTACAATGAGTCTATCATCATTTTATTATTAAACTAGAATTTGTGTCGCAAGCGGAACACATGCGAGTTCACTATGCGTATGTTGTAGATTCTTGGGGAAAATGGTGTAGAATTTGGGGCCTAGACTTTCATACATGATCAGAGAAATAGAACAGACAATAAACTTAGCAGTGGTATCACCAGGAGGGGGGGGGGCAGTGCAGTAAAAAAGAAAGTACAAGCGGCTTACAACAAATTATGTCAATAGCAGGAAGGCCAGATCTAAAAGGTATTGAGATCAGTAGCATAGCCATTATGGGGGGGGGGGGGGTGAGAGGGCGGGGGGGGGGACAACTTGCCCCCTGAACAGATTTTGGGGAAATTTCTGCAGATGTATTAGCAAAATCTGCTTCATACTAATAAAAAAAAGAAACACAGCTGAATATTTTGCGATTTCTTGTGACAGTCAGGTCGCAGATACATTTTTACTATCAGAAAAAAATAATCTGCATTCTCTGGAAGATTGGCCTTGATTTTGGGAAAATTTGGGCCAAGAAAAGCCTAGAAAATCCTGGAATTTAAAAAAATGCTGCAGACATCCTGCACTCAACACAAAGAGACTGCAATGCAAGGGCAATAATGTTCTTCTAAAATTTGAGTTATAAAATACAAGAACTTTTCTGCTGACTTGACTTGTGTTGTGCTGGTATACCCCGGCTGACTTGTGTTGTGCAGTTGATGTTGATAGGCTAGTAACTGTTACTGTATCCACATATTCATAACATTTTGTCAAGGACCAACCACTGGTATTTTCATTTTATGCACAATATTTCATTAACGTCTCTCTACTCAATCACCCTTAAATTAACAAAATATGAATGCACTATTGCAATGCGCTGAGTGAAGCCTGCCTTATTTGGCTGTCCTATCAAGATGTGTGTGCAGAAGAAAATTTTGAAATGCTAATCTAGTGCATTAATAAAGCACATAGAAGCTTGAAAATGATCTTATAAAATGCCTTGTATTGTTAGCTGTCAACCCCTTCCACAATTTTCCCGAGTTTTTCTTTGTAAATAGCTAAAAAGTGAGTTACAAAGACAAAAGTGAGACACCAGTTGGTAAACATATAAGATGCCTGGGGTTATTTCTAATATAATTTTCCGTTCAGATAAATGTCCCTGCAATAATTCCTTTCATTTAACATTATAATATCAAAGCCACTATATGTACATTGTTAATTTTATTCTTTTAAAATATGTTCACTGCCATATTTGCCTGATAACTGGTTCAAGTTAAATTTTAATTGAGTGGATTGCCTCCCCCCAAAGATGGCATTGATTGCTATGAGAAAGTTCACTTTTACAATGGCCTTCATGATGTGGGACTTCTTAGAAGGTGTTAATTGAAATATATACTAACTCAAGGTGTGAATGTAATGGCGAATTGGCTAATTGGTGAAGTCTTGATTGCTATCCTGAATTGCCTGACATGGCAAAGGGACAAATATATAGGGCTATGCATTTTCAACAAATTCTCAGCAATTAATTTAGATATCTTCATGAAAAAACGAAATCATAAAGATTAAGGCACCAGGCTTCAAAAGAGCCTAAAATATTAATTCTAGCCCTAATAGAGGTGTCCGAAAACTATCGGGAAGACATCGAACCTGTTTCGGCCAATCAGAGGGCAGTAAAACAATAACAAAAATATTTCTATTTCCTGTTTTGCCGTGATTTGGTTGAAACTAAAAACTTAAATTGTGAATAAACTATGCACAAGAGGCACCAAAGGTTTGAGGGCGCCTCAAGTTAGCCAATTCTTCATTCATTTCACGAAAAAGCAACTCTAAAAAGTGCTCCCTTGTCTCTCACAAACGATCCAAAAATTCTAACACTCCCAGACCGATCCCATATGCGAGGTGAACTCGCAAATTACATATTTGGACACTATTTGGATTTCTTATATAGAGCGTTGTGCACCAGGTATTTTTATCTCTTTTCAGTAGCCTCCTCCACATAATTCATGTGATACCTTTTCCATACTGTTTCTGGATAAGTTATGGCCCTTCCAGTACTAGCACTGTACCGTGCACTATCTTGGGAAAGTGTTTGGGACATGACGTACTTCTGCTGTACGCCCATTTGTTGTGTTTTCTAGTCTTGTCGTTACATTATTCTTTTCCTACAATTCATTTATATATCACGGCTTCCTTGATCTTGCATTTGGTACCTTGTCGTTTTGTTACTCACATGCCACCAGGCGTGTTGTCCTTAGATTTTGTACCAAGGTCAGCATGGGAATCCATGGTCACGTTGCCAACTTGGCCTATTTCCCTTGCTTGCCATTCCTCGTTGACGTTTGTTCCCTGCGCGTTGACATGTGATGCCACAGGTGCATTCAAGAGTCTTTCGCTCTGAGCAAATGTTTCCTTGACCTTGTATTTGGTTCCTTCACCTTGTAGTTCACGTGGACCACCCTTCTACGTCACCCCTTTCCTTCACCATATATGTGTTCCCAGTGATTATTGTTTAACCCTGTTACAGATGCCACCAGAAGAGAATCTGTTTGTTTATGAAGGACAATACATATGTCGCTATCACAGCTACGCCATGCTCCTCCAGACTTAGATGGTTTATTGATCTTGCCAGCATTGTCTAATAATAGACATCAAGGTAAAACATCATTGATGTCTATGAGTACCATGATCCAAACCACCTCAAAACACCACAAGGTACGTTATTTAGATGGTACTTCTTCTGAGAGCCATTTTTATTCTCTGAAACGTAAACAAGATGCAACATACATCGGCCATACATCGACCTCTGGAACAAGAACATGGACTTGCCGATGGAGGGCAGCACTCTATGCACACTACCTAACATCATACCTGTGCAAGCCTGAACCAGGAGGACCTTTTAAATATACTCTCCGTTCTGCTGTATCATATTCACCAAATGGATCAACACCAAGAAAGACATTGTTCAAACTTGGTTGTGATATCTTTAGTCAAAGGAAAGTGTCAATGCAAGAAGCATGATTACTGATGAGCAACCATTTACTCAACAAGAACCCGCGGGTTGCATAATGCAGGTGGAATGTTCTAAAATAGGGTTGCCTTTTGCAAATCTTTTTTGAGTCCAGGACATATGTGACAGTTAATTTGAATGTCTAGGGTTATATACAATTGCTGGTCCTCAGGATTTGGCCAAAAACACGCACATAAAAAAATTAATGTGGGCGAGATCGAGACTTTTTCATTTATAAATACTGGGGAGCAACAAATACCAGACTTTAGAAAGAAAAAAATTGGTATATAGATGGCTTTTATCGTTTCTTACAAATAGAGGATTGGAATGATATACATCTTTTTTTTTTGCGGCTGTCAGAGCAGCATAATTTTGCTTGTAATGAGATAATATGTCACTTAATACCCGATACATAACCCAAAATACTGCTGCACAACATTACAGATGTTCTCCATATGGATGGATGGATGATTGGGGCTTTATGTCCTGTATTTATGCACTTGGTAGGCTAATTGGGGCAGGAGGAGGACATGGAATGAGGCAAAGGATGATTAAAACAGCCGTCCAACATAGGCCCAGGTGATCCAGCAAGAGCTGGATTCGAACCCTGGACCCAGCGATTGGCAGTCCAGCACGCTACCAAGATGCTCTCCATAAAGAAAATATTACTTTCAAGAAAGAAATGACATTCTAATGGTGCTCCGTCAAATTCACAAAACCTATCTTGCTTCGGAAACAACCAGTAGTCGGGCCTGGAGCACGAAATATATCATATTTTTGCAAGTGAAAATAGGTATATTTATATATAAAGAATGCCTTATGGTATTTAAGATATATATTTCTTATTTATTAGATATGGGAAATGACGAAAACCAAATCTCATCTGTGGTGACTGTCATGAAAACATAATTTTTGCTATTTTGGTTATAAATGAGAATATTTGTCCCTTAATATCATCTACGCAGTCTGAAATGCTCCTACACATCATTGTAGATATCTCCATAAATGAAAATCTAGACTTACAATAGAGAAAATGCCATTTAGATGGCAAGATCAAGGAGTTCCTCCAATCCACAAAACCCATTTTTCTACGAGGGCAATCTGTAATCAGGCCTGCAGCAATAACTACCATACGTTTCAAAGCGAAAATTGGTACATAGATTGCCTGACATGTACACCACATACGTTTTTCTCATTTTTCAAATAAAGGGCTTAGAAAAAGCTAGATCTTATTTTTTCCGCCGTCAGGAAATTGTAATTTCGCCTATTTTTGTATCAAAAATGATTTTTTTTCTCAAAATAACCCATTTATGTATACATAATCTAAAATGCACAACACTAGGGGTTCATGAGTAACAGAAAATCCGATTCTCGATAACAAAAATTTGTTATTTGATTGCAATATGAGGGTGCATCACCCAATCCACAAAACCCATTATATTGTCATAAGTGACCAGTATAATGCAGTTGCGCATGCGCACCTGCATTAAAAACTAGATGCAGCACAGGATAGGGGATCGTTCGATGCATGTAATGCTGTCCCAAAGGGACTTAATTGTCCCCCCTATTTTCACATTTAATCACCAAAAGAAGGTAAATCAAAATTGTACAATGTAAACATTTACTTTCCAAAGCTGTAATTGTTTTTATTATTTACTGTCAATGTCTTGTGTATAATGAAAGACCTTTCCCATTGCCAATGATAATCACACATACAATAGATTGGTATCATTGACTGGTATCATTGATTGGCATCATAGATTGGTAGCATTGACTGCTGTCATTGATTGCTATCATTGATTGATTGCTATCACTCATTGCTATCACTCATTGCTATCATTGACTGCTATCATTGACTGACTATCTTTGATTGCTATCATTGATGGCTATCATTGATCGCTATCATTGATCGCTATCATCGACTGCTATCATTGATTGTCATTGTCATTGATGGACTGCAGACACAGTGGATGTGCATACTGCACAATAGGATACATTTTTGATTGGAGACGAACGGAAGTCAAGCGGACCGCTGGAGTAAATCGAACAAAAAGATCGAAAATGCCCGCGGACGTAAGTCACCCGGACCGCTCGAGTAGGCCAATCCTTACAAAATCGAAAACGGCCGCGGTAAAATCTCGTGACACCGAAAAAACGAAGCGATTTACGAAGTTTAAAGGCGGATTTGACTTGGAAAATGAATTGTAGAAGGATAACAATAGATGGCTTAACACATTTGATGTTGCAATGAACAAAATGAGACCAATTTTGACGCAGCAAACCCTGTGGCTTTGAAGAAAAGTGCAGTACAAAATATTATTCCACGACGCTTCAAGCTCAAAACAGTATCCCCCTCTTACACTAAAGTGTAAGGGGGGACAATGCTTCCAGAACAGTTATATACTTAGACTGCACAGTAGGCTGCCTGAAGAACATGTTTACCTGACCCATAAATCTAATAACACCAACGACACAGATACAGAAATCACATAACCTGCCATATTCACTCGTAATTCAAACTGACCATTGTCACTGGAAAATACAAGTCCTGAGATTTTGACATGATATCACAAGATTTGAACTGGAGAGGGTCCTTCTGAACCAATCTTAATGAAATTTGGTATAAATGTTGCTCAGATATATTGCTCCAGACGGCACTACTTGTGAAAGCTATATCACAAAGATTGGTCAAAATTACTTTTAAGTAAGAGAAATGTTAAAAACATGTATAGAGAGCCATCGGCCTCACTTTGACATGTGATGTCACCATTGTGATGTCACCATAAGATAGTTTCTAGGTTCTGAAGTTCATATTCTCCCTTGAAACTGAAAACAAGCAGTGTTATGAATTATTTTCAATATCAAGCAGACCATCATCATCCTCTGCAGATTTATGTAAACTTATTTAATCATTTATACCTCTTATTATTGATACTTAATTTCTGATTATTGATTAAAATTTGTCATTGATTTAATGGTTATCAATTATGACCCATCAGTTCTTTTTTTTTTTGTTGGTTCTTTTATGGCAACTCTGGTAAAGTTGCTCTGAAAGAATAAGTCATAAATACTAGCAATGTATGGAAGCACTTTGGATTTTTAAAGACCCATTACAACGCTGGCTTGCCTACCATTGACAAAAAGATGGTTTACTGCAGAGTTGAGAGATGAAATTACCAGTTGAAGTATGTGTCACAAACAACAAACATGAGGTCCCATTTGGAGAAAGTTCATCCAGAAGTTCTTTCAAACAGCAAAGAAGAAGCAAGACCAATGACCTTGAAAAATTTCTTGGAAACGAAGGCGTACTTGCCCGCTAATTCTCCAAGATCAAAGAAGATTACCGAAGGAATAACAGAAATGATTATCCAAGATCTGGTGCCATTTTCAATTGTTGAGTCCGAGTCCTTCCAAAAACTTATGGCAGTAGTCGAACCAAGGTACAAAGTGCTTATCATAATCAAGACCAATTTTCACTAATAATGTTATACCTGCGCTGTACCAGGAGACCAAGAGTGCTGCGAAGAAGAAGTTACGGACAGTGCCCTTCATCCTGCTGTAACTCATGACTGTTGGACGAGTTTAGCTGCCTGAAAAACCCAACACTCAACACTGCAATAGGCAAGATGAGGAACGTGGTGTCCTACTTTCACCACAGTCGCCTGGGTCTAACAGTGATGAAAGAGAAGGTAAGATTTTTAAAAGCTGAAGGAGGAGGCTCAAAATCTAAAGCCAGTGATCGACGTGTCGACTAGATGGAACAGCAGTCTGGATATGCTGGCCAGGTACATTGTTGTTCTTCTTGCAATTCATGCTGCAGCTACAGATGAGCTACTAAAGGTCCGCCAAAGGACAAGTTCAAGGAGTTCACTTTTCTTGTCAGCGCTGATGAACTTCAACCGATTTAAGGTAAGTAAGACGTCGTCGGCCAGACAATTCTTGAGGCTACCTGAATTTCTCGAGTCTTGTTGGGTAAATTCGCCAGAACACTGTATGAATCCCAATGTTGTGAAACAGTTTCCAGTTAGTTGTCAACAGGTTTGGTTCCCAGAGCAAAGTGATGAGGAGGCTTTATTCCAGGCAATACAGGGGCAGCCATCTCGTGCAGCGGGTTCCACAGCAGGTTTTGACACACAAGTCCAATAAACAGTCTTTATAGACGAAATATTATCCAATTCCGCTGCTACCATGTTACAAAACCAGACACCATCATGTGCAAAACAACGCAAAACTATTTATTCCATAATGTGACATCATGATGGTGACGTCACCAAAACGATCATGAACGAAGTTACTATATTCAGAACAATAAATGTTGTGCTTTTCGTGGATGATGAATGACTACGGACTGCAACCATTCATGAGGAGATCTTGCGACAACAGAACTTTCACATTCGGAGAAATGTTTTCAGATTCACAGATGGTCAAAAACTTAAGTTGTGGACAAAAATGATGTCTATGGCATTGTGAATTATTTCCAATGGCCCAAAAATCGAAGGCAAAGAATGTTTTTCAAAGAAAAACCAAGCAAAACAAGCAATAGACAATTTCAGAGATTCAGACCAAAATGGAGGTGAAATTTTGGCGACCAAACAGTAATAAAAAATGTTGGCCATTGTGCAGATTGTGCAAAGGGTCGAAAGTCTCCCAAGGGTACACCCAGGCGAAAGGAAGCCAGAGGCACCAGGGCGCAATGAGCCTCTCACTGCCGCAGGAACTTCCCAGCACATTTTGCCCCCCACTAGCACCACTACCACATGGCTTTGGTTACCCTGGCTTAGTTCACTCATCAGCTCAATCCTGGGGGACATTTTGCAATGGCCCAGGGCCAGTCACATGCTCCACGATTGCAGTTTTTAAAAGAGGAAGCGACCTACTTATTATGTTTGCGCTGAAGAGGGCTCAATATTGTCATTATTGCAAGAACAGTGTCAAATTTTTCACATGTTCTGGATTCTAAGCTTGAAGTGTATGATAGCTCCAAAGAAGTCAAGAAAACCCTTTGATATAAATGCCTGCATATGAGCTCTTCCTGCTTCAGCTTGGTTTCACCAAAACTGATTTGGAACCACCAGAAATCCTGTAATGCCAACTAAAGGTATCCATACCAAATGGCGCTTCACTTCTGCAATCGCAATTGATCACAAATCGCATCCCAGATTAATGAAGCAACAGGTGCCGCCGTACGCGGACCTTAATGTAGCTGGAAACATAGCCAGGGATGACGAGTTGATCATCAGACTGGGGAACCAATGGTTGGAAAAAAAATTAGGGAAGAAATTGAAACTAAAAATACACAGCCCAGAAAATAAGGCTCTGCACCAATCTTCCGCTTCATCTGAGGTAATTACAAAACAATGAAGATGGCGCTTTGCAGAAATTTCTCACAACTTAGTACTTGATAAAGGAAACACTTCTGGTTGCATTAGCCCTTATAGATGAGGTATTCGCATTACTGCCTCCAATCGGCTGCGGAAAAACTTGGGGTATGAAATCAAATGCCTTCTGAACAAAAAAATTCGGATGTCAATTTAAAAAACATACGCTGCACAGTAGCAAACCTTAAGCGAATAACGCCTTCAGAAGATTACATTTACACCATACAATTGGGTATGTTTAACAAATATAGGCAATAGTGGTCGAGTCGTGGAATTCAATTATCTCTACTTGCCCGCTGCCCTGCCATCTGCTCGTCTGCTTGCCAGGGTGTGTAAAACCAGGCAAAGGTCTTATTAGACTAATTAATGCAGATTATGGTACAGTTTCAGCATGAACCAAGTATAGGTTAAGAGCTGTCGGTTGGAAACCAAAATATAAAATGTTGTGTTTTTCTAAAATTTTTCCTATCATTCAAAAAGGGTTAGATGCACATCAAAAAGCACTGCTACATGGTATAGGTGATATGTGTAGAAAATTTCAAAGGCCACCAATCCCTTAAGGGCCGTTGAAAAAATTATACCGCATTCCGACAATAAATCAATGGATGACCTGGTTAAGGAAGTGAAGGATGTGATCAGGAACCGTGTGACGCCGTAGCAGTTCAGCATTGTACAATGATTATGGTGATTTTTTTTCTTCAGCTGATACTCGTAGTGTCTTTCGATGTACTGAAGAAGGATGTTTCTGTGATGATAACTCGGATAGATTTACACTCAATTGCAGTGGGCTAGGTCTGGAAAGGCTGCCAAATGAAGATGGACTATCATTTAGATATGTCATCAACTCCCTTTTGTGATTATATATTTAAGGAAGAGATTATTTTTGATGGTAAGAGATTTTCATGCCGTACCCTCAAAAAAGAAGATCTATCTCAAGAAAATCCTTCCAAGGAGAGCGGGTTTATGCCATTTATTTGTTTATAATGGAATTCCTGTATAATCAAACTAACTCATTATCGTAAGATGGAGCTTTAATGGATGGATGGATGATTGGGCCTTTACATCCTGTATTTTTGCACTTGGTTGGCTAATTAGGACAGGAGGAGGACACGGCAATGGGGTGAAGGATGATTGAAACAGCAGTCCAACATTGGCCCAGGTGACCCGGCAACAGCTGGATTCGTACCCTGGACCCAGTGATTGGCAGCCCAGCACGCTACCACTAGACTAACCCTCCCCTAATGGAAATGAAGTGATAAAGGCAGGGAAAAGTGGCGTTCAGGGGATGAATGGATGAGTGGGGCTTTACGTACTGTATTTATGCACTTGGTAGGCTAATTAGGACAGGAGGACACGGCAATGAGGTGAATGATGATTGAAACAGCAGTCTAACATAGGCCAAGGTGACCCGGTAAGAGCTGGATTCGAACGCTGGACCCTGCGATTTTTTTGGCAGTGGCCTTCAGGGGACAGACTGCATCTGCCATGTCGTCAAACACATTTTGTTGCATATTTATGTCATGTCAGGGGTGCATCATTTACTGGTCATCAAACACTTTTCAAGGCATATTTAAGTCATATCAGGGATAGATTATTTATCATGTCACCAAACACATTTTTTTGGCATATTAAAGAGCAAATTATTTACCAGGTCCTCAACCACTTTTCAAGACATATTTATGATAGGGAATATAATTTACCAGGTCAGCAAACACATTTTGTGGCATATTTATGTCATGCCAGGGGTAGATCATTCAAAGGGCTCATTAAACACTTTTCAAGGCATTTTTATGTCATGTCAGGGGCAGATCATTTACCAGGTCATTAGACACATTTTGAGGCATATTCAAGAACAAATTACAATCCAGGTCATCAACCAATTTTCAAGCATATTTATGTCATGGCAGGGGGAAGTCATTTACCAGGTCATCAAACACATTTCAGGGCATATTTATGCCGTGTCAGGGTTAGATCATTTACCAGGTCATCAAACACATTTTGTTAAAGCGCAGATTATTTACTTGATGACCAAATGTGGCATAACGTAAATGGGGAAAGCTTGCTAGAGGCCCTTATGCTCTACGGGATTTTAGGATAAATCATACATGTATGAAAATAGTGAACTCACCCATGCAGATAATCAAAACTCAACTCAATAGTTGTAGAAAACAGACAACACACTTTCGGCTTGCTCTTGATCTAGCCCAGTTCTCGTCCTCTTTAGTAACTCATCTCTTCACTCCTTCAACCTTCATGTTTAGGTAGATCATTTATCAGGTCATCAAACACATTTTCAGTATATTTATGTCATGTCAGGGGTAGAACATTTAAAGAGGTCATAAAAGACATTTCAAGGCATATTTATGTTATGACAGGGGTAGATCATCATCAAACATATTTCTGGGCACACCAAAGAGCATATCGTTTACTGGGTCATCAAACACATTACAAGGTATATTTACGTCATGTCAAGGGTAGATCATTTACTAGGTCATCAATCATTTCATGGCATATTTATGTCATGTAAGGGGTATATCATTAATTTTACTAAGTCATCAAACACCTATCATGGCATATTTATGTCATGTCAGGGGCAGATCATTTACCAGGTCATCAAATATATTTCGTGGCATATTCATATCATGTCAGGGGTAGTTAATTTACCAGGTCATCAATTATTTCATGACATATTTATGTCACATCAAAAGACATATTACAAATGAAGAAATTTCAGGAGTCATATTACAAACAAGATTCTAGAATCACCGTAAACTGAGTGAAATAAGATTGACGGTCACCAGATTATGAGATACCTTTACGAAGGCGATCAAGTGTTGAGGAGTTACCAACCATCATATGTCCTGTCTAGAGCATGTGTTGGTTGGGAGACTACACTCTGCTACTTGATAAAAGCCTTTTGTAAGGACATACGTTGAATTCAACTTTCACCATGTTCACATAGTAATTGGTTAACCAGAAATTGTGTGTAATGGTTTGGGAACCATTCCGCTGAACAATGGTAAACAATAAAGTTACCATTAAATAAATTTATCTATACAATAGTATACATTGACCTATAACATTAAAATATACCTGTAACTTTAATATATAAATTATAATGAATGTGGCACAGAAAAGCCCAGGGCTTGTGTTGCTTGCATCTTTCTCAAAATCAAAACGACTTGTACATATCACGTGCACATAAGAAATGTGACTGACTGTTCACTGCTCCCAGCAACTCTGGGCAATCACAAATAGAAATAGCCACATCCCCAAGACAGAATCCTTACATATCCGATCATAAATTGATAGACGCTTTTGCTTGACCCTTAAGTATTACATCTTTTGCCACATTAATATTATACCATGAAAGAGTTGATTAATTGCAAAGTTTTCACTATTAAAGGATGCCAAGCCATGTCACCAGTTATCCATATTTCCGGCCGAAGCCAACCAGTAGCAATAGAGGGCACTCTGGTTTGTTCTTCCCCGGGAAACAAGCCTCAATTTGTGAAAAAATGTGCAACTACCAACTCCAGCACTATGAGAGCAGACACCACCTGCCAGAGTCCAACAAAATCTCTTCCTCCCGCAGAGATAATTAAGGCTATTTGATCACAGAAAACATTTTACACTATTAAAGGCATTGCTCTAGTCTAAAATCACAAACCAGTGACATTGTGAATTCCAATTACTCAAATGTCTGACTTCCAAGTATATTATCGGTGGCTAGTAGCTATTCTCCCAAAAATTACTGCACAGTGGCACATACAACAATATTCTAGACTATCTAAAAGTTGAACTTTTTGCTCTCAACTTTCAAATTTAACAAACAAACCTTGCAAAAAATGGCAAACAACATAACAAGATGGAAATCTCCCTACCTTACTGCCCACAGTGAAATTAAAGTTCTGAAGAATTTATTTTCAAAATGTTCTTGCGATGCATCATTGCCTTCAATCTTCAACTTGACATGCAGTCGTCCAGGATTTCATCCAAGTCAGTCTTCCGTATTTCCTTCTCGAATGTAAGACGGTTTGGTAAATCACTGTAGTCAAACGTCTGTATACCAATTTAATCGATAAGTTGTCTCTTTCACGTGTCTTCCATCACTGGTTACTGACAGCACATAGCGAACCTAAAAAGATTAAAAAATTGACAATAGAACAGTTTTGTCAAATTTTGATACGAAGTCATGGAGTGAGTAGGACACCAGATGGACCGAAATACAGTTTAAAGAAAATGATCGTGAGAATTAGTTACCTATAGCCCACGACAGCCACACCAAAGGCAAACCCAGGCTGACCAACACAATGAGGTCAGTGGTTACGGGTGAAGTAGAATTTGCCAATGATCTGCTTGTCCATTTTATTCAGCCAAGCCATCTCTCTTCCCAGAACCTGGTGCACTTTCTTCAATGGCAGCTCCTGAACAGAAAATATTTGTACGGACGATTGGAATATTCATCAACAGAAGAAAATATTCACACAAAAGGAACTAACATTCGCCAGTAAAAATTTGCCATGAATGAATTATGTTTATCACGGCTTATAAGGCCACACCAAATAAATTTTATGGATGACGGATTTTTTGGAGAAAAATATGGAGCGAGCGAGCGATTTTTTTTTTTAAATTATTTTTTAGATTAATTTTAGACTGATTTTCAAATGCAAGCGAGCGAATAATTTTTTTAAAATTTTAATTTTACATTGCAAAAAGGTGCAAATTTCGAGCGAGCGAAAAATTTAAAAGGTCTTCATGAAGCTCAATCCTTCCAGCTTAAAAGTGAGTGATAGTTTTTAGCAGTGAGTGTCTGTGGTTTGCCAGTTGTCCAACCAGACCAGTTGTTCTAATGTCATTATAAACTTCTGGTTGACTCGTCTTGCGTGTTGAAATACTTGAGATTTTACATGCTTCCAAAATGATTTGAAAATAGTTTTAATGAATTGTTATATATTTACTCAAGGAAATACACAGGACATCTCCAAACAAAATTATTTAGATTACTATGTGTCTTATCTTCATACTTGTTCTTACCATTGGTATTTACATTAGCAGTATTATTATTTTTTTCAGTGTTTTTCCGGATATTTGCTGATAAACTATGGCTTTAATTCTTCAGTTAGTCATTCATGTGTTATTGATGGGTGGGGAATCAATAATTTTAGGTGAACCTTCATGAACAAAATGCCTGGATATATTTGTGGCTTCATCAAGCCTCATTGTATTAGTATGATAGTGTCTATATTGGGCAAGTAAAGATCTTTTAAAAACTTGAGGAGATTGTGTAACATGTTGAGGGCTCTTTATTTCAACAATCAATTGGGCTTAGAGGGCTGCATGTAGAACTGGGCTAGGAGGGCTGCACTTAAAATATCTAGCTATCTGAGGCAGGTGAAACAGATAATGTTAACAGTAGCAGGCATTCAAATTGAAAAAGCAAAGGCAAAAGTAGATTTAGGTAAAGTTAGAGTGGCTTTAAGGCAAGAGAGAGAAACTTAGTGCTTATGAGCCACCCGAAACAAATGAACAATGGTTCTGATTAATCCAACAATCACTTTTTTAACTGTCTCTAAAACATTTAAAAGCCATCCATACAACTACTAATCTGCTTTGAGCAAGCTAAGCATAATCTGCGATTTCTAAAATGGGGTCTACCATTTTTGTACGCCCAATGGTTGTGTTTTTGTGTTCATTTGACCTGGAAAAAATTATTTTTTTCCCAGGCTCTCTGAATCCATGCGGGCGCAAAATTAATTTAGAAATTAATATTAATTTTAAATTCACAATTTTAGGAGCGGCGATTCCGTCATCCATAAAATTATTTTGGTGTGGCCTAAGCATCTTCAACGGCATTCCAGCTCACCCTGAGCATCTCCGGGTAATCATGGCTCCTTCTTCCCCTCACCGCAACAAAGTCATTGACTGTCACACTAAATTTGTGCAACCTGCAACAAGAACGTTTATAATTAATATTGCAGACCAGGAAATTCATCAGTATCATCACCACATAATATTTGAGAATAAATATTTCCATATCAAACATACCCAAACGACAGCAAACAATCTCTTCAGTCCATAGCTTTTCCATTCTTCCACAGGCCCACATACTCAACGTATGTAGTGATTGGGCAATGAAGTAACTCATAAAACCTTTAATTCCGTATAAAATATTCTCGTTGCTGTTTGTGATCTTACGTCATGGTACTGTAAAGAGAAAATGAATCTGTCTTGCAAAATTTTGGTGAAATAAATAAATTTTTTCTGGGCAGTGGACAGTGAAATTAATAATTTCCCGCCGAGGAAAACTCCCAGCCCCCTTATCATTAAATGGTCCCCCCCTAATGTCCATTATTATTGAAATTCATATTTCTGTTTCAGAGTTCTCAGGTTCATTGACTTCTAAAGGTCTTTTTATAAATCCTAGAATTAATCCAGCAAGTACTTTTTTATTGGTCATCATTGGACGATTTGGATCACAGCAAATTGTCAGATCAAGCAACTCTCATCTTCTTCTTGTCTTTCAAGGTTCCAAGAAACACATTTTTGATATTTCAACGTCATATTTCTCTCACTTTCTCATAAACATTTCTTGAATCTTGATGGTGATGCCACTCGGAATCACCCGCACAATTGACACATTTTTAAATGAGGAACCATCATCTGCCAGTCTCTCAAAGTTCAATTCTTAAGACTCCTAGTGGCTCTTGCCCACATAAAAAATTCAATGGTTCCATTTCCTGCATTGCAATGGATGTTGTGGTTTTCTTGAGAGTAAAATAGCTCTAATCCAGCAGTCTGATTGGTCCGTAGACAGGAAGTGTGTCTTTTCTGTATGTTCACGTGAAAGGTCATGATTTTGCTTGGTTCTAGAATTTTTCAAGTTTTTTTGGTGTAAAGTGAAATCAAGACCTTTCACGAGATCTATTATCAGAGACGGCGGTTTTGGGTCCAAAAATACATAAAATGCCCCTTTTTCTCCCTGAAATTACCGTAGACGAGCTGCCCCGGAGCCCCCCCCCCCACTTTTCCAAGCAATCCGCCACCTCAGTCTATTATCGCTTATTAGTTTCTCTGCGTTGCCCGCATGATTAGTCTGCAAAACAGAAGCTGTTTACCACAGATAATTACTTGAATAGTGTATGTAACATTGTTTCAAAATTGGTCGAAATATTGGACCATGCATGTCAAACTTGCTAGCTCTAAAGTGCCCCCATTTCAAGATTTATAACTGTAGGTCTATGCTATGCCTGAATCAAATCCTAGCTGGAACACTGAAATTACCTGTACTCAGAGGCATATTCCTGGGCCTAGGTCATCAGAGCATCAAAGGTGAAAAGCCAAAAAATTGAGGGCTTCTATCACGTAGTAACACTTGTATAAAACTAAATTCAGCTGGTATTAAAGCCACTGGTGTCACCACTTCTAAAGCAGTGGCGTATTTAGAGAGACCGGCAGATGATGATTCTTCAGTGGGCAATGCCCCCCCAAGCCAAAAATTAACATGGAAGGAGATAGGAAACGCCACTCAGGGCCATTGGCTGAGCAGAATCCTGGGGGGGAGGGGGGGGGGGCGAAGAGCTGTGCCAAAACCCTCAGTGGCGTCACTAAGGGGGGGGGCTAAGGGGAGGCTGAGGCCCCCGTAATGGAGCTTTCAGCCCCCCCCCCCCCAAAAACATGGCCAAAAAAACAAGAATCCGAGGATTCAAACACTGGGTTTAGCAAGCTCTGCATGATTATTATTATTAGAAAGATTTTTAAAGATGGGGTATGTTTATTGCGAATGGCCTGCTTATTAAACTCAATTTACATGAACCTTTTTTTTTAAATTTAACTTTGTACACACAAATCATAAGCAAATATTTGCAAAGTACTCAATGAACTTCCCATTTTGCTCGTACTGTACTGATTGAAATAGGGAAGCCGCGTCAGGTTTGCAGATATACCACTAAATTTTGTGAACAGAGATACCACTAACATTCAGCGACGTCACAAGGGGGGGGGACTGAGTCACAGTGAACAAATCAAGAAATGCAGTCATTTTGTAGAAGTCTTAGATTCCTCAGGGGTCACTGATCCATACCCTCAAACAAATCTCTACACTTGTACCGAATTCCAAACCTCTAGTTGATACACTAAGCTCACAGTGGGCAACTCAAGAATGATGGCCATTTTTTGGCAGCCATTTTGGCAGCCATCTTGTATTTCCCAAAATATTGATTCTCACCATCAAACAAATTTCTACACCAAATTTCAATACTCTTAAGTGAAAAACTTAACTCACAATGGCAAAACAAGAATAGCAGCCATTTTGTGGTGGCCATTTTGGCAGCCATCTTGAATTTCTGAAAATGTTCCAGATTCAACCCTCAAACGAATCCCTATACTAAATTTCATAACTCTTGAGTGAAATACTAAGCTCACAATAGACACTTTAAAATGTGGCAATTTGCTGCCAAAAGAGTCTGAAAGAGGAAAAAGACATGTTTTGGAATTTTGCTAAATTATGAATAACACCAGCACATGCAGCACCAAATTACAAAACACATTTCAGAAACCAAGTACATTAAGGTCCCCAGTTGGTTTTTTTAAAAGCCTCTAAAACCTCCCAATTTATCTCCACAAAACTTCAAAGAAAAGCACTTTGACCCATTCTCTCTCTATTACACTGGGGGAACCCAGTGTAAAAATTCCTCGTATGGCACTGTGCCTGTGGTAGCGATTTAATAACCAGAGCCCAGGAAGTAAAGACCCTGTAAATAGTATTTATTCCCAGGGGGGGGGGGGTACTCACTATGAAAGGGTGTAGCTCCGCTGGATGGTTTAGGTTTTTTGGCCTTCTAGGATTAAAATGGTATTGGTTTTTTATGAATTAAGATTAATTTGGTTGCCCTTTTTGCATAGTCCCTGAAGCCGCCGCCAGCAGCCGCCACGCCAGCCAATTTCATCTTTTGGCTGAGCCAATTGAAAAATCTTTCATCTGTTTTAAGCCATAAGCCGTCATTAATTTTGTAAGCCGTTCAAATTTGGGTTACCTAGGCATATTTGGTATCAACGGAAAGGGCTCAAAAAGACGCTTCCAATGTTATAAAAATCATCAAAATGAGATAGGGCTAGGCCAAACTGGAGTATAAATGTTTCAGACACTCTACAAAAAAGTAGTTTGCTTGCACTGCCACAGGCATCAGGGAAATTGAAATCCCATAGGGCCCAGCATGTTGTAGATCGTATAATTGACTTTCGAGTTCAATATAATTGACTTTCTAGTTCATTCTGGCTTTATACAATGTGAAAAGAAACATTTTTGCATTTGGTCATGTTAATGTGCCGTAAATCAGAGCTTACTGCAGGCACATCAGATTCTGTGGTGTCAAGTTAATCTACCTATCTATCTATCTATCTATCTATCTATCTATCTATCTATCTATCTATCTGTCTATCTATCTGTCTATCTATCTATCTATCTATCTATCTATCTATCTATCTATCTATATAAAAGTATAGCACCAGGGTTCCTGCATGCCTTGCTTTGTCCAAGGTCTCTGTCATCCCTGTCTCACTCCCGCTCCTCCCAGGTGTTCAACACTGATTCTCCGTCATATCATGTCATGTCTTATTAATATACAGTCTTAACCAAATGCTGCCCCTTTCAAACCTCTTCTCATTCTTTCTTTTTTCTTCCCTCATTCTCACTTGCTGTATGGTGAATTTCTCTCAATTCCCACAGTTGGCACTTACAACTGTCCTTTCACCCTATCCATGTGTCCTCCTCTCCTAAGTACCCTTCAAGTGCATAAATACACAACCTACAGCCTATCCATTCATCCCAGTCATAATGGGAACTTATGCCTTACAAAAATGGCCAAGGCCTTTCACCAACAGTCCAACACCTGTACCATAATGATTGTACTGGGTCATTTCTGCTGAATAGAAAGCTGACCTCTTACATTGTTCTCCATTTGCTGTCTTCTATTCTTTTATAGCACCCAGAGCTGAAGTGCTTTATACAGTAGCTGTTTGCAGATTAGCGGTCCAAAAAGTTCCAAAATCAATTTTCAACTTGGTCATGTGATGTTCTGGCTTAAAAATGTTTTGTTTGTGTCAGTTATGGTTAATCAGTTGATTCAGTGCTTATCATATCTAGCGGCATAGGTGACAATAAACAAACTAATTAAATGACTTAAGGTACTTAATAAAATAAGACAATTAGGAGTCCAACGAAAAACTGTCAATGACGTGGCGAAGCCAGTTCATGAATTGAAAATAAGAAAATTAATTTTTCTGGTAGACCGCCAATCTGCAAAGATCTCTAAATGGATCATTGCATTTGGCAAAGATTTGAAAAATTCAGGCAGAAAGCCCCGTTTACTACATGAAAAACCTTGGGAGTTTTGGCCAAGGTTGTAGTCTGAATCCATAAATGTACAGGGCATTACCCTTTGATTGAGTGGAATTGATTTCATGTTTAAATTTATGGTGTCTGGTGCAATGATGATGCCTTGTTGTATTCAATTACCTATCTTACCGTGACTTAGCCACTTCCAGCCATTTAAAGCCACATCGTCTGTGAGCCATAAGCAGCCATTATCAAAAACGGCTAGCCGGCTTAGCCATTCAAAGAACTGTTGAGCCATCTGTTTATCTGAAATTAAACGGCTTCTGGGTCTATTTTTGCACCCCCAACATGTTCTAACGGCTTGAAAAGACGCTTACAATGGTATACAAATCATAAAGATTAAATTGTTTTTTGGTATTTTTACTAAAAGATTAAAATGGTTTGTCAATTGTGGTTTTGGTGTTGGTTTTGGATTAAAATGGTTTTGGTTTTCAAAATCGCCGTGGCGCATCACTATGCAAAAGTCCACGAAGTACCCCCCCCCCCCCCGGGTATTGTGCACTATGTGTCGTAATTTTTTTAGGTTTAACTAATTACAATATGCACGTAGATCAACAGACACCTGAATTTTTTAGATTTCAGCGGTAGCTCCCGCTTGGACCCTGAGGCCTCTAACGCTTCTAGAATTTGGGGCTTCAGCCCTCCCAAACTCGCATTTCTAGTGACGCCACTGAAAACCCTAGGGCCGAAACATACTCGCCCCGAATAAGCACGGAAAACTTGAAATTTTACATTTCATGGATGAAGTCAGTCACCTTGCTTTGTAAAATTCTAGGGGGGGGGGGAGCCAAGGACATTGCACTACTTGTTTAGACGGACTCATTATGTCTCATTCAATTTGGACTGACTGGTACAGCAGCTACATGGACCAGGGAACGTTCACATTTGTTCCAGACATACTTACACACTTCCACGCAAGTTTCTAAATCCTCTTGCCTTGCAGTTTAGCGCCAAATGCATGCAATCAGCAAATTCAGCACGTGGTTGCACAATTTCGCGCCCTCTTCAGGTTCTCTGCAAAAAAAAGACAAGTGGCGCCGCCAACCGGAGATCAATTTCAGAAGTGTCACATTTTCAGATCTGGTCATGGAGCATTTGATGTGCATTAAATCCAATGATAACATGGATTAGGTAAGACTTAATGGATTAATTACTCTGTCTACAGTTGACTAATGGTGTTAAGACGATTTGCAACAGCTATTTGTAAGTAAACTGTTTGTGACACCTCATTTATAACCAATTTTGCCACTGTAAACATTATGAGTTTGTGAGTTCTATCTGTGTCTTTGGTGTGATCAGCACCAAACAAAAATGAACTGGCATTTACTCATCAATTAGCTTTTCCTCTGTGACATAGGCCACATTTTTTGAAGGAGTTGCCTCTCAAGTTGTATCATGATAATTGTCTATCACAGTATCAGTGTTTTTGCAGCCAGTGGACCTGCAGCCAGTGCTTGTAAATGAGCCACACCCCCTAAATTAGCATATACCCTAGCCTTGCTATTTTACAGTTGAGACTTAGAGGCCTTATCACATTCACATTAGATGCTATCAATAACAGTATCATATTTTGTACTGTTACTACATGACTAACCATTAACCACAAGGAAATGCAGAATAATTAAGTGACGGCTTGTGTCGGTGTGTAATTTCTCTCTTGCACTTGAATACCATGTTTCATTGACTTAATCTTTGAAACAATAAAGCAATTGACTAAATATTTTTGACAGAAGTAAAAATAGCTGCAGCTTCAATGGTAAATGAGTGGCCGTTAAATTGTGTGCACCACTCAGCATACTAACTATCCTTCAAGGGACTGTGGATTTAAAATCAATTTGTGCTTTTAGTTTTTAGATGTAAATCAATTTATCTGAAACATTTTGTTGAGCAGTTAATTTGCACGTGCAGAAGCAGCTGAACATGATGAATCATAGAAATACATAGAAGGGACATGAGGCTCTGGCAGATGAAGCAACCAAATCCACCATCTTGGAACTGCCCTGAATACTGGCACAATGGACCGTGACGTCACCACTGTGATGTCACATATAACAATGGCATGACGTCACATCATAATTAGTCTATTGTGACGTCATGTCTCAGGGCAGTTCCAATATGGCGGATTTGGTGACCTCATCTTGAGGTGGCATCAAACAGCCTCATGTCCGTTCTATGTATTTCTATGTGATGAATATTGATCTTGACAGGATTCAAATAAGTCTTGGTTGGTTGCTCGTTGGTATTTCTACATCCAGTTTGTCATTCCTGTCAGATCAATAGCAGCAGGTGTTGTATGTCAAAAACCCAGGGCATGTTGAGAGTTCGTTTCCCCCCCCCCCCCCAAGTCGAGCACACGCACGGAGTAGTTTTAGGGAAACTTCGTAGTATTGTTACACCAAAAGATGAAGTAAGATTTTGGTTTCATTTGTTGCTTAGGTGCCTTGCAAGTGGTGTTGTGTGCATTTTATGAGGACTGCAATTTTACAGTGTACACAATAAGGTGGAGCCATGCGGAGTGCACAATCTTTATTCAGAATTTTCATTGTTAGACAGCCCAATTGATTTTTGAGAAACTGTCGATTTCATTCACTGCTTTCCGACAAGAATGCAATTATTCTGCAGCATATGTTGCTGACGGTCTATTCATTGATTTGCATTCTATTTTCAGACGTGGACCATGAGCAATGGGCTGAAGAGGGAGGTGGGATTTCTCCCGTAGCTGGCTGCTGTCATGTTCCCCAGGAGGACCACAGTCGTCAAGTATGCCTTCCTCCTCTGCCTCGGCTTGTGCGTTCTTCTCTTTTGGGTGAGCAAACCGGACGAGTCCAGCTCGGGCTTGTCACCATGGCGCCGTCTAGTGGAGGAGTTTGAACTCATGGGGGTCAACGAGACGCAGCTGCGCATGGAATTCCACGATCTCAAGAAGCAAGTGAACGCCACCTTTAATGCGGAGAATAAAACGGTGGAGGAGGTATACCGCTACATCCAGGCCATGAAGCAGAGACTCCCCATCAACCCGCACTTCTTCAAATACACCATGAACCCTGCCAAAGTCTGTCATGACAACGACATATTCTTGCTTGTGTACATTCACTCGGCCCCTGATCACCACAAACGCAGAACTGCTATCCGAGAAACATGGGGAAACCCCTCGTACTTGAAGGAAACCAAAATGAGGCTGATTTTCCTAATGGGGATGCCAAAAGCCAAGAGCGTGCAGGAAGCTTTGCAACTGGAGTATGAAGCGTATGGAGATATCGTGCAAGAGAATTTTGTAGATAGTTACCGCAACTTGACTTACAAAGCCATTATGGGTCTGAAATGGATTTCCAATCACTGTAGACAAGCGAAGTTCATCCTCAAGACAGATGATGACATCTTTGTGAATATTTTCAACCTGGTTAGTCACCTCAAGAGCATGTGGACTTTCCGACAGGGCAACCTCAGCAAATTGGTGCTATGTTTAGTTTGGTATCGAATGAAAGTGATAAGAGACCCCAAGAGCAAATGGTACATTCCGTATAGCGAGTTCCGAGACGACTATTTCCCGACCTATTGTTCCGGGTCGGCTTATATATTCTCGGCTGATGTGGCTGTAGATATGTACAATGTGTCTTTGCAAACGCCTTTCTTTTGGGTGGACGACTTCTACATCACGGGTCTCCTTGCACAGAAGATTGGAGTTAAACACGAGAAATTCAATTCTGTGTACGTTCTGGGTCCTAGTGTATTTTTTGAAAAGTTTACTGAGGAGAACAAGTGGCGCACTCTGGTGTTTGGTCATGTGCACAACTTGAACCACATGACGCACGTGTGGAAACAGATTTTAAAAGACAGGAAACTGCTGGAGAAGAGCTAGCATCGGGCGGAGGCTCCTGGTCAGTCCTCAACTGCTGTGTTAGTCTGTGACGTCAGTTTACCAACTGCAGTATTTTACTATCTGATAAAAGACACTAATTGTTCACTAATTGTTCAAGACAGTCCCTAATTGCTCATAGTATCCTGATGCCAAAAATGGGACTCACTTCACAATGTTACCTAATTAAGCTATTTTACGAAGTATTTTAATATCAAATCTCACTATACCAGTGGTTATTCCTGATATTGTACATCAATAGGTGCATGTTTTTTTGCTATTTTATGTGTCTAGATTACTCGAGACCATTTGACTGCCTTTTATAATAATAATAGTTTTATATTTCAACACAAACATTCTATTTGAGATGTTATGCTGACCAGTTGCTTTAAAAGCTTTTAAAGTTCAGTATTGTAAAGTTATATTGTTAACTGGTAAGTTTACACTGTGAAATAAGTGTATTTACTTTAATGTCTCCGATGATTCATGTTAACTAGTTACACAAAAGTCAGAACACTCTTGAAAGTATTTCAACCAAATAAGACCGACCCAGTTGTTTGCAGAACCAAAATATTTATGTCTGCAATGCTGCAGCTGAACCACTCCCCTAGCACATGAGATGCAAAAAGTAGCAAGTTGTGTTCAGTGATTGTTCACCAGTGAAACTAACATTAGCTGTGACCTATTTCATTATTTTACAAATTGCTAATATATTGAGATTTTACTGGATGCATGCATTACTTATCTTCATCGATATCATACTCTGCTCTTTTTATCATGTTTATATAAAGTTTTGGTTTTTGATAATCATGCCATGGCTGTACTTAATTGATTTCTAGCATTGATCATTTCATACTCGCAATATCCATGATATAGTCCTGAGTGTATTTGCATCTCTATTGAAAAGCAAAATCTATTTTGGTCATCTTGAAAATAGATTGATTACAGCAGGTTGTGATCCTCTTAAAATGTCCTATATTTCAGAAACATATTTTCACATTTACTAACTAGTCTTTTTTTTTTTTTCAAATATGAGTCCTGATGCAGCAATCAATGAATAGACCTTTGGATTATGATATTTAAATCAATGGGGTTGAATTTCTAGTGCATCAACCATGATTAAAATTCGCATTCTATTGATCATACCTGATAATTAAAATACCTAGTCACTTTTAGTTTTAATTTATACAATCCATGACTTTCAACTGTATCTCCTGTGAAGTTGTGAGTGTACCTCTTTGAGCAAAGATCGATGAATGATTACTTTTGAACTATTCAATTAAATTTTGTGTCCTGCCAGGCTGCCATATTGCGGATTTTAAAGGTATTCACTTCAGACAAAACTAGTCGTATGAAACTGATGCTATATTTATTAACCTTGCATGATTCATTGTCTAGTCTTCTTTCTAGTATTACTATCAAATAATCATTCATACAGTGGTTTGCATGTTTTTAGATTTCATATCTCGCCTGATGAATGTAGTTGCCAATTTCCATGACGTGGCAAAGAGTATTTTTCCCTAAATCAGCAAACAATTTGTCATTCACTTGATAATTCTTATCAGCCCTCCACTCCAACCACTTATTATCGATATGATTAAGTTACTCTAACCTCATTTTCACCCATCTTTTTTTCCAAGCATGCCTCACATTTTTACCCTATTTTTGTGATTACATTTGTACTTATTTCTTGACCAAATGATGTCGTAACAGATTGATTACGTTTTAAGAAATCGTGTATATTAATGGCATGTGTATTATCTGTGTCAGATATCACATGTGACGTCTGTTGTATGAACTTGTATCTACTGTGAGACTTATCGTTATGATTTGTGAAATTTTCTACATTTTGCTCGGGATCATGTTTTTCTAAATATTCTATGGAATTGTTTTTGAATTGAATAAATTATGATTGTTAAAGTTGTTTCTTCAGTATAAATTAGTTTTCCTATATTTTAGTCCTAAATAACTCCGTTATCAGTGATGACTTAAATGTTGTGTGCACAATAAATAGCCACTGTTTACCAACTTCTATCCTGGTTGATCCACGCAATTTGGATCGACTCTGAAATTGAGTAAACACAAGAGGGCACCACTAGTCTTGCGAGGAGAGTAGCAGACCACAAACCAGACCACAAACCAGACCACAGCTACCAGTTGTAGCCATCAACCAGCCAAAGCTCACTATTACACCAGCAGGAATTGGACCTGATCGATACTAGAGGACCTCATCCAGGAGAAGTCCACAAATAGAGAGCACACTATTTTTTTGGGATTCATTACAATTTTCCCATTTTAAAACAGAATTTCCATTGTAACTAAGGACTAGCCATGAATTTGCTGAATTTTGCAAATGCCAAATTTAATCCACTTTAATACTTTTCCAATCAGGAGATTCAAGATTATTTTCACGAATATTTAAAGGGTCACTGTCCGCAGGATTGTATCAAACTGGGGCCTAAAGAGTCTTCCCAAACAAATTGTAACATTTTTGCAGCAGGATTACTGTAAAATTGTTACCGAACAAGATCAGATTGATTAGAAAAACTTTCCTGATAATCGTAATTAATTCATTGAAAACTTACCATCTATTTATATTTCAAGCACTGCAGGACTTAACCTGGTAACATCAACTGCACAGTGTACAGATATTATCGATAAATTTATAAATTAATTTTGTCATTGGAATATACCAAATAAATATAAATTTTAACACTTTGATAAAATCTGCAAACATTGGCCCTTTAAATTGTCACTCCAAACCACCTGTCTTCATAAAACACAGAGATGAAAGAGACATGTTTTTCTGATATTTGATATCATCAATTTAATCTTTGGGAAAACATACAAGTAATACATTTTCATATCAATACAAAACAGACAGTGAACATTACTAAGTAACATTTTTAAGCTCTGCACAACCATTAGAACTGGTCAGCGTTCAGAATCTGTCCCTGAAGAAGATCAACGTAGAAGATAAACAGTTATTCTCCAGATATTCTGTGCAGGGCGGCCACCCTCTTTGGGGTCGGGCGGCCTCCATCTTGGATGTTTGTTGCTTTTAGCCTGTACAACACTCGACCATGCCAGCTAAAATATCTACAATCACATGTCGAGGCTAATATTTAAAGTCATCATCACACTAAGCACATTCATGAGTAATGAGTGAAACAAAATGAGGAATGAGGAACAATGTAATGAGATGCCAAAGTCATTTTCAAGCCTTCCTCTGAAATGACATGATTAGAGTTATTCCACCAAATGATTGAAGAAGGCTCCAAGAAGCACAAGAGTGGCTATTAATGCAAAAGACACGTGTATACATATTTATACTCCATTTATAATCCTTGGCCACTGACCCAACAACATCCAGCGTGTCAAACGTTCCTGAGATACCAATTAAAATAGAAGCTTTTGTGTTGAGGGGGAGGTGTGGATGCTATTCTTCATCGTCAGAGAGGGTTTCGTACTGGGAGGAGAGGAGAGGCGAGGGTTCGGCCTGAGAGATGCGGGATGCGGGCGAGATGCTAGGACTAGGCTGAGGGGTTGGAGGGCCAGGGGGAGGGCCTTGGCTCGGGTGTGGACCTCCTTGATGCTGGCTACTGGGGTGCTGGCTACCTGGGTGCTGGTTGCCAGGGTGGTTACCAGGGTGCTGGTTACCTGGATGTTGGTTACCAGGATGCTGGTTACCAGGATGTTGGTTACCAGGGTGCTGGTTACCAGGGTGCTGGTTACCAGGATGTTGGTTACCAGGGTGTTGGTTGCCAGGGTGCTGGTTACCTGGATGCTGGTTACCAGGGTGCTGGCCTCCTGGGGGATACAAGTAGCGTGAATGGGGCGGGTACTCCCCAGGCACGAAGGGCATGTAGTGGGCAGAATCAGGAGGGTGGTGCATGGAAGACACGACCCCCGATGAGGAAGGGGGTTCCCGGGAGGACCCAGCTGATTGGGCGCGTTGCTGGGCCATCCTCTGGTCCATGTAGCCTGCTTGCCTCTGACTGTGCTTGCTGCTGTCAACCTCCATGTAGTGGTTCTGTGTGGATGAGGGCATGGATGGATGGCTGGACATGTCCACTGCAGGGGAGGAGAAGCGGTCCATGTGCCCCGAGCTGTCAACTCCTCCCCGCCCCTCATCCACATGTCTTGACTGGGGACTGCTAGATGTCTGCGAGGTCACGTTTGGACCGTCATCTCGACTGCCTGAATCAACCCCGTCTCGCGACCCATGACCACCCCGGGAGCTAGGTCTGCGAGGAGCGGAGTCTAAGGAATGTCTACTGTCACTCTGGTTGGGGCGCATGTCTTCCGAACTCCCACTGACGACCATGTCAGACCCCACAGCAAATTTTGGCGACTTCTGTCCTGCACTGGGGGGTCTGCCATCGGGAGTGTAGGTTCGAGGACTGCGAGGGTATCCCTCCATCATGTGGGGGCTGGGAATCACTCTCTCGCGGCCGTAAGAGTCTCTCATCACCATGGGTGAATTGGACGAGGGCTTCATGCTGGAACTGGGCATGCTGTGTCTGTCGTCAACACTGCTCCCAGCGACACCCTCTTCTGCCATCTGCGAGTGAACTGCCGGCCGAGGAGAGCGCTTCCCAACGTACTGTTCATCTCTGATGGGCGACCGTCTGCCGTATCGCTCGGCAGCGGACCATTCTCTCTGTGAAGAGCTCTCCACCTGAGGACCGCTGGATCCAGGTCGACCCATGTAGCGAGTGGCGTCTCTGGGGTGCAGGAATTCTCCCTTATCCCAGCTGCTGCTGTCCGTAGCCGACACCTGACTGGAGCTGGTCGGGTGAGGGCTGCCCTCCGAGCCAGGATTTCTGATGACCTCCGCGATCTTGTTGTTGACGTAATCCAAGGGAGAGATGTTCTGCGAGACCCTCTGCTGCAACTCGCGGTGCTGCGAACTGGCCTCCCTTTCTCCGTGGCTGCTGTGCATCCCACTGCTGTCGGCCGGATAACCTGCAAAAGAAGACGAGACATGAGTTGATGCGAATCTCTCGGCCACACACTAAGTAATGATCCACATTTCTGCCAGATCTGAAAAGCAGCAGCCAGGAATGCAAAAAACGAACAAGAAGAGAAAGAGAAGCCAAGCAGAGGAAGAAAGCAGAGAGAGACAGAGAGATGGGAGATGTCATGCTGTCTGGACTTACTGGGTCTGGTGGTCAGGAGACTCGTGATGGCCTGGTGGGTGGCGGCCAGAGCGGAGACGGAGGAGGAGGACACGCTGGCCGAGGCATTCTGCAAGACACTCTGCGAGACATTCTGCGCCTGCTTGGGAGACTCGGAGGAGGAACGACCCCCTGCTACAACAGAAGCTGCAGCAGCAACGGGACTCCCTCCAGCCGAATGATGCTGCTGATTGGGACTCCCATGGTTGACAGGAGAAGAGCCCACCACGGGGGTACTGCTAGATGCGGTACTGCTAGATGCGGTACGTGGGGACCGTGAGGCACTGGTGGCCGCCCCCTTAGCCTGCTGCTGTGACCGCGCCACGGGAGACACCCTCACATTACTCGACTCTGGGCTACCCGGCCTCGATCCTGCACCAATAAGCACAAAACACACAAACACTATTACTTAACACACCAACTAGCACAACATCTACTAGCTCTACAGCATCTCTCCAAATATAGCCAATATCTTTAGCCAAACTTCAGCCACCTGCTCATTACTGCAAACGGCACTCGGTACCCCGTACGCACTATGTACAATTTATAATATTGGGCTATATCGTGAACGAGAATGTAGCAAAGGAATGAAATAGGGAGATGGAGGGCACAACACTGAAGGATTGGGAAGAATATGAGCAAGAAATTAAAGTCTTTACATTCGAGAATGAAAAGGAGAAAGCAATTCCTTTTTTACATCAATTTACATCAATTCTAGGCATACACAAATGTATTAGACATTCTTAATTGGAAATTTACGGATCACCAAATATTCAACATAACACTCATTCCGCACAGGGTCAAGCAAAATACATGGAACCACTGACAAAAGATGTAACTGTACTCAAGGATAATATGTAATATAATATTTTAGGATTTAGCCAAAGAAATACTTCACACCTTCTCGTAGAGCTGTATTCTGTTTGGAGGCATATCTCATGTGTCCTGTGGAAGACATAGCTATCTTACAAACTTGACTGTCCAATGAATTTCATTTCTACTATTTAATTCTGATCTACGGAAATCCAAATTTGAAGGCATCAGCAATACTTACTACTAGCAGGGGAGATAGCCTCGTAGCCCGACACCTGCGGAGACCTCTGCGAGTCCTGGTTGGACGACTGGGGCACTTCCGACTGGCTGGGGTGGCTCGGGTGTGGAGAGGACTGCACGTTGCGACCCATTTTGTCTTGCTTGTAACCAGAGTTAGTCATCACCATTTGTTCCTGGGCCTGTGAACAGGAAAGGACACATATACATACATATTGCCTTCGAGGAGTTCCATTGCTCTCATTAGTATATTCTTGTAATATTATAAATTTATTTAAGTATTGTACAACTGAACATAAATAAAAGTTGTCCGAGTCTGAGACATGTACAGCCCACAATTAGTCGCTTACAGCACTAGGGAGCAGGCTACAAAATTGCGCTGCAGGTGCTTTATTCATAAGTCAATGCTCACTGCTGTCTAATTCCAGCAGAGTACTACTGAACATGGAACTATTAGAAGCACTGGAACAGAAATAGATGCCAATTTGATTTGAAATTTGTTTGTATTTTCTGTAGTCCACTGCTGTCTTCCATGTACACAAATATTTCTCGTGGCATCACCTGACTAAAACTGACAATTTTCACAGTTCTTTGTGTTACCATTGATTTTTTATTTAAGCAAACACTCTAAACAAGTTTTCATATTACAACATATTAATAGAACTACCGGGGTGTCACAGTTCATACCTGGTGCGCTCGGTGCCTCTTCCAGTAGTCAGTGATGGGGTTGGTATTAGAATGTTGGCCAGGCGGCCTCCTAGGGACTCCCTCTCTCTCCAGATGTGGTGGCATGGAGGGATGCCCTGAGCTGGACACTTCCCTGTGTGGCATGGCGCCTCCGTTGTGGCTGGGGGGCACCTGGGGGTACGGAGATCCGGGAGACTTCTGGTTGCCCTGGGACATGCTCCTTGGCCGCCCCATCATGTGGGGATCCTCCATGCCTTTGCTGCGGGAGTCAGGGCCGCCCTTGGGAGGAGTGGGGGTGATTCGAGCACAGGGAGACTCGTTTGAAGTGTCGGAGGTGGAGCCACTGGAGGAGTTGGAATTCAAGAAGTTCTTCATGATATCACTGGAACTTCGACTGGAAGCTGCAACAGACCAAGTTAAACATCAGTTCATTGCTGAGCTCACCAGAAGAAAAAGATGAGAAAAAACAAGTCATTAGTAATTTAATAGCAATTTAGTAATCATTTTCATCTCTTTATAAAATATTACTGTGAAGTATGCAAGCCTCAGGTGTTGCGGCTACAGCAATTCATTTAAATGACTGTACTACCTGACAGCCAACTGTTGTACAATTGCTTCAGTTTCAGAATTGACAGATTTTTTCAACATCTACAAAAATTTAACGTTCTGTTTACAGATTACCAGATATTTTCAGTAAATGTCAAGGATTTTGTCAGTGACACCATTATGTAACAACCGAGATACCAAATCAGATCCACAAGTTCATGTAAAATACTTACGACCGTAGTCCTTGTGAATGATGGCCTCAATGTACTCCCCCAAGCAGACTGGCTGCGCACTCTGTCCCTGCCTCGACCCTTCAGCTTCACGGTTCTCCGGTCTGGCCTGTTCTTGCTCGGGCTTCTGGGCCATGTTGTATCTGCCCATCTGTCTGTGTTTGGGGTGGACGTTCTGTTCTGGAGGAGGCGGACCTTTGACAGCACTGGGACTGGGGGACATGGCACTCCTCCCACCAGACGCAGCCCCGGGGGACGCTCGCTGCTGGTTCTCCCTGGCATCTCGATTTTCCGAGGGGTTGTTGATGGCGTTTGTGATTATCACATCAATCAGAGAGGCAGCTGTCAGGGTGCTGCCTCCTCCCTGCCTCCGTTGACTGTTGTGGTTCGTATTCCCCACACTGTTCATTTCTCGACTGTTCTGCAGCCGAGGCGGATGACCTGCCCCATCGTGTCTACTTGGTTCAGGCCTCCGGTCGTCAGATAAAGGGCTGGGGGCCTCCGCTCTTGACAGATGGGGTTGTTGGGATGAATAGCGAGGGTCTGAATGTCTTGGGTCAGGGGCATGCCTCGAGTCAGGAGGGTGCCTGTCTTGAGGGTGTCTGGAATCGGCAGGATGCCTATTGTCTTGGGGGTGTCTTGACTCTTGGGGATGTCTAGAATCCTGGTGGTGCCTGGATTCTTGGGGGTGCCTAGATTCTTGGGGATGGCGATTGTCCTGGGGATGGCGTGATTCTTGGGGGTGTCTAGCATCATGATGTCTAATGTCAGGGGGATGGCGAGAGTCTGATGGATGACGTGATTCAGGATGGCTTCGTGAATCTGGCATGTGAGGATGACGGGGGTCAGGGGCGTGTCTCGAGTCTAAAGGGTGTCTCGAGTCGGGATGGCGAGAGTCAGGGTGTCGAGAATCTGGATGTCTTGAATCAGGGTGCCTGGAGTCAGGGGGAGGTCTGTAGTGTCTTTCTGCATGATTGACTTGTCTTGGGTCAGGCATGCGGTCACCAGGACGAGAGTTAGGTCGATGGTCCCGTTCTCTTTCTCTCTCCCTTTCCCTCTGAGCTGCCTCTTCCCTCTCCCTCCTGTGCTCGGCCGCAAACCTCTCCTGCATCCGCAGATGCTCCCTCTCCCTGTCCATCTGCTGCTCCATGTTGAAGCGCATCTGCTGCTCCTCGTAACGACGGTTGGCCTCCCATTTACTCGCTTCAGACGACGAGGGAGATATCTTGGAACGAGGGTCGGGGGGAACTGCCAAAGCAGGAGCATTAGCGGCAACATCCACGAGAGTGGCGAACGGGGAGTTGCCGTTGAGGAGGGCGGCTGAACTTGGGGGGTAGTGAGGAGTGCCTTCTGGTCCCATGATCACCGTGCCGTGCGGTATTACATGCCTGGGTGGCGGTGGAGTGTTTTTCCTGTCGTGTACACTGGCGACATTGGGACTGTGTTGAGAGGGTGCGTGTTGTTGTGTACGAGATGTGGGCGGCCAGGAACCAGAGGCAGATGAGACAGCAATGTCAGAACGAGGGGGAGTGGAGTTGCGAGGGGAGGCGTTTGTCAGTCTGTCAGGAATAGAAGAGGGCACAGAAGAAGGGACTTGGCCCGGGGGTGGAACGTATAACAAACCCTGATGCGTGTTGTACATTGAACTTGGCACAGCTCCATCAGGCATGTTCTTAGTTTGATGGCCGCCCTCCCTGCGAGGGGACAACTGTCTCTGATCTTTATCTTGGATGCTTTTGTTACGCTGAGCTATGTCTTGTGCCTGCGCCTGCATCTGCTGGGCCGTGGCAAAATCGTCTATGATGGTGGCTCGAGAATTGAAATAACTGCTACTGCCGGGATGGGCAATGCCGGGGTAGTAGGGGTTGCCCGTGGGTGAAAGTCTGCGGTTGGACATGACATTGTAGACGTGCGTATGTGTGTCAAAGGGCATGACGGGCATCCGTAAGCCATCGTGCATCACATTGTTCCCTCTGCTCATAGCCACGGCCGCGTCAAAGGGCATGCGGGGCACCCCCTCCGTTCTCTGGCCAGTGGGCAAACGTCCCGAAGAGGCTTCGTACGCAATGGGGGTCCCTCGCGTTATAGAACCATCCACTGGGGTTCTGTTACTGTCCAAACGAGGGGTGCCCCGTGAGATGGAGCCTCTTTCAGAGGGAGGTTGTGCTACAGGGAGCTGGTTGACGGGGGTGCCCTGCGTGATGGAGCCCATGGGCTTGTCAGTCTTTACGGTGCCCCGGATGAGCGGAGGGGGCTGCTTGGGCGGACGATCTATGTGATAAGGAGATGGGGAAGGTCTTTGTGAGGATGAGCGATCTGGGGGAACGTAAGCGAGGGGTGATTTGGTGCCGTGAGAATGCGCTTCCTTCTGCTCCGAGGCGTTGGCCGCCTTCAGACGATGGAGGATGTCGTGTTTCTGAGGATGGTGGGAGTGGGCGGGGGGAGGGACGCCCGGCCGAGGGACTTCCTCAGGAGCCCCCGCATGTGCCGCCCTGTAAGGGTCAGTCACACGAGGGTCAAAGTCTCTGGGGTTACCCGTGTACTGAGCTGGGTTGTGGGGGCTTTGTACGCAACGCTGGGACAAGTCCTGGGCCTCCACTTGACCATAGCGATCTGCAGGATGAGACGTGTTGTTCTCCGGGCGCCTTCTCTGGTCAGTGATCACAGCAGGACGACCTTGTTGAGGCCCTGAAACAGATGCAACCAAGTGTCAGTCTTGCAAAAGTATATCAGGCATTTTAATGTTAACAAGAAAAATAAAATTTTCTTACTACTACTCAAGTTTTAGTTGTCATTACTGCTTTAGAAAGCATTAGCCAAATCATTGAAGGCATACTAAAATCACAATAACTGTAACAATGCAGAAATAACAGTTTTCCTTTTAAAACAGACCACTGAATTATCAATTATTTAATTGTCAATGCATAACTGTGACTGCACTCACGTGGAGGATATGTGAGATCTTGAGCAATGTTGTGCTCGATGGCTGTGTGGATGAGATCACGCACACAGGCATGCGAGCTGTTGTGGCCCACGGTGGGCCGGGATGCAGGTTGGCTGGGGGTAGTCACGGTCGGAGCAACAGTGTTGTGGGGCTTCACTTCCATATATGGCTTGGAGGGGGGCTGTCGCGTGTTGAGGACACCCGTTGGTCGTGAGGAGTCCACTTGGCTGCTGCCCTGGTAGACGGGCACCCCCGAGGAGATAGAACCGGCGATCACCTTGACAGCAGACCCCATAGGAGGGTACACGCTGGACGCTGTCGTAGTGGTGGGCGTCCTGTTGTCTCGGCTGCTGTCCACCTCCATGCTGACCGGCTGTTGCGGTTGCTGCGGTTGTTGTGGCTGCTGAGGGGGAGGGGGTTGACTCGGAGGGTGCTGACCTGGAGGGTGCTGACCAGGAGGGTGGTGGTGGTGGTGACCCACTTTATTCTCCGAAGAACCAGGAGCGGGACCTTCGTCAGCGCTTAGCGTAGCACTGCTGTCGTAGTCCGGGTTGCTCCGTAAGCTGCCCTGGGAGGCACTCAGAGCGGGATTGCTCAGTGTGAGGCCCTCCTCCGTCTTGACTTTCGTCTCCTCCACCTTCACCTCCACCTCCTCCTTCTTCACCTCATCTGAAATTAACAGACGGGAATCAATCTCTGAATCAACAAAGTCACTGAGACTTTTAACTGAATAAGGCATCTAATTCTACAGAAAAGAATATATTTTTGACAAATAATGCAATAACGAATTTTACATTAACTCTTGAAATTGTACTAACACTTTATCAGAGAGTTACAGAGCTATCTGGAAACATAAAGACACAGTTCATACGGTTTACTCTGTGATTTAATATTGGGCTGTCACATGTTTCCAGCCTAATTTTACTAGGAGAACTTGACATTAACAAAGTTCTCAATGTCTTGCCAAATTAATGTAATAAGTTCTCGAAGTGTATGAAAGCTATATCCAATCCAAGACAGGAACGTACCTTTGATGTGGTGAATAGGAGGGGGACTAGGGGCGCTGGCTGTGTCTGATGAGTCGTCATTATCCTCTCCATTGTCATCGTCTGAAGATGACATGTCCTCCTCTGACGCAGCCGTGATCGTTGACGCTACACTCTCAGAGGTGGATACCGTCCTTCCAGCATCTATCTGCTGAAACAAACGTTACCAGTACAGTATTCCGCAGAGTATTCACACAAGCAAGAGACTTAATAGAGATTGCAAAGGTAAGTTCACAATGCTATCCTACACACATTTCAGTCACTTCATAACAAACTCCAAATCGCTCATGGTAAATATTGTCATTTTTAACAGATCTAGAAATTTGGAAGTCAATTCAAACACTATCAAAGATTTATTTACAGAGACATTTCTGTTGTAACTATTCAGGAAAGACAATTCATAACGAGACTTATCAGGTAGTTCTAAAATAAGAAACTAGGAATTTAACGTAAAATAATCTTTGTATAGATAGGACGACAGGGTTAAGAGTTACAAAGTGGAAACTATTCATCATAACAAGTGAAATTGAAAATAATATACGAACCCTCTTTTTCTTGTACTCTTCGACCAACTGCTCCAGATTGAACTTTCTCTTGTAATTGAAGTAGAAGTTTTTACACTGAGCTTCACTCTTCGTCCCCACCAGATTGGAAATTGCAGGCCAGTCTCTCCCATGGTCCCTCAAACCTGAATCAAGAAACATAAATTTCAAATATGACATACGAAGAAAATATCTAACTAAATCATATTTTCTATTATGAATCCGCAGATTCCCCAACAGAGGTGGCAAGTGAACATAATTTATAGTGCAAATCTCACACTGCCTTTCCTCTCCTCTCCTCCTCCTCCTCTCCTCCCTCCTCTCTCTCCTCCTCTCCTCTCTCCTCTCCTCTCTCCTCCTCTCTTTCCTCTCCTCTCCTCTTTCTCCCCTCTCCGCTCCGTGTTGAGCCACAATGTTATCCTGTAAAGCTTTGTGTAATGTGACTTTTGAATTGCAGACCGAATAATATGCAAAGAAATAACATTCATATACACTTAAACGGTGATCAAAGCCCACTTCTCAAGAAAGCAATTTAGCCTCCATGAAGCAACTGAGGTGCCAGAAACACGTAGAACTGCGAAATTTGCATCTCAAGGGTCATCGCATAATCAAAGAGGGTATTACTTTTACCACAGGGAATCATTTCCCATATCCGAATCAGCGCCAGGCCTCTCACCCTTTCCAGGCTGCTAATTAGTCTCTCTTACTTCTTGCACATATAGAAATAACCTAATGTCTTAGTGAGGAAACACACAACATTTTAGGGCTCCTTCTTCTCCTCGTTTTTATGCAACTTTAATGCAACCACCAACACAAATCCATTCCATCAAATACAAGTCTACGAACAGAGGGCACTTCCGTGCACCTCTGTTAAGATTATCCGAATTTTACAAAATGTTACACAGCCGGTCCTAAAACCATTCAGTTGACGCTGACATCCTTCAAAATGATCTCACAATTTAGATCTTGGGACGCATGCAAATTGAGATAAGTACCACTGCAAATACACGTATTTTAAACCGTTCCAAGTCATTGAAGCAGGATTTTTTAATAAGTTTATGATTTCTCACCTTGCTTTGCAACCTCCATTTCCTCCTCCGTCCACCGAGATGTTTCAACAACTTCTGCAAACGCAAAAGCAAGACAAGTTGCAATCAATTTTCCAAAATAAAGAAGACATTGACTTATTTTATTTCCTAAACTTTGTTAGAATCTAATTCAATCAGGCAGATTATCAATTTCAAGTAAGTCAAAATTTTATCCAAGGGTTAGTACGTATTAGGGCTTTACATCCTGTTTTCTTGCACTTACAACACTCAATAAGACAGGCAAGGACAACGGCAATGAGGCCAAGTGCACTACAACGCCAAGATTACTTGTTTCAACTTCCTCACATTTCCATTTTCTGTATCATTTCATTAGGCAACAATCATTTCCACTCACCATCATTTCCCTCCGGTACCAAGGGGACGATTGGTTCATTCGTTTGCGGATGGTTCCCTAATTTTCTTGCTATCCTATTGAAACATACTGAACAGCACTTCTTAATATTGTCTGTCAACTCTGAAATAAAATGCAAAGAAATAAGTATCGAATCATTAGACTATGTCCTTTGCAATGAGAACTAAAACTCCTGTCAAGTCCTTAGGGCTATTCCATTTAAAAATCTGGGGGGGGGGGGGGGGGGGGGGGTGGTGGTAGTTCTACGATTTTGACCCCCCCATGCATCTAAATCGATTTTTTTTTACCCCCCCCATGCATTAACTTCGATTTTTTCACCCCCCGTACATAGATCACAAAAAATATTCGTTATTACAATGCGTAGGCCTGAATAGAACGATAGTCCCCCCCCCCAGTACATCTACAGTGAATTCCGCGAGTGCCCCCCTTGCATCTACAACGTATTATCGCTCACCCGTACATACATCATACGAAAAATAATCCAGCCGACCACCCCCCCCCCCCCAGAGTTTTAAATGGAATAGCCCTTATTGAAAAGGGATAATGGGAACAATGATATGTTGCAGCTATGAATCATTACACTGGATTTAGTGTCGAGTTCCATGAAAAGTGGATAATCGAGTCTCAAATAACGATATATCGACAAATGGAGAAACGGGAGTCTCAAAGAAGCAAGCCATTCGATAAAGACTCATTAATTTGCACCATCATAAAAGGGATGCATGGCTGGCAGAATTGCCAAATTGAAGTCAATGTTCTGAAGTATCACGCTGAAAACTGGGAGACGACTTACGTAATTCCTTAATGATAGGTTCTTTGAGATCCATGGAAAGCTCGGCCCACTTGCTTGGCAACGGCCGTAAGCGCTTCACCCTCCTCTTGGGCGTCTTACACGTCGGCACCGGACAACTGCAAAGCAAAGAATCTATGGTTACGTATCTTACAAAGAGACAACATAAAGCAGTTATCTTGTTCATTTTGTTAGAATGAACCACTGTCAGTTACAGTAAATATGAAGCCCAGGAAGACAGGCTAATTTAATCAACACTGTAAAATTTGAAATTTTGAGTTAGCTCAAATGATTGAGTGAGATGGTTGCACAATTTGTTTGAGCCATGATAGCTTGCCGTTTTGAGTTATGATAATCTTTATGTTGTTATAACTTGCGAACAACAAGCTATCTTGGCTCAAAGGAATTGTGCAACCATCTCACTCAATCAATTAAGCTAAGTCAAAATTCAAAATTTACAGTGAAGAGAAGATTGTCTGATGCGCAAAGTAATAGGTACAAAATTCATTTCCTACAACATATTGGGTATCAAATCCTAAATAACAAAACAACTAATTGAGAGTATGAGTATAAAGTTATTAACAAAATCTTGGGAAAACACTGG
The DNA here is from genome assembly GCA_026936325.1 of Platynereis dumerilii. NCBI lineage: Eukaryota > Metazoa > Annelida > Polychaeta > Phyllodocida > Nereididae > Platynereis > Platynereis dumerilii. The sequence goes on from JAPTHN010000002.1 coordinate 112,700,075, forward strand.
GCGAGTTCATCTGCCGCACTGACTGTAAATGACACTTAACTTTATATTAAAACAAAACAGCCATCAGCGAACACGTCTACATACCTTCTAACGGACTGGGAGCGACAATTCGTACAGATCCTCATATCGGGTGAATAAGAATCTTCCGAGATGCCGTATAACTCACAATTACCCTTGGTGAGCGGTCGTGACGCATCTAAGTGTTCCAGTTGACTTTTACAAGAGGCGCACTGGTGCACACCATCACTCTCTGAAAACAAACGGATAGCGGTAAGAATAACATAACAATGATATTTCAATAATCAATGTGTATAACAAGTCAAGTCTTCCAGAAGCTATTACGAATTGTTGAGCGAGCTCTGATGCTAATTAAGCAGTGGACTACAATCACTACATTGGTCAAATTATCAAAATAATGCTTGTAGATCATCTTGATAAGTTTATAGCCTGTCCCGAACTACGATTGTAACTTAGGCCTACATGTATCTCTTACACTCCCAATAAGTTTCAAGTTCAAGTTAATTGACAATCAAAAGAACACAAAACCAGGTGGATAGAGTCGCTATGGCAAGGCTTACCTGCAGTATCATTATCACGGTTGATGAGGCCATCCTGAAGGGAGGACGAGTGAGGGGTGTTTCCCGGAAGGGAGCTTAAACTGCTGGTCGCCGTGCTTCCCTGGGATGCAGCGTTGTTCCCCTGAGTCGTCTGAGCGGCCGCACTTCTCTCCTCCTCCATTCGCTGTTTCTCCCTGCAAGTGTAAATTATTGACTCGTATCATAAATTTGTACACTTTTCAGATTAACTTCTAAGAGATAAATCTGCCCTGACCCGCACAATCTCTTGCTTAGTACAGATATTGTGCGTTTATAACACCAATAATAACTTGCATTTTTATTATTCAAGACCCGATGTATGGTTCCTATGGGTGGGTGCATTGCTAAGCCTTGACACCGTACATGTCGCCAGCCTATCTTTTGCTTTAAATATGCATCACAATTCAATTCAATTTGCTCTCATTTTGTTAAGTAGAGGGTTTCTTATTCACAAACAGTGGAGCATTAGAGAAATAAGACAATCTAATAGAACTAGTATCTGGATTCTTGGAATAATTCTTGATAACACATGTGGCTTACACATTCTTAACGGCGCAAGCCCACTGTCTGACCTCTTACTGCCCTCCCTCTGATCTCATTCTATGTTAGATTTTACCAATTAACTTTAGAGCTCCTTGAGCCATCATTCACTTATTTACGTAGACTTGCATAAGAGCTAACCCCATAATATTCCATTATTCACCATGTACCCGATGACACTAATTAACCACCAACAACATCTCATGGAAAGTAGGACTAATTATGAGGTGATTAGGATAATCCATCACGAAGCTTGTTTCAACAACTCCACTCAGACTACTCCATTTCAGAGAGAACCAGACAGCAGACTCGCTCAAGGACGGAGAAAAGTATTAAAGAGAAATCAATAAATAAATGACAAACCACGATACTGACTGTGGAGTAATGATTGGCACTGGCAATTCATCAATCTGCTCCTTTGTGTCTTTCGGTTCTTCTTGTTTAATAGCACCCTGGAGCAAATAAACGACACATGTCACTTTTTATACGCAAATAGGTAAGGCCACACATAATTGATCTTTAGCTTCTCGGATCCTCTCAAGGCACTTTTTCTAGGGTCGGTCGGTAGGACAAAAAAAAAAAAGGTAAAAAAAATTTTTTTTATAATGTCAAAAAAAAAATTTTTTTTTTTCCATCGGCAGTGTATCTATTGTGTCGGCGGGTCCGCGAAGCTAAGAATCAATTATGTGTGGCCTAAGTTGACAAGAAAAGCCTAGAAGTACATAAATAGTCTTGCAATATCATCTAATTGAACACAAGAAACATCTTAGGTCTAACTCTCTGGCTTGAACATCAATAGAGCAGGAAGCTAACCAGACGTACCAAATATATTACACAAATTGGCATGCCTAACCTCATATTTCCTCCATAAGGCAGTCACAAATAGCAAAAGGCCATATTCGCTTATATTAGCTTATATCATAGCGCCACAAAAATGGCATCTTCTTTTCTCCGTTATACAAGAGCTGGTTGAAATGAAGCAAATGAGTACCTGGGGTCTGGGAAATTTCCGTTTTTTCACGCTTTGTTTCCTGAGCAGCTGTTTGTAATTTTCTCGCTTCTTAGACAGGTAATAGTATCTAACACAGTCTTGGACACTCTGCAAAGAAAAATAGAGGATTCCAAGAGTTATTACACGAGTCTAGTTTGAATTTCAATAACACATAACTCTCTGTGGCAAACATCTTGAACCTTGTGACGTCACACAACGGCATGGATTGCATCAATTCTTGACATTTCCTTCTGAATCCGTCAAAAACTCATTTGTCCTTGCGGAGATTCCTGTCTCCCTTAAATCGGAAAAACAAGACGACTACTTGAGGTTTCAAACGTCACTCAAATGAACTTGGGAGACATCCTCCTCCCACATGGTATTGGCGCAAGGACGCAAGGACGCACAGGTGCAGAGCATGCAGAGTAATCATTGCCAATCGAGGAAGACAAACAAGGTCAACATGCTCGGCAGTAATTGAGAGGAATGCCACAATAATGGGGTCAACATCTTGACGTTTTGTAATCATGTCATATTGACATCATGAAACTCATTACGAAAGTTACAATTAAACATTCAACTCAATCGATTCAAAGGGTTAATTCAGAAGTTACCAAAGGGTCGACTTCTTCATAATCCCAAATTTAAAGTTGAAACGAGTGAGTTATCGATGCATCCAAAGAAGTTTAAAGGTGAGGTGTCCTGGTCAATGGACATGTATAACACAATGAATATTTAATAATAATTAATTTGTTTGAGAGATGAAGTGACAAATATTTCCTTACCTTTCTTTCTAAAAAGGAACTAATGTAGACAAAGTTTTTGGGATGCTGCAGGTATTTCTCTTTAAACGTCTCCTTCTCGGAGTCCGTCCACACATTGAGCATTTGCCGTTCTTTATATTCCGACATGGAGTCTTCTATAAGACCGTTGTGGTCCAAAAACCGGCAGTTCCGTTGCTGGGGGTCCATCAACATAGGGGGCACCACCGCATAACTCCGCATTTTCTTGTCTTCCTCCTAGAAATACACGCTATCTCGTTATAAAACCAGTCAGGGAAATTTTGACAATGTAGGTAAAACAGGGAGGGTCTCAGTTGTCTGACACAATGTTTCTGTATTTCTTTGTTATCAATTTAATATTTATAAACATGGACAACTGAGCTATAATACTGATATCTAATGCTCTTTTTTTTACCTTCGTATCTTTGATTTATACTTTACATCATTCAATTTGAGATATCACTCAAAATAATTTGTTTTCAAAAGAAGACTTGACTTACATATCTTCGTAACAATCGTTAAAAGGAATTATTTCAGTTACTTATTCGAAAGAATTATTTCTGTTACTCGTAGAACCCCAGTTTGTCTCAGACAACTGGACAGTCCTCATTTCAAAGGTCCCACATTGGATTTTCTTAAATTTAGAAAATGTCAGAAATGCAGAAAATGGAAAATCCAGTGAGAAATAATAACTAGAACTAACCCTTACCTCCTGCTCCTGTATGCCATCAACAATTTGTTCAATCTCGAAATCACTGCGAGCATAACCTCCGACCCTATTGTTAGAAGCCACTCTGTTGTAAGAATGCGGTAAAAACAAAGACATGATTTAAGCCTACTCTGCCATCCTCAATCTGGTGGAACGATAAAACGGGGACCAAAGGGGGGCGAATAGGGGCAGGAGACCAACGTTTTGCAAAATGCCTGCGACAATCATCGTCACAGTTTGCATCAAACTGTGTGTCACAGAGTGCATGAGGCATTGCAACGTGGCTTAACACAGCAGCCCTATTTCGGACTTAACATCAACTCGCACTGCACACTCTTCGCAGTATCATCACAACGTGCATCATCTCTTTCATGCATTCTCACTCTGCGCAGGCTGCGCACAAATTCTCATCAGGCAAAAGCTTGAAGCACGTATAATGCATATCAGTCAGGTTTCTTTTATGTCACATACATATCAGAACGTACATCAAGCCAACGAAAAGCCAAACACCAACTACAAGCTTATGTTTACTTGCTCAAGCTCAAGATGACATGCTGCTTTTTCATACAACTACATTTTCAATTCTGCACTAAGTCAAAGCATGTTTGTGGCGTCTACAGGCACAGTCCGAGCAACCTTAGAACTGCTCGTCTTATAGATTTCAATCAGGAAGAAGACATGCAAAGAAGCAGTCTGCGAACTTTCTGCACGATGTCAAGGATGTTCGTAAAAGCAATTGACTCATCACCAGGGAGCAAGTTCAAGTTGGTTGACTGGGAGTCGGTTAGGATGTTAGTCATCTTTGACAAGTTAGCAGAAGCCATTAAGTGAGTGATAATACATGTTAATTGGGTGAGTGATGATAGGGGACTTAAAGAGTAACCCACACCTCGCACCTGGTTAGTCTCGCATCTGGTTAGTTGCACATTAACGGCTGCACAATGGGGTAAAATCCTTCGACTAAGATGTATTCGAGAGGATTTTATCTTACGTTGGGTTAGGTAAAAGACAAAAGAGACAAAAGAAGTTCCACTTTAACGTTGAGGATGGTTTCCACTACCCCATTGCTCGGCCAAAATATAATAAGCTTAACTAGAAGCAACAACGACACAGTACATATAATATATTTAGATAATTTGTAGCAATAAGCTTAATGTATGTATCGATTACTAATGTATGCACTTGTTATTGTCTGACAAATCATAAGAGAATGATGCATGCTTCACATTTACGTTACAATCTTTGATGAAAAACAATTTTTTCCGGGGTAGTGTTTGGTGTACAAAACCGAGGAAGGAAACAAACTTTTTTACTTCAGATTAAAAATCTGTCACAGATTTTGATTTTTACATAAGATATATATAGACGGTAGAGGTCACAGGCATTACAATTATTTTTAAACAAAAAGCTCATCATTAAGAAGCTTCGTAGCTAGCAGCATACAATAGATACCATTGAAGCCTCTCTCTACTGGTTTCAGCAGTTTTTTTTTCTTATTTAAAATATTAGAGATACATGCTAAATAGTTTCCTTCCTGAGTGATATATGTACAATATCTTATTAAACAGTGCACAGCATAGAACGATAAGACAACAAAGCGAAAAAGCAATAACTTGCTCACACACAAGGGAAATGGACTTATCACTGCAAGAATTTCTTAATATGCCATATTACAGAATCACATAGTTATCATCAAAATTTTTATAAAACATTTTCGAATAAGTCCATCACCCTTATAACATGTAAATACAGGACATTGTTTTGGTGCATCGATTAAACCTCGGCCCTCCCTTAAATTCATTTACTTTTCAATAATCAAAGGAGGCCCAGGACACAACACCAGTGCAGAAAATGTTAGACACTATGTAGTTTGGGTCAGCATGAGCTGATGTTCAATTTCGGAGTTCTCAATTTCTGATATTCCAATTACTTGATGTTACGAGCTCTACATGCTCGGCTTAGCAAAAGAGGATATGTGATTGGACGAAAAAGGATGAGACAGGAATTAAAGACCCAGAATTTCTTTCAACTAGATCTGAGGATCTCTAACACGGAATACTTCAATAGAGTTGAGTTTTCTTTGACCAAACCTCTCATTTCTTTGATTAAACTTTTCATGATCAAAATACGACAAAATGTAGAATTTCTTGGCCTCTGACTGAGAGACATGGATGGATAATATCAAGAGATATCAGATAGACGTCAAGGAGGGGTCCAACCAATCCAAGGACGTACCTTTGTAGCCTCTCTTTCTCCTCCCTCTGTTTCTTCAACTCTGGGAATGTGCGTTCAAAGAACTCCCTGTTCTTCAGCTCTTTATTTCTGGAGAAAAAACAAGAAAGAAAAAAGTCAATATACGTGAACAGACATGAAAGATGTCCGCAGTACTATACACTATTAAGAGAAATGAAACTCCGAAACAAAAATATTTGTAGACCTGAGTAGATATGAAAACATTGAATTCTTTCTCATGAATGACTTCGCCAACTTGCCCACAAAAACCAAAGTCAAGTTCAGGAAAAACCAACAAAGACTCAAGTTTCAGACGGACAAAAAACAGAAAACTAACAAACACACCCAAGTCATGTGTTGCCATACTAAAGCTAATATCCACAGGACACAAAAATCTTGACAGATCGGTATTTTTAGACAGGTCAAAAATATATAATCCAAACCATACATCAACATCTGGATAAACATTTTGTTCTAAATAAAACCTTGAGGACAATGTCCTGCATATCTGACTAACAAGCAGTTTTATAAACATGTCAGCTCCGTATAAACAAAGCTACTTTATTACATCCCTTAGATTAGTCCTCATTAAAAGAAATGGTTCTTAGTCATTGGACTGGAATACACTCTTCATCACAATGACATGGGCTCCTTTGAGTTTTTTTGTCCAGATTAAATTTGAGAATTTCACATTCATTTACTGAGTAAATACCGTATACAGCAGGTCTATAGACCTTGAGAAAGGGTTAATTTGTGTCATAGCACCATGTTTTTGGCTGGCTGCCTGAATGAAATTAGGTCATAAACATTGATATAAAGGTGCAGACCTCAAGGGAAATTACTGCCATTCATAAGGATTGATGAATGGATGATTGGGGATTTATGTCAAGCATTTATGGATTGTGGAAAGCTAAGGACGTCGCAAAGCCGGGCAGGGTGATTGAGCCTGAGATAAAAGGTTCAGGCAACCGGTTCAGAGTTAGAATTGAACCAGGGACACAGCGATTGAAAGCCCAGGGCTCTACCAAATGAGCTAACCCCCTTCTACCACCCTCTAAGGTGGTAAATAAGGTGGAGGTGATAACCTCGGACTGTCATATTCTCATTGTGTGTGTAGATGGATGGATCTTTACATCCTGTATTTATGCACCGGGTAGGCTTATTCGGACAGGAGGAGGACACAGCAACGATGCAAGGGATGATTGAAACAGCCTTCCAACATAGGCCAAGGGGACCCGGCAAGAGCAAGATTCAAACTCAGGACCCAGCGATTGGCAGCCCAGCAATGGTCAGCATGCCACCACTAGGCCAACCCTCCACCCTCCTGTATTCATTGCAACCATACTAATAAATTAATTGATAGCACTTGGGGATCTCTTACCTTCTCTTTTGTGTACTCTCACTCTTCTCGACCTTCTTCAGCCACTCCTGCATTAACTGGTCGTACCGCTGAGCTAAATACCTTTCCTGAAATTTACAAAATTCACATTTAGATTTTAAAACCACACAAAAGAGAGAGGAGGACATGATTCTCAAATCATCCTCCTAAGATGTCTCTTATAATGACTAAGCACCAAAGGTTTACAAGGGAGACTTCTCCAGAACAGCTTTTTTTCCTACTGCTATATTAAATGCGTCGACGTATTATTATTCCTAACTTGGCATTCAAATATCATTCTTAGGCTGGGAAACATTTTAAATGTCAACTGCGATGACTTTCTGCCATGATATCTCTTATCGTATTCCAACTTTGCTTCATTGCTTCAGTGCACTACGTAGGGAATTATTTGTCAATCAAATCTTACATTCACGTAAATAACGCAAAATCGATATCCTCTTTTTTTCCCTTCTTTTTTTAATCTTGAAAATCCTTTCTCCATTCACTTACCCTAATTTTCCTAGCGTGGTGTCTTTTCTTCAAAAATATTAATAGCTGCTTCTTAAACATCATATGCCTGGAAAGGAGAAACGTGAAATATGAAGACGAAATTCTTGAATTACATTTCTGGTGACATAAAGGAGGCTGAAATCGATAACATATTCTCTTACATTAGATATAATAGAATATAGATGCTACATATATGAGATACTCTTGTATATTTGCTTTTCTCATATATGTAGGACAATACGAGGAGATAATTGAATCCTTCTCTAGGCTGAAGCTAATTACTTTCCAGAGAAGGACTAATTGGCATCCCGGTCTCGTGCAGAGCTAATTAACAAAATAATTAGAAATAATCAGCTCCACTCACCTTCTTTTATTTTCATGGTATATCGTGGTATCTGAGGGCTGGTTATATAGCGGCTGAAATGGAAACAAGCAATTGTAAGTTAATTAAATTCATATCTCTTCTATAACTGAATCAAATGTCATTAAATGTCATAAATCCATAAATTGAAGAAATACAAGAGAAGTAATAAAATCAATACTAACACATGCAATACATACCAATTCTACACATGGACCTAATTTAGTTAGTAAGGAGTGAGACTCCTCGGCTTTTTTCTGAAAAGAGATTCAAAACATTTTCGACGTCAGGAACATCTAATATGAGAAGAGGCTGCAGCAGAATTTGAAGAAGCACAACAACAGAGAATGGCAGATATTTCTTCCGTAACTTTAATTATTTAATAGCTGGTGGAATTCTGGCAATTTACAATCTACAGAATGATGAACCACTCGCAGCATAAAATACCAGCAGATCTGCCCAGCTAACACATGCGTCTAAATTGGGAACAATTGTCAATTTATTTCAGACGATATTCACGAGAACTTGACGGGAACTTCCAGGAATATGAAGCAATTTGAACAAATAGGGCCGTTGAATTTCACATGGCAGCAAATAGCTCTCTGCGGCTCAGCCTGGGTGGTGCTTTGTCCTTGGTTGCATGCCTAGCGTTTTAAAAAGGCGTTCTAAAAAAGGGATCTAATTTTATTTGAGCCGCGGGCTGCAGCAGGGGCAGGAGAACAGGACGCAAGTCGCACTCACCCTATTTTCAGCGTAAATATTCTGAGCGGTGCTCTGGTGTTTAGAGTCTGTAACTGTGGACTCTGGGGAGCCCGCTTTCTCGTCCGCGGGTCGGGCGGCCTTCTCCTCCAGTTGTTGCTGAAAAACAAAGACCAAACATCAATACAAGCCACAATGCATTGAATATATTGAATGCAAAGCCACTATGTAAAGCCATTATGTAAACCATAATGCAAAAGCCATCATGTAAAGCCATGTTGCAGGCAACATCTAAGCCAAACACACAAAGCATGGAGATCTTTTGAAGGCTACCCCCCAACCCCCACATCAAATAAACATCAAACAGACAACTTGTCAGCAATTTAGTCGACAGACAATAGCAGAGAGCCACATTGAAATTCCATTAGAGCAGCAGCAGAGTCATGTTCTCCGTAAACCATGTATTACAACGAGAGCAAGGGATGGAGTTGATGGTCAGGGGGAGGGGGTTAACGTTTCATTCATTTTATTCAATTTCCTTCCCATTCTCCCAAACAAGACATGCTAATGTCACAAATTAGGACACTGATTTGCCCAAAATCTTGCGTGCCTTCTTGAAACATGAAATGCATTTCTAACCATCATTCTCCTTTTTATCCTCTCTTCCTTTTCTTTCTATTTCCCATCGATTTAATTTTTCCTCAGCAAGAACACAACCAGAGCCGTCTTTACACCGGCAATTACTTTGCTACGTTTTTATAGATCTATACCTCTTTTTATAGTGTACTTTGTCGGCTGCAGCTGGACGGATGCCAAGAGTATTTTTACAACGATCTGTTCTATAAGCAGCACCCGGTGTCGTGCCAGCCCATTGATTGATGGCTGCTGTTGCTGCATTATGGATGACACCAGTCGATACTATGGTTTTTCAGTTGCTTTTTGGCACAGGTCTCATGCCAGAGATAATGGACAGATTGCTGGGTTGCCAGAAAAAGGTGAGGACTCATGTGAAACAACAACAGTCCAGGCGCTAAGTCTGTCTACTAGTCCAACTACTAGTCCAACTACCAGTCCAACTACTAGTCCAACTACTAGTCCAACTACTAGTCCAACCACTAGTCCAACAGAAAGGAGACTGGTCCAATAGAAAGAAGACTGGTCCAATAACAAGACTGGTCCAATAACAAGACTGGTCCAATAACAAGACTGGTCCAATAACAAGACCGGCAGAGAGCTGGTACCAGTAGAGAGCCGCGGGCTACAGGGACAGAGCTACTATAATAGATGAGACCATTAACCCACGTCCTCTGCTGCGCTCTCGTTGCCACTGCTCCACTGCGAGTGCTCCTCTGCGAGGGCTCCTTTGCGAGCTGCTTGTTTGCGAGATGCTTAACGAGCTCAACACACAGCTGCCGCACCAGGACAAGGGTGAAGGTTACTGCAGCCGGGCTGGGTTGTGGTTGGTCTGACTGGGCTGGTTGTTGGTCTGACTGGGTTGGTTGTTGGTCCCCAATCAATAGCTGAAGAATGGAGCAAGTCTCAATCTCTCGATCGATGCTCTGCTGGCTAATAGTAGCTCTGCTGCCGTCTTATCTCATGTTATAACAAGGCAGCCCCTTGAAGCAGCAATGTCTCGTTACCCAGGGTCATCCGCCATACAATTCGTCACACAATTAGGACAACAGCTGCCCACAATTCCAGGAAATCCACTCATCAATAGCAAACAATAACATATTGTAGTGGAATCAATCGCTTGCACAAACAACTTATGGTAGCATAGGCATAGCTGCATGTGGGTAATTGAGTCTAATCATTCTAATAACGGAATATAATGAGTGTAGTTGGCCTAGGCGAACTAATAACATTGGCAATCTCACATGTCACATAAGGGGATTACATTAAGCCAATATGGGTCAAAATTGTCATCATGGCCTTCTATACAGATAGACATAATCCACAGACATAACAATTACATAATAATATTGACTGAAACATTTACAGGCCAGGTACAATTTATCCCATCATGTAGTCTTCAGTGGTCTTGCCACATTATATAAGCCATGATTAGTTTGTGGAGCAGCCAAGTCAGTACAGCAGGTCTGTGTGGATCTCTGTGAGGTAGAGCCAAGATCTATGCTGGTCACAGACGATAGTCACACAGAGAGACAACAAGAGCATGAAGGAACTAGGGCCATTAGAGTCTTGCCGGTCTGCAGTCTCAGCCAGGCTGGTGTGATGGATGCAAGGTTATCAGCCTGCAACCTAATAATGCCGTTCACTGTGCTATGGAGCATCAACCCCCTTCCCCCCCCCCCCTTCTCCTCCTCCAAATGGCAGGGCATGAGGACCCAAGGGCTCAAGGGCCCAAGGGCCTGGACTGCTGCAGCTCAGTCTGCTGGACAGCAGTCACTCCCACACAAAATCAATAAGCACAGAAGTGCAGTCCCTGCCTGAGTGCCAGTCAAGGCTGTCTGCTCCCCCTCCCTGGGCTCCATCATATAGATCTATGTTTATCTAATCTAGCTGATTTGGGTGTTTGCATTACTATAGCTGGATGTTGTTGTTGTTGTATTTAGCAAGGGCCTGGGGGAAGCCTCAGCATTGCATAAGCTGTCTCAGTGAGTCAATGTGCATCCAATCAGTCGCAGAGACTGGCAGAGAGATTGGCAGGGAGATTGGCAGCAACTGCAGATGCTGCTATTAATGTGCCAGCCGACAGTTGCTGAGTTGCAGGGTATTACATGGAGCACATCCTGCAGGCAACATGACGTCCTGCAGTGCACGCATCGACCTGCAGCAAGAACTGCAGCTGCTGCCTCCAGAAGCCCTCTACCATCTCGGGTGCTTTTGGCAGCCTGCCAACTCCCCCATCCATCCTCCCTCCCCATCCTCCCCTGCACAGGCTGCACTGCTTAGAGGTTGCAACCGTTGCACTGCCAATGCTTTCCTCTCCTTCAAGCAAAAATAATGGGATGCTTCTGGGACATTGTAGGAGGCAGCAGCAGCTATCAAGCAGTCCCCCATCAAGCAGTCTACCAGTGCCACTTGTCATGCACTTGTCATGCAGTTGTGTGTATGTAGAGCACTCAGGCTGCAGCAGAATTATTGCCAACATCATTGGCAGCATCATTGGCAGGCAGCAGTACACCCCCCATGGGATGTTATTGCACAGCCAGCATGTTATAGATCGGCGAATAGATCAGAAGAGGGAAGTACGCAGTTGTCAGCTGACTGGGCTGAGGCTGCTGTTGTTGCAGGAGGCGAGGCAGGGCTCTCCCTGGCGCAAAAAAAATGTCAGAATAAACATCATGTGATGAAGCTGCTGCTGCTGCTGCTGGCAGGGGATGAAGGGCCGCCATCAGGGACAAGCAAGAATTGCAGCTTGATGCTGATGCTAGGAGACCATGCTTCAGTGCTGGTGCAGCTTGGTAGTCTTATACCAGAGGAGGGAGAGCCCTGAATTCAACATGGCAGCCCCTGCCTGCCAAACTGCTTCTATTGACGCAATCTTCCTTCCACTGAGGGAGGCAGGGAGGGCCATGGAGCAATAGAAGGGCAATACTATTACCTCCTTATACAATACATGCTGGGCACAATTGAGGCCGCCATTGTCACCAATACAAAGGAGCACAATTCGCCACAATGCCAGAAAAAAACTTCATCCAGTCCAATTCTAGCAGACTGCTGTAGATGGATGGGGCCAAACACACACAAGTAATGACGTTCCAAAAAACACCCTTTATTCCCTGGCTGGGCTGGCTTATTGGATTTGTAACAAACACCTGCAGCAAAAAGTGGCCCAGTAATAGCCTTTCTCAATGACATTTATCTCCTAATACAACTTATTTGCTACAACGTGGAACAGCCTGGTCTGCTGCCTGACAGATACAGCCAGCCATGCATAATGAGGTCTGTAATTTATCTGAGCTGAACATGTTTCAATGAAAGGTTAACCTCAGCTACACCACCAAACCAGGACATGGAGTAGGTGCTACTAGATAGAAAATAAAACATCCTGGTAGGTGGAAACAATCAAGGATGCCAAAGAAACACAAACATAAATGCTAATTGGGACATTCATGACTTCCATTTGGTATTACAAGTGACAGATTTAGCCATCTCAACTGGAGTGACAAGTTACAGCCGGATACAGTGACAGATCACAGACCAATAAATCATGGAGTACATTTGGAACATGACAGTTAATACATGTAGCCACCTAGAGGCCTGGGGCATTATGTAAGGTGACGTCACACAAGTATGTACATAATAATGTATGTCACATGATGAATCTATGTATGTATCTAGGTCAAATGGGTGACAGAATGACTGTCAAATCTGTCAATGACAGAAATGTAATTGTCAGAATAATTGGATAGCTTTGAGACAAATTGAGTGTTTGTAACCAACATAAGCCACATAAAAGCTGCATACAACATTTGAGGAAGAGGGTTAATTGCCCATTGAGTGCTTTGGAGGCTTGTTATGCACTGCCTTGCGACTAATGTAACAATCATCAGTTCATCGACCTAGCAGAGACTGAGTGAATTGCATTTTCTGGAAATGGAACTAGTTTGAGGCAGAGCAGACGGTGACACACAGTGACACACCTGAAGTGAGTGGGAGGAGAAAGAGAGAAAGGGAGAGAGCATTGCACCTGACCAGGAGGAGCAGCCATCTTGCAAATGTTCTATGGCTGCCAAGAATCCCCCGGGATGTCGTCTGCTCCTATCATTCGGGTATTAACCAACATAATATTCATGAGTCAGCCTGACAGATAGCAGGGACAGACTCAGGTAGATGCAGAAGCGATCTTTTTAATATTAATCAAGTTCAACAACCAGCGATGGCCAAAAAAGCAGCCGATCCAGCAGCCAAGGTCACCAGCCAGCTCCAGACTGAAATACGACCCAGATCCATCTCATGATCAGACACCAGGTGGCGCGCCAACCACAAGGTCACCAGCACAACAGGGCTGCCACCCCAAAGGGCATTGTCCTCACTGAGGAGCTACTTTTTATCAACCACCTCTTTATGGACTGGCAGGGCTGCACTGGTCCAATCCACCAGAGATCCATTTCCAGTGCAAATCAATCCATCAGGTTCAAGCCTTTACTCGCAATTTCATTTCACATTAAAACCAATTTCATTTCCATCTCTCCAAATACAAACACTAACAGCCCTCGTAATGGATACTAACCAGCGATGCGATTCTGACTCAAATGGAAATCACAAAGTCATTTGAATCAATGAGGCTGTGGTGTGCACCTGGTTTCAAATTTACGATCAAAATATGATAAAAGAAATACCCACTCCCACTTTTGCAAATCGATACCACTCGCACAAAAATTAAGCATAAAATTTCTCACTACAGCCGACTCCATTTACTTCAAAAGTTCACATTGCAAAATATTACTTATTATGGGGAAGTTGAAGCAAAAACGAGAAAAACACTCAGGCTGCAGTGAAGATCAAAACGTTAACTGTCACAAGTTGCAACTTCTCTCGATTCCACTTAACAAATTTGGACTTCACATGAATTGTGTCATGAAAGTATCCTTCTGCGAATTTCACTCCTATTTTCCGCAACATCTCCTTCTAACGTTTTCTCCTTGCAACGTTTTCTCCTTGCAACGTTTTCTCCTTGCAACGTTTTCTCCTTGCAACGTTTTCTCCTTGCAACGTTTTCTCCTTGCAACTTTTCTCCTTGCAACGTTTCCTTTCAGAGAAGTAAAGACGAAGGAAGCCGCGACTGGAGGCCATTAGGAAATTGCTCGCCTCCAATACATGTGACATGTCAACCGGGGTCTTTGTGACCAAGGAGAATTACAATGGGTTGCTAGGCAACACGACAGATTAGAATGATCATTGAACAGAGCATGCCCCAAGTCACATGACCTTTTTAATGGCCACAAAATACATTGAGCTGAATTAAATGAAAGGGCTTCTTACAACACACAGACTGCATAAATGTGTAAGAGAAGGATGATTGGGGTTATACATCCTGTATTTATGCATTTCAAATTTTGGTAGGATAAACAGGACAAGAAGAGGACTTGGCAATGAGGCAAAGGATGATTGAAGCTTCCGTCAAACATAGGTCATACATATGAACGAAAACAATTCCAGAACTGGAACTGAACCCGCAACCCAGTCACTAGAAGACCAGAGCCCCTCCGACTGAGCTAATCTCCCTTCTTCTACTAAACGTGCAGCAGAACAAACAGAAAACGAAAGGGAAATGGAATTCAGTAGCAGAATTCAGCAATGAAAAACAGATTGAAATCACTTGGCATTTGTTGAGTCACAGGATTGTGCACATGCCAGCGTTTCATGGTCACTCTATTGACGGACCGATCGGAATCCAAATGTGTCCACAAAGCACCAATTGGAGGCAGTGAGGTAGCAGATCAATGCATACGACCCACCAAAATAACACTCGCGATCAATCGCTGTCTGCATGATAACAGAGTCATGATCACAGGAGTGCAGACAGATCACTGAGGTAGACAGATCATGAGTTCAGACAGATCACTAAGGCAGACAGATCACTAAGGCAGACAGATCAATGAGGCAGACAGATCAATGAGGCAGACAGATCATGGAGCAGCTAGATCACTAAGGCAGACAGATCACTAAAGTAGACAGATCACTAAGGCAGACAGATCATGAGTTCAGACAGATCATGAGGGCAGACAGATCATATGGACAAAAAATATAATAAGGCCAAATGAGAAGAACACAGAAGAGACAATGAGTGAATCAGACGACTCAGACACATGTCTTTGTTCCATTAGTCGTCTATTCCTGATTTCCTCCTATTCCATGTCTCCTTTTCATCCTCTCCTTTCATTCTATTTTCATGCACTTGTTTTTTCAAGAGCCTTTTTCCTGCCTCAAGCATTGCTTCTACAGAGAAATGGGAAGGCGCTCCAACATGCACAAGCCTTTCCTTTCGGGGAGTTCCTTTGAAGCGTCCACAGCAAGGGCAAAAACAAAAGGCGGAAAGGTCGTGCTTGTGCAGTATAAACGAACGCCAAACGAACGCCCGAGTCCCTGTAAAGGTCAGAGCAATACTTGGCAGACCCAGCATCCGAGCCATCATTGGCATCACAGCCACCATTGGCCGGCAACAAGCCTCTTCCATGGAACGAGCCTTTTGTGAATTCAGTCTACGCTGGCTGATGGCTCCCGTTACCATGGCAACTCTACTTCCTCCACCACATAAAATGGCACATATCATCCCAGTCCGACTATAACTCTCCCATTCCACGGCTGATTCTACTGCCGATCCTACTGCCCTTCCGCTGACGTTCCAAGCACACAAATTACACCTGATAGACAGTCCGGAGCCAATACCCTAACCGAGGCCTCATCCAAATGATCCAGGCCCACGCATTAACCTTAAGCCTAATTATTGCCTGAAATAAGCCGTTAACATTCTCCAACGAGGAGGGACTCCTGAGATTGCAGCTATAACGTCTTGAGCAGGAGAAAGGGGCTGATGACGGCTGCATTGATGGCTGTGAATATTTCATGACACCAGCACCTAGCAGACATTTCTTATCTCACTTCCTCTCTCACTTGCACAGTGAAGAAGCCTGGAGGGAAGTAGAGCCTTTTTGAGTATCATGAGTGAGGTGAGGCGAGTGAAGTTGCCGTCACACTTCCTCAGAGTGACGTCGTTCCTAAGGCGGAACTGCATCTACTTTAGTTAAAATCTTCAGGTACAGTCAGGTGAATATTGTCAGGTAAACAGGCCAACCTGTTAGCGAACAACACCTGTAACCGAATCTCCTGATTTGCTGTGTGTCCAAAAATAGTTCATCACGTTGCTGCCTAAATGGTTACAGCATCTCAGCCCAGTATCAACGTTGCAGCAACGGATCTTAGTGACATTTCAGCAAAACACAGGAAGTTTCAACCAGGTGCATCTCACAAACACACCTAAGTGACACATTTGACATTTTACATCTCAGATTCCTAGTAGAGTACCTCAACGACAAATGTGAGAAAAATATGTCAGCAAAAAATATCTCGGGGATGTATTTCAGCACGGCATCTCAAGAACACATCTCGGCCAACCTCAGCCAGGGACTAATGAAGCTGTTGACCACCTTGTTTGCGTCACTGACATTCTGCGCTGAGCCGTTCTCCCGGGTCGCCATGCACATTTGCCGCACACAGATTCAGCCTCAGCCGCAGCCTTAATGCCTATTAACCAACTAATTACTCAGTGCGCATCTCCCGTATCTGTCCCGAGTCCCCAGGGCATCACTGAGATTCCCTGCTTACAATTCAGCCAACTGCTTGATATCAACAGGTTAGACGGATGATTGGGGCTTTACATAGCGTATTTATGCACTCTGATTGGATATTTCAGACATGCGGAATACACAGCCACGAAGGGAAGGATGAAAAGGACGTCTGTTAACTATACTTGATATCCCCTAGTTCACTGCACCCTAAAGGAGTATTTGGAATATGGCGCTGCACTCGGTGCACTGGCCGTTTGCTCATCTTTCAAACGCTTCAATTTTTAATAAACACTCTTCTTCTTCATCTAATCACAGTAATTCAAATGAAATATAGAGGCATCTCCCAATATCACCTCCAATACGATGAAAGGTGAGACTCATTAATGGATGAGATGCAATTTGAAAGGCTTATTATTTGAGCCACTTATTGTCCTCACATACATTTACATTTATATTGAGACTTTTCTAAAAGAAGTATATATAGATATATATGTTGCATGCATATAATGTCACATAAGCAGATTTAACCTTACGCAGAACAACAATCTCCAGACACAAGCGGTTCTTGGAAGCGACTCTTGCAAGTGACTCTTGGAAAGCAGGGATGGAATTCAAAGGATACCTGGAAGGAGGCAATGAAGAGGCAATAGGCCACACCCTACCACTCCCTCAGAGCAATTAGCTATCAATAGAGCAACACGTTGGCATGACTCACTTCATTGTGTCTTGTGACATTTCAAGCCAGGAATAATGCAATTGCAGCACATATCCCATTACAGGTGTACTCTTACAAAACACCTTTTAGCAATCGGTGAAATACAATTCCAAATGATAATTCGGAAATATCATTCAGAAAATATCATTCAGAAATGCCATTCACAAATATCACTCAGATGATTGGCGATGCCATCTAGCAAAACTCAAAAAACAATCTTCAATTTCTTGATATTTTGCAACAATTGTCTTTTGGGCCAAAAACCGCAAACGCAATCCCCCACGAACATTACTCAGATTGCTTAGTTTTTTTTTAAACACAAGCATGAATCGTGTCCTTACATTTATACAAGGAATGGTTAATGCCAATAAACGGAACATTGTTCCAACTTAATTTGCTTAGTGTCATGTGATGCATAAAATGTAAAAGCAGAAGATTTAATATACAGTCTGCTGAGTGTCTGGTGTTGTGCACAGAATATGGAGAGACAGGAGGAACCTAATATGTAAGAGGTTGTATTAAAACTATGGCACTATAATGGAGAGGTGTCCAATAGCCACAAAATAAATCAACTTTCTGAAAGGAATAGGAGTAGTTGGGCAAAATGGCAATCAGACATGAAGGCATCAAAACTTCCTCTTACTAAACTTCATATTTCCTTTTCACTTGTCCTCAATTTAGGATGTCCCGAGTTCAAGATCACATTTATAGTAGGGAACAGAGAACGGCAGTCTAACACAGAACAAGCTCCCGGACAACACTGGACACGTGGGGAGGGGAGCTAAACACAATAATCCAAGTATAGACCCGCCAGCTATAGATTTGTCTGGGGGAGCTGCTAATGATAGTTCTGATGCACTTTGCAGTAAATCATCAATGGCTGATTCTTGTGAAGCCAGAACCCAATCGAATGTGGTGATTGAGCGTGGCCATGGATTTGACTTTGATGTTGTCTGCCATCGGACTGCAATGCACCTGCGCTTGCTAACATCAACTCAACATGGTTGGATGCATGTTCTGCTACACACACAACTAATCCACAGACTTATAACGAAACGAAACCACTTCACAAAATACTCAGCACAAGATACTTTACAAAGAGACGGACTTGAGACCTTCCAGATTCAATAGACATGCTATTCATGACTCTCCTATTACCAGACTTCCCAAGAGACATGCAATTCAAGAGTACCCAAACGTCTCCCGATACGAGACTTCTAAAGAGAGACATGCGATTCAAAAGTCTCCTACCTTTTTCTTGTTCAGTTTGGAGACTTGCTGTTCAACTTTAGAGATTTCCCGATCCGCTCGATGGATGTTGTTGATGATATCATCCTTAGGAGCTCTGTTTGACGTATCCGGTTTCTCATCCGGGAGGGTCGGTGAAATCGCCTCCACTTGAGGGTGGTACGACTCCTAGACGGGACAAGAAACATGATTTAATACTACATATCAAGTCAATAATAAGATTTCAAGTTGTCTAAGGTGCAAAGAACAGATCTAAAGACATACTCGTTCAATACAAAATCATCATCACATCAACTCGGCATCAAATTGTCTTGAACTTCAGATCTTAAACATAATATTATGGATATGGCATTGTGTAGCATTAGGGGTTATAAGTTTTTAAACTTTTATAGCTTAACTTAAAAGGACGTTTTGGCTGGGGAGTATTCATTGGGAAACTTGAGTAGTGGACCAAATATTTGGAGTTCGATAAATACACAGTCGGGGAAAACCCAGACATCGGGTCAGAATTTCAATTAGGCTTCCTCAGCTCCAAGGCCACCAGTGTAATGTCCCAAGACTTAGCGGGCAGGCCAATAACAAGCCCTGATGAGATTTTGTATTGTACGCTAGTAGTGGTCCCCTAGTGGAGGACAGTGGAAGTAATAAGAAGGTGCCATACCCTGATGGTAGGACGAGCGTCCGTGTCGATACGCAAGGGCTGGGTAATACTGGGTCCCACATCCAGTTTCATGCGTTTACTGTGAGGCCCAAGGTCGGTCACCTGGGGAGGCATGGCCACCTGGTGTTGTTGGGCGAGATGGGCGGTCTGAGGGGGTACTCCTCCGCCACTCGACCCTGGATGCTGCCCACCGTCCCCTGGCGGTCTTCCTGCCGCTCCCTGGTAATGCGCAATCCGGTCAAAGCCCGCATATGGATACTGCTCAAGCCTACAATCAAATAAAAGAGAGAAACCTTCATCAGACTTCATTGTTACAATACATACATCTATCATACAATGTACTCTCAAGCTTATATGTTATAATGTCATTCACTGGGTTTATCATGTTTATGCATCACTTGCGTATCACGACCGATCTATTTCTGCATTTATTTTGAATAAGGAGCAAACACCGTAATAAAATCCTAAAGGTCACAGACTTTCCAACCAGACAGCTCCTTCTCAGCTTACAAGGCAGAGATTGCCAGAGAACATAAACCTCACCTGGCTGCATATTGCAAGAAATATGCCAAGCAATAAACAGCGAACCTCAGAAATATTACGAGACTATAAACACAATTTCGTATTTCATCCGCACATAATTTTTTTGCTATTTTTTCTTCCTTCTTCACATAGGAATGCAAAACACCCAAATCTGACTCATTTAAAACAGTAAAATCGGCATCTAAGACGATGATATAACAATACTTTTTCTTTTTTTTCCTGGTACTCACCCTATCCGTGTGCTTGGAGGTAGCAACATGGGTCTCCTTCTCGTGTGTGGGTCGATAGTTCCCGGTGGGTCAGCCCGGTACTCTGCACCTCTGTCTCCAGCCTGCAAATAAAATACCAATCCGTAAATACCTCAGTCAGATTTAAGTGTTGTCAATTCTAGCATAATGATCACAAGTATCATAATTTATAAACACAATGTAGAGAGAAACCCCCAATATAACATAAAGACCCTCGACCATCTTCGTTATTATACTAATGCTCAAGCTGCTCACTAGTTCTCAGTGTCAACATGGTTTTGCAACCAAAATTCATTGCATTTGACTGAACTAACCATTCACAATGACTTTAGGAAAAGACAGTTGACAATCGCACCACATTGACATAAATGACCACGAACGAAATATGTACACTAATTAGTAAGTTGTCACTCGACAAATCTGCAGATATTAATACGAGTCAATTGACCTTCTCAATATCAACTTTAACAATGTATTTAAAGGTCACAAATCATGACCCTCGATATATAATCAGCCGTACCCTGGATGCGCAAATTACTGGAGGAAACGTCAATGACATCCACAAACAAATTAAGAATATTAGAAAATAGTCAAAATACCATCAACATTTGTATTAACATTGACGACAAATATCTTTATTTCTACAATAGATTCCTGCACAAACAAGTGCCATTATTGTGCGAGAAACTGGAGCAGCCAAGGTAACTGCCTTACACAACAAAGACCAGTTCATGAATCACTCTCTCTCTCTTTGCTCTCCCTTTGCTCTCTCTGCTCTTCCGCTGTGTAACCCTGTAACCTTAGCCCCAGTCTAGAAGTTGTAGAACGAGGTTAGGGTTAAGGGGGTAAAAGCAAAATATGCCGTCTAGAACTCATCTGGCGAGCGATATAAAACCTGGCAACACCTAGAGGTGCGTTGATAGCTCCCAGTCATGTACTCACAAACTAATTCTTACAAATAGGAGCATTCCTGCCCCAGCATGGGACATTCAGGGGGTTTTATAGCAACTGAAAAGACTTCATGTTGATCATGATATTCTCCTCTTGAATGATTTGCAAACATTGATCCACAAAATGTAACATTATAAATATTATCAAGTGCGAATTTAAATAAGTCAACATTGACTGACAATATACTTTTATACATATTTCTGTACAATTCAGTAGGCATATTCAAGTGAAATTCTGGTCAACCTATATATCCACTATATCTTAAATCAAAATATGAATACAAGCAATTCACTCTAACGCCAATATAAAGTATTTTTTCAAAATATTCACTGAAATAGTGAAACCTCATAACATAAAGGCCTATATAATTATATGGCCCATAACATGAACACCAGCAGTTCCCATATCATACATTATATTCCATATATATGACTTATACATCACATACATAACACAGCAAAAACAGCCACTCTGAGTGGAAGCCTGCCAAGCGAAATGGCCAAAGAAGCCTCTGGAAGCCAATCTACCTAATGTAATTCTGAGCATTGTCATGTTGGGCCAGGCTGCAGAATTGTATATAAAGCACCGAATCGACAAAAAACGAAAACAGGAAAAAGGGCGAGGAAACAAGCTACGTGGATGGAGGGTAGTATTGATTATGCCTGGAGCATTTGCTGGGTACTACTGGCGGGGGAAGGGACATGGAATGGGGGACCCCCTCTTAAGACTCCCTCCCCCCCCCCAAACTGGTAGGGTCCTACCAATCCTACACTACCTCTTTGCCCAATATTGACTATGCCACTGAGCGCAAGTCCTCCATTACACGGGCTCTGGTCGCTCAAAATAATTCCACCAAGACCAAGTTGTCTCCTCGCAGAACAACACTTCACCATTATAGCCGCCATTACGGATCACCGAGGTTCGAAAAGCCCTCAGACCATGGTTCCAAGCAGCAAGACAGACCTATGATCATGTTTCCTACTTCTATTATATATATTCCACACTGACAAGCAAATTACAACCAATTTCGGCTTAAATATCTAGTTCACATGTTTTTCTTCTTTAATTCTCACATTACTCCGCCATTACCCAAAACTTTACTTACGTAGCAAATGTACTTCGAGCAAATTATAAGCCACATAATGTTCCACAAAAGCTTAGAGATGGAGGAATCATTCGAATGTAAGATGAATAGATGAAGGAAGCAGACATTAGAAGGAAAGGAACACATATAGATCTATATAAATATATAAGAACAATCCCATTAACACACCTTATAAAACCTTTTCTTTTCTCGGAAATTCAATAGATACATTACACACTTATGCGTGTTTTTCAATTCTTCGTAAACATCTAGATTTGGTTACATTGTATAATATTTTCAATATTTATTGTACATATACAAAGGTACATATTTATAACTTGACTGAAAGCAGAATGAGTATATATATGAGAGCTAAACTCCTTTTCTAATTAAACACACATCACCTAAGGAGTGGTCCTCAAAAAAGATGTACATCATTTGTATAGTTGTGTTATTTGTTCAGGTAACAATACAATAATGAAACGCTCAACAACAGAATATGAGTTGTTTCCGATCGTGTGTTGTATTCATCCACATTCATCGACACTCATATAAACAATTTAATACCCATTCACAACAGCCTACGTCCTACTTATACTCCCAAATGCAAAATCTATACTGGTCTCACAAGTAACACATATACATGTACTCATCTATTATTGGCAAATAAACATAATTCTCCAATTCCAAATATTGCTCACCATAAACACAATTTATTTGATCTACATTTTAAGACTATCTTTTTAAATCAGCACACTCTAACCAGACAAAAAAATCCACTCATAATTTCAATGGAAAACCACACTACCCTACAGAACCAACGACATGAGAAAATTGTGTTAATTTGCACTGCATCCTAATTGCCACCATTCCAGATTTTCACAGCATTTATGTGGTATCCACCACAGATACATTTGTATAAGGAATTTAAAAGAACTGTGACAAAAAGAGCTGATGGCCATGCTTTAATAATTAATATCATTTGTAACTGCAAATATCATGCAAATATTAAAACAAGACAGGCCGAAGGGCTCAATAGTAAGTCAATATGAATGTTTTCAAAGTTGACATGTTTCGCTGCCTACGCCTCTAAAGTACATTTGGAGCATGAATGGATTGAATAGACCGCAACTCTTTTTGTCCGAGTGGCATATATATGCACATGACATACAATAGGACCAAACATAGCTCCCCCATAGCCATGAGTCATGCTCCAGTAATAACAAACACCATGGATTGAATTGGACTCCCTCGATTCACGAGCCATGCAGACTGAATCATGTAATATTCATCATTTAACAGCCAGGCCGAGCCTGCCCTCCAGCCACTTCTATCATACAGCATTCACAGCCGTAAACATTCAGGTATTGAGGTCAATGCTCAATGCTCTGCAGCTCCCTTTCAATCGCTCCACAATACACAGGAGAGAAAAGCAAAAGCAAATCATTGAAATGATAAGGCTCAACACTCCACAATGGATGCCATAAAAAGAAGCAGCCGGGAAGCTGCTGCACGCTATGTTGCTCTATGCACAAAACTTCTTTTCACCTTTTTGTATAGCATATTTTTTTGATACTATTAATAATGTATTTGCACCAGCTTAGTGTGTAACTCAACACAGGACAATAACACATTCGAGAAACTCCTCTCTTGATCTATTTTTAAAACACACACTGCACCAAATGCAACACACAATGTCAAATCCGTGGCCTGGTTTTTCCATTTCATTTTTGTATAACAGTGCACAAAACAGGACGAGCAAATTAAAATAAGAAACATGTAAAACAAATTATCCCAAAATAGCCCAATTATACAGAAAAATTTAGTCTAGTTTATTTTGTACATGTCGAAAAGCACCTAAAGCCATTATTCATGGCCGTGTCAAAACAAAAATTCAATCATTTGCAAAAAGGATGCATAAATTATTTATAACTCTATTAATAGCCCCAGTATTGATCTGAGTGTGCTGGGGAATACAACATGTCACAGACAGCAAATAAAAGCTTAATAGCACCATCAATGCCATTCACTACATTATTCATCATTCAGCAAAACAAATTTGACAGTCTATCCCAATATACTTCGCCCGAGAACCAATTAACACCATTTAAAGCATATCTAGGTCGTTACAGCCTAAATGCCACAATCAATATATTTCAATAATGATTATATGGTGTTAAGCTTGTGTTTATTGATCTGCACACGAGGGGCATATTTTACAACCGCTTCAATAATCAAATTATTTTGATTACAATTCACAAATTCAATACTATGTAAAAACAAACCGTTAAATTGTGAATGCATGATAATTTGCTAAATATATTCCTAATCAGGAACTTCAATTGTTTATCACTCATATCAAGTTGATAGCCTAAATGTGTAATTTTCATAAAACATTGAACCACAAACAGAGGCGCTATGCAATCGGATAGGACATAGAATTGGTGGATTCAGGTCATCAGCTATCACAAATTATCAGGATACAAAAAATTAATTGACCTACAAAGATAAAACCAAGTATTATTCCAAAAAGAAATGGGGACATTCCAGAATAATTGGAAGGAAACGCACCGAACAGACACCACAAGCAATTAACCCCATGGCAACATATACGGCCTCCACAAGCACTAATTAAGATTCGATCGGATCAAAGAAGGCCTTATCACGAACACAGACACTAAATACCTAGGATCTACTTCTAAGGTAACTAGCCCACTTGCCCCTGTGAACCTCCTGGCCTTATTCTCCACTGACTGATCAAACTGAGGTCTCATTTGGGCAAGCAGCCATTTTGTTCCATTTTAAAACGTCTGCTGCAGCAGAACAACTTCCGAATAGCTCAACGAATTTACGACCAGTGGACTATTAACATTTGGAATAAAATAAATTTTGGACATCTGATAAGATTTTCAAGATGTATGCTGACCTTCATCACATATCAATGGAACCACTTCATTTGAAACATGTCATTATTATCATGTCATACAAAATTACTTTATATATATCATACTAAATAACAATTATTTGAATCTCTACTTTCAAGCACCGAGATTGTATTTTGTAGGGCTGCACGATATATCGAAATGATATCAATATCGCGATATCACTTGCCACGATATTGATATCGAGCAAAACACGCTATTGACGATATCATTATTTTCAAAAATTGACAAAATACAACCCACTTTTTGGGCCGCTGAATGCCGTTTCGGCGGCAAAAATGGCCATTAAACGTCCGTAGAAGGTGGCGAAAGGTGCCAAACCATTCAATTAGAAACGTTTTAACGTTTATTTGATGAAAATCGGAGCAGAATTGACGAAATAAGCAAGAAATTGTGGAAAATCCGAAGCATGCTGCTGCATACAGTTCTCCCTGACATGATTTGACCTACTGAGGCGCGGGGTCCCACTGGTGAGTGCAGGGAGCAGTCAGTTGAGGGAGCAGTTCTTTAATTTTACCAAATATCGAAAATGATATCGTTATCGACAATTTAACCCCTAATATCGATATCGACCATTTTTCCAATATCGTACAGCCCTAGTATTTTGTACTACGACATTCTACGTTTTAAGTAAATCACCCGGAAACAGGACAAAATCTAATCAAATAGTATTATACCAGAGGCGAAAGTAATCTCGCTGGCTGATAGACATAATGCATTACAGAAATGGGATGACAGATTACTAGAGAAGCCACCTGCTTTACAAAATAAGATCATTCTTTTCAGTGTAACAAATTCTTTTTATTTTCTTTTGCTCCTCCAATTTCTTTTCATTAAATCCCGTCTGCTTTGTAACTGCGGCCGTTCACCCCAAGGAAGAGAGCAGCTAAAATGTGAGGAGCTTTTTCAAAAGATTCTTTTGTCCATTATGCCAACACAACACATTCAGCAGAATTAGAGTGGGAAAGAGAAAATACTCGTTAGGCACAAAAAGAAGCTTACTAGAGACAAAAAAGAAAGCAGACTTCCTTGTCAGTTCAACAAAGAACAACATCTGGTGGCCATGAATTAATTAGATTGCGCAACCAGAGCACCAAGTGACGTCATCAAGCATATTTCATTGAAGCAGACGATACTAATTAGTCACGTGACACACTAATACTATTTATAGCCCTCAGTGCACTAGATTGGTGCAGTTGGCAAATACCACCAGAAATGTAGGTCTCTCAGACAGAAATTCGGTAAACCCCAGCGGTTAAACATGTTATGCCCTTTGTAAACTTGGCAGGCTGCCAAAATCATAAGTGGATGGCCTGTGTTATATTTCTCTTCTCAGTGGAGGCGGTGTTCACACTGGCTGCACTCGCTCTGTTTATTTGGGGCAAACTTCTCAGGGACCGTGTCCACAGCGCGCCATTTTATCTCTATGTGCGCAGTGGTGTACTCCCATCCCTCCCCTAGCAACCTAGTACCAATCTACCTGGCCAAAAATACCGTCATGTGTGCTGAATGTGCACCAAGGAATGTTCACATTTTATGGCTCACTCCCCCTGCACCACTGCTCCACGCAAAATGCTAAATTATGGGAGAAATACATCAGCATCTAACTACCATTTGCAATGTCAGTGTAGAAATACAGTAGAATCTAGTGTCAGGCAGCCATGCGTGATGATTACAGTAAATTGCCAGACCCTTGACAAATTTCACAAGCGCAAAAGCACCTCAAAGTTGCAACAGTCAAGTCATGGGCATAGATTGAAAGGTCACCACCCTGTGGGCTAATAATCTGCTGGGTAATTCCACGTAACCTCCTTGTTATTGCTTTGCTTGCATTAAGTTGCATAACATTACACCATGGTATTAACCTAACTGTGAATTACGCAACAGTTGATATTAAGCTGATATCATTCACATTATGCAAAGTTACGCAATGGCTTAACGAGGGTCAGGCGACCAGTTTGATCAGCCAGTGACCCCAAACATGAATGGAAATGGGTCACTACCCTCCACCCCTTGACCTGTCATCTTTCAACCCCCCCCCCCCCTCCAATCACAACCCCCTAGGGGCCGCACATTCTATAGAGCAGTCAAGGGTTCTATAGAACGCAGACGAGATCTGGAGCGCGCCCTTTGGAGCGTGACGTCATTCCTTTATCGTGATGACGTGGCACGTGCAAACGTAAACAAGACGAACTTGACAGGTACTGCAGGAGAGCTCTGCACTGGCTGTCATCCTGTTTTTTAGTGATCTGAAAATGGCTAAATTCACAAAACCCCCTTTACACTTTCCCCACTATTGTTTACGCATCATGGATTTCAGACAGAAAAACATCAGGCCAGATTGCAAGTGATTCGAACTTTAGTATGGAATTCCCAAGGTTTCAGAAGTAGCCTTTTGCTGGAATGTAGCCATTTTGGGCCATAAATACAAATGTAAAAGGGTCACAGGCCCTAGTCGGTACCAAGCCACAAATTTTAAAGGTCAGCTGGAAACTTTATTCTCTGCACCAACAGAATATTTTGAAGTGAAGGTCAACTATCTTTAACCTACTACACAAACATACCAACTGCAGATCAGCACAGTTGTGCATCACATGTCAAAATATTGATTTTTGTAAACTTCAGGATAATCACTATAGAATAACACAGTAGCCTGTAGCCGCATAAATAAACAAGGTAGCTTGAATGAGAACACTCTAGTATACACAAATGTAAGTGAATGGGGTTCACCAATGCGGACTTGGGACTCTGAATAGGATGTTCCCTCATTTACACTGATAAGACTACAGCATTCAAAATCCATCTGTCTAATAAATTGGGTCAAATTGGGGCGGATTAACAGCTTAACCCATTTGGAGGGAAAACAGACTGACAATCCCAGAACAAAGGCTGTCAAAAAGCGGACATTTGGGTTATTGCGAAATGTCATGAGCATTGAGCAATTAAAAAAGAGACATTAAATTTGAGACATATATATTTAAATACCTGGGGCTGGGAGTAATGTTGATAGACTGCATATCCGCTAGTTACAGGGATGTATCGCGGATCGTGGATGTAGTAAGGACCAGGTCGGGCAGGCACGGATCCTGGGCTCTGCGTCTGAGCCCGATTATATGGCGAGCCCCTCTCTTGGCTGGCCACTCCAGGCCCCCTGCAAAAACAACACAAACATGTCCATTTTAGGCAGATCTTCAATTAAAACACAACACACACATGCTCTATTGCATCTACCGTACCTTCGCATAATTAACTAAGACGTTTGGTCGATGTACGAAGCGTAATTTTCCCGTAATTGAGCGCGATGCGAAGACGATGTCCATGTTTCCCATACATTAGTAGTTGAGTGAGAGGAGAGCCCTGCATTGCCTGGCAGCCATGCCCAACGTAATCTGGCCATGCAGGCTGATGACATACAGGCCGCGGGGGGAGCCCTGCACACCTGGCTCTCACTTCAACTCATGAAAGCACCAGTCAGTGCACATGCACGCTGCTAAATTAGACTGAAGGTGATCAAGGCAAGATGCTCACTCAACCCCCGACATCATACTGAGCACGATGCACTTCTGCTGCTGATAAATTCTAATCCATTGGGTGGCTGACAGTGGCTGGGCAGTGCTGCAATGGGGAGCGGGTGCTGCAACACAGCCTGACATTCACAGCCTGACATTAGCAGCCGGGCCAGAGCACTCAGCCAGCTCCCTGCATCATAACACCTGCCCAGTTCAGCACATACATTAGTCAGACACCAGTACATGCAACAGGATCGCCAAGGGATCACACCAACTGGATCAGGGCAACTGGATCAGGGAGATTGGATCAGGCAACTGGATCACTGCAACTTAACAGTGCCATTGGATCTTCATAGACTCACTTTCCAAGCAGTTGGTTCCAACTCAACTTTGGCCCAAATGTTAAACAGGGGCAATGCATTGTATCAGACTGAACAAGGGCTAAAATATTTGACAGAGCTATTGGATTGTTGGTCTGAATGCAGGTCTTGTCTCTCTCACAGAGAACATGCAGTCAGTCACAGCCCAGCTCTGTTTACCCAGCACCACCAGGCCATTATTTATGGGCACACAGACATCCAAGGGCCAAGGAATGGTTGTTTCTAAAAAATATGGCAACTTCCTTGGTCTTGCCACTTCACTTGCCCCCTCTTACATCATTATAGGGCAACACTGGCAACCAGAGACCCAGTAGCCAACCATTTGTAAGCCAACCAGTCACTCAACCAGTCAGTCAACCAAGACCCAAAAACAGCCACCACCAAAACCAGTCAAGTCGTGGGCAGGGGAGCAGCAGAGCAGACGTGGAATAGAATTTAAAGCTGCCAGAAAAATCAATACTCAGCTATTCATAGAATCCATACATGTTATAAACTCACTCTTACAGTGTATGTACTAGTCATATTCAATTCAATACAAAACAGTCACAAATCAG
Source organism: Platynereis dumerilii (assembly GCA_026936325.1). Taxonomy (NCBI): domain Eukaryota; kingdom Metazoa; phylum Annelida; class Polychaeta; order Phyllodocida; family Nereididae; genus Platynereis; species Platynereis dumerilii. Next base: position 112,729,966 of record JAPTHN010000002.1, read on the forward strand.
AACTGACACCATTGCCACAAAGCAGGTTATTTATGTTACCAGCGAAATAATGCACACACAGCATACACGAACATGCTGTATAGTATGATTTTATAACCGAAGGTAAACACAAGAAGCAACCATTCTATATGATATATTTTGAACATAAAGAACCCATGTAATGCCAGTGTTGGTTACCATGGCAGCCACGTAATGTATTCCATCTTGGAAGCTGCCTGCTCAGCCCTGCTGCCTGATGGCTCCTCCATGTTGGCAAGCCATTAACACATTAATTCAACTTCAATCTCCCATCTAAAATCTACATCTTGAGAATTTCCAATTAAGTTTTAATCACGATTTTCAATCTCCATATATGCTCCTCCACTCCTCCAGGCATCATATGAGGAGCTCTGGGCTCCAAGTAGACTTGGGCACAAAAAAGCCAAGCCAAAAAGCCAAGTCAAAATTCTGTAGGTCATCAACACCTCATGACATCAATTTGTATTTGTCAACATTTTGCAAAAATTAACATCCAACAAATGAATACACCTCATGACACAGAGGAAATGGCTGAGTCATAAACAAACCGCAAAGAATTTGAAATAAACCAAGAGTAAACACTGTGCATGTTTCTAGTACAATTCTGAAAGAAGCTACTCTGCACCAAAATGGCTGAAAATACACAAATTAGTCATGAAATTGCAACACCAGTGCTTACACTACAGCTGTAACAGATGGTAGTGTCCTTGAAAGAAGCAATTTGAAACTGGAATTCACATTTCAGCGTTTCTAATAGTATTACATTCTTAGAAATGCCAACTAAAGAGAGGAACAACAAGACTGAGTGCAGAGGAGACAGGACCAAGACTGTCACCTGCATAGAACAACCTGTTGGCAGTGGCACATCAGTGTAGCACATTGTGTGGCACTGTTGGACTTGACAGGTGCAAGTTGATCCATTATTAAATAGAGGAGCTAATCACAAACTGTGCACATGATCAGGTTACTTTCATTAGCCAGGGACAATAAAAGACAATTATCGGAAACAAGCAAAGCAGCCTGCGCCATGGCTCATGAAATATGGAAGACGCGCCATTACGCGATATTATTCCAAAGGTCTCAACGGTGTTCAATATTCTCATTCATTAAATCTATATGACCATAAATTAATGCTACACAATGATGCACAGGAAATCTAATTCTTAGAGTTGGCATTCTTGACGCCTTTGTTCTTTTACGCTTTCAATATTTTGCGCCTTCAACTTTATGTCAAATTTTAAAGCGAAATCAAATATTGGGAAGTACTAGGTAAACAATATAATATATGCCCGTGTGTGTGTATACTATCAGATATAAAACAAACTTATACAAAGATAATAAATAAGGTTTGATAACATAGATACAATATTAAATAGATTACAATTCATCACAATGTACTGTTTGATTTCATAGTCCACTAAGTTCAATCGATAACACATGTCCATAATCAGCGATAATGTATTGACACACGTGATCAGTTTAGCACTCAGCCATTTCATATAGTTCACTATAAATAAACCATGACTACACAGATCAATGAGCCATAAAAGATGTAATGCAAAATATTGGCATTTCAAGGCAACGCCCTGTTTACAAGTGAAATGGCGTTAAAAAAATAGAATGTCACAAAATCTATCAATGAATCCTTTTAGAACAAGGACATTTTTTAAACCTAAATTACACAAGCAACACCTCAAACCCACCCAGAGAATCTACCCTAGACGATTCCCTCATGGAATGAATATTATCATAGATTTGCGTCACAAGCGTCTCAACCAATCAGCGTGCGGTATTTCTCTCCACTTCGAAAGTTTACCGGCAATTTGCGAAGCAACCATCCACTCCTCAGAGACGTATAGCACATCATTTTAAAGGTCTCAGAGAGACCTATCTACTCATATAAGAATCACATCCGTAGCCCTCACGGGAAAGTGCGAAACAGCGAAATCGGCCTCATTTGCATAACAAGCTTGAAGGTCTGTTCATTGGTCGCCTTTGGGGGTGTGTCTGATTCATTCACTGAAGGCTTTGCTGAAGTGCTCAAACCAGGTTGAGCCACTCTATTATATGACTCTAATCGGATAACCATCAAGTGGTCCAAATGGAACAAATGTTTCAGAACAATACCACGCGTCAAATTTGATATAAAATTTCAGTTGTTTATTAATTTTGAAGACAGAAATTCACAGTTGAGGTGACATTGTTATGCATCTTTCGAAATGCTTTTGGGAAAATCATAATTTCTGAAGACAGAACATTCCTTTTAGAATATATATATTCTAAAAGGAATGTTCTGTATATAATACATATTATATATCTATTTCATTTTTTTAAATTTCCACCAGTATTATCAAGGCATCAGAGTTTGATATCATGTTGAGGCTTCCATCATATCTCTGGCTTGCAGGCTTATTGACCCCTCGTTGTATCTATAATGTAAGGCCTAATTTCTTTTGAAGCAGAAACAATGGACTGTACTGGATGCCCAAGTAAAAAATCCTCCTCTTAACATTGTCACGAGTCCTTATGACATATCTAATTTGATCGATAGCATAGTCCAGAAAATATCCTGAACACGTGAGATTACATTCAAGCAACTGTTTCCAGGAGCTGTTGGCATTATCTATTGATAACAAAAATGCCAGCAAACAAAGGGCAACACGGACTCCTCTTAGTATTAGACATGACGTCATAATCGTTAAGAGCAGCATTTCGGGAAGCACTGAGGTCGTTTCTACCACCGGTTCATGAAGGTGGCTTTGCTGACAACTTCATTCTTTGCTGACAATTCCATTCTTTGCCGCTTCTAAATATAGCAGGGAATTACCAATTTCATCATGCCATTATTTGTGGCAGAGCAGGAGCAGAGCAGGAGGAGGCATGTCGGAGGATGCTGGAGAAATATTGAGTCCCCAGAGAACACAGAGAGAGATGGAAAGAGGCAAAAGTATTTTGGGCAGATGACAAACACTGGCACATCACGTGACTGCAGAATGGAATACATCACCAGGCAACAACAACCTCACTTTGGGACAACCTCACTCCGGCATCCAGCTCTTGTTGTTCCTCGTCTAGTATGGCCTTTTATGGCAGCACCACATGTATGGCATCTGCAGCATGTTGGCCAATAGAGCCATTCCATTCAATGCTCATCTAAATGCCTAATAGATGTCATCAGGGCAAGTAAGCTGTAAAACAATACTAGAGGTAGAAATTGCTGAGTAACCAATATCGATAAAATGATTAGAGCCAAAAGCAATCACCATTCCATTGGTTTGCCACAGAACAAGTACGAACGGGCCTAAATTCTGTCAGAGATCCTGGGAGTGATTCTTAGGTACAATATACACCTCGATCAATATCACAATGATAAATGCACATAGACTAACAAAATATGTCATTGGGACGTCACTCCAGACACCAACTTTTTTTTTTTTAAGAAATCCAACCTCGAACCTTCAGAAGAAATGTAGGGCATTAACCATTGCACCAAACAGTCATGTAATTAGTATCCTGTCACTAATGTGGTGGGTGAATTGGTCAATTTCAATATCACAGCTTTAGAGATGGACACCATTTACACTATGCCAAGTAGAAAGCATTATTGTCGCTAAGCCTATTTAGGTTAATGGGAAGTTTCTTTTAATAATACATTAAACATAATTATATCCAGGATTAACTTGAGCTCAAGTTTTCGCTATGATCAATTATGAATCATAAGAAACTAAGTGCGAAATCCTAGAATGAGGCTTATGCTCAAATTACATAGGACTGTTGTGTTTGTTGTCCATTCATACATAATGAATGATAGTGTCATTATTTTGGTCATATAACAGACATTCAGATGTACACAGAAAATCTGTGTAATGCTGTTTTGGTCAAACCGAATGCAAGACTCAAAATAGAAATATTTCACAATATCTACAGATAAATGAGGTTAAACCTATGACGTCGGCAGCTACAAGATGAAGCCTCTTGCCATTTTTTTAATCTGCAGCAGCAGCACTATGGTTTGGCAATGTTAGCCAAGCACTTCATGAACTTGCTTCATTAATCTCCTGATATTTCAAAATAGCAGAGGGAGATCGACAGCCGCTCTAGCGCTTCTCTTATATTAAGTTATAATCTTTTGAATATCTTGCATCAAGTTGCTTGGCATTTCTTGGCTTCGTACTCTCGCAGCACCTCAAAGTATCTCGGAGCATCTCTGGCAACAACAGCAAGGTTTACAGATTTTACTCCAGGCCCAACAAGGAAACATGTAATGATTAAATGACATGTTGCGCCTAATTCCAACTTCCAAGCAGCCCAGTCAGATCATAGTTCACTAATTACCTCAGCAAATCTTGGATAATTAGCTCCTTGGCATGCTAGGGAGACGATTCTGATGATGCCAGAACTAGACAGAATATCGGGCCGACTAACACGACCAACACGTAACAGAGCACAACAGACAAGAGGAGTCTTAGATATATCAGTCTCTCATGCAGTTGCCATTCAACACAAACATGGAGATGATGAAGCCATCTTTATTAATGACTTAATGATACATTATTCAAGGGGAACAACCCCTCATCTCCCTCATTGGATGCACAACATGCTATCTAATCACAGATTGCCTCCGATTGCCTCGCTGTCACAGCATCTGGCAGATTCCTGCCAAGACATGCAAGCGCTTCCTTCCAACTTATGCCAGATTAATGTTGTGCAATCAGAATAAGGGTCTTAGCTGCCTTACCTAATATTGCAATAGACTAGAAGTAGTACACCCAATTACTGTAGAACAGTAAGAACACAAATACAAGTTACATTGTAGTCTCTTCAATAATGCATTTGCATCCCACACAGTAAGCTGTTGACACTCTGCAGGTGAAATGGACTACAAATAGTAAATCTTCATGAGTAGGTTGCCTTACAACCTCTTTTCTTTTCAATTCTCCTTTTAGCTTCACCTCAATGGACCGAGAACAAGTCACGACATATCGCCATTCATGATTCATCTCCTTCTAGGGCAATCTTTTTTTGTACTTTTTTTATTTTTTCCAGATCAAGTTCGATCTGCCAATGCCTAGAGATCAATACTATCAATAGCAATGGGTTTCTTGGCAGTCGAGGGACTCTTTGCCTTTACGAACAAAATGGCGGACAGTGGAAACAGCTGTTCACTGCTCGTTGGTCCAGGACGTCGTCTAGCGAGCGGCAGCGAGTGGCAACGAGAGTCATGGACTGGCCTGGATCTCTACGGTCGTTTATTGCCAAGATCCAGGGAGACTCTGGAGGAGAGAGATGATCAAAGAGCTGAATATGGAAAACAACCGGAGTATAGATTTCTGGCGAGTGCTGTAAATCGCAATATCACAGCACATGGGCACAAAGCAGGGCATGGAGCAGAGACTGCCAGGGACTGCCAGGAGGGATGTTAGCTTATGTTGATGACACTTGTCTTGAGTACACATTGTGGTGTTCTTTACAGCAAGAGCAGAGTCAACAGCAATGAATTTGCTGCACTTGCACAATATAGCTTAAAATATGGCATGAAAAATATGGAGCACAAAAAAACAAGTCCTGATGAAGCAATTGCAGGCCATGGATTGCCCCAGGGGATGAGGATAAATTGATGCTATAAATAGAAGCAGGGAGCTCTTAAGGTTCCGGTGGGGAGCGGCCATCTGCAGAGGCTGAAATGCAAACCATGTTAGAGCCATGGGCCAGACCAGCCGCCATTTTTCCTGACTTGTTTCAATGTGAGGTCATCAGCCTTGGGTCAGCGAGGGCCGGAGAGGGCCAGGCCATTGGCCAGGGCAGTGGCCATGCAGGAAGGAAGGACAGGCAGGGAGACCAACTCCCCCCATCTCACCAATGGACAGCCATTTGTCTCCCACAGACCATTGCTGAAAGGCCCTCCTGCCCGTAGCAGGAAATCTAGCTCCACAGGGTCTGGTAAATCTAGGAAATGGCAGGACCGCTCCTAAGTTAATCCTGACCACCGGACTATAAAAGTAACATGGTCTCCACATGTATTAATGATGTCCACCATTAAATCAAGCCCATTTGGGCCGGTTGCAGGACACCGCCATGCTGTGGACAGAGACAGCGTCCACCCAAATGACCTCCAACCAACAGGAAGTGCCTTGAGCGGCATCAGCGGCATCGCGGACAGGAAGGAAGTCATGTGGGAAGCCACGAGCATGACGTCACCATCGTGGACCAACAAGTGAATCCAGTTCAGCTCACCTCATCATTTCCAATAAGCACCACCGCCTGATGCAGCCTGAGCCCTGAGCTGAGCCCTGAGCTGCCAGCTAAAAGAGGCAATGCCATGGTAACCACCAGTTACAGCAGCCACATCAGTTACATCAGATGATGTCATTCTCTAAGAATAGTCCTCCCAAGCAGTCCTCACAAACATACTACTCAATCTCAGAATGTTAAAGGACAATATTTCTCAACTCCATGATGGAAAGCCCCTGCAACCATGGCTCTTAATAACATACAATATGTAATTAATTTTTTCATCGTATTGCTAATTGGTCATGGAATCACAAAATAATTATCATCATTAGCATAGAATGATCACCTCCACAAGACGCAGATAATTTGCTGGCAGGTCCAATAATTCCCGGAATCTAAACCATTTCAGATTCATTACACAAAATAGCTGCGATACATGAGGTCTTTCCGATTAATATGCCATTATGTACGCAATTCCACCTGTGCGTACTTGTTAGCATCAATGTAGGCTACAGCGACACACTTGCCTCAAGGATATTTCAATAATTTCTGTTGTTCTGTTGTAGTATCTCATGTTTACCACAAAAAGACAGGAACACTTCCTTCCCTGTCAAAGCCGCAGAATTAGCAAGCGTCTGTTGACAGAAGCAGGGAATGCACTTCAATCTCCAAATGGACCGCTCTAATAAATTAAATATCTCCAATTCATTTGCTGGCCCTCCTTCAGAATCTCCTTGCTTCCTCTTCGGAATAACATCGTTTGGTGACTGAGATTTTGTGCGTCTCACTTTCTGAAGAGACTCGAATGTAGAGCAAATAACACTCCACATCAGAGCAACTGGTCATTACTGAAGTGAAATAAATGGAGAATGATCTGTGTATATTGCATCAAATAAAGCATACAATCATATGCATTGAACCACAAAATAGCACATTGACCTTAACCTTAAGGAAAGGGCATTATGCTACATATAGAGCCATCCAGGTTAGGTAAAGATAACTGGCACACCCACTGCAGCGCCACACCCATTTAACTGTGGATTGGAACTCGCATGAGCTGGTTCCCAATAACAAAGTCTCAGAAATAGAAATCAAAAGAGTCTCAGTTTTTTATGGTCAAGATTGAAGAGCACAAATTACTACAAACTTTTGAGATCAAGATGCAATCTGAATGAGATGCATGTATCAGATGTTATTCTAAGAATATTTATAACAAAGAGGCGTATTCTAGGCAAGGCATGTTCCAAGAACAGGTCATGACAAATCATGAAAACATTTCCACTTTCAACCGCAAATTGAAGAAATCCAAGTATCATACAGAAACATTTTGTTTCATAACTTCATCAAAAGTATTGCATTGCAAATGATATGAAAATGGAGCTTTTAGAAATTGGTTTTGTAAACTGCATCAATGACCTTCAACGCTTTCATCATTTCCTTCTGAGTAAACATAACCGTCTTTTCATGGCCCAATTATGGGAGTCAGGGATGAAGAATGGTCAACAAGCAGGATTGCCAATCATTTTCATGGACCAACGGATAAGAGCAATTCAGATTGGTTCATGTCAGACCAATGGGGGAAATCATTTGTAGCAGTGATGCCTTATTAAGCCCAGAAATTGGATGAGACCATGTGAGCTACTACCAGCCTACTAGACCATGTGGAGGCAGGGAGGCATCCGTTCTCATGCAATGCCATCCACTCAGTGCAGGGAGGACAAGGAACTTGGAGCGAGACATGCAACAGAAGCTACACCTGATTTACCCGATTCGGTTCTGAACATGGGACTGCAGAAAAACAAGCAGAAGCCAGATCTTCTTGATTTTCTTCTTATAGTAGGAGAAGCGAAGGCACAAAGAAGCACATGCAATGCATGACAAGGAGTTATTCTGCATTTAATTTCAACAGGTAGTTAAAGAATATCAAACCTGCAACGGCAACAGATTGAAGAGAGCCATGAGAATGACCATGAAACCGAACCAGCAACATATTGAGCAGCAAAGCGAAGACACTTATCATATGCCAAGTTGTAGAGAGGCAAGGGTTAACATGGAAGGTCTGATCACACAAGAGGAAGAAGGTTTAGACAAGCCAAAGTTCAAATATTGACCTTCTATAAATATTCTTTGAGATACCAGACAGACTGGTTGTAGCGGCTTTTGTTCTTTGGAATAATTGACCACATTCTGTTGAGGAGAAGCCTTAAAGATCAAGATCTACCACTGCCAGTCCTTCGGCCTCCACATCCAATGATGTCAAGAGACAAGAGGTTAATCCCAACTTGGCTGTTTCATTTCTGTTTAATCTAAGAACATCATAAGATCGCCTGATGCGGAAGACACTCGCAAGACACTGGAAAGAAACTGGCACAACACCATTCGGATGGGTGATTCTACCATCTACCTGGGAGTGAATCTGAGAGACCGTAACCATGGCAACCCTATCTAATTTCGGTCAACACGACGTTGTGTATGATACTCTGATATGAGTGAGAGGCTGGGTTCGGGGATAACGGGGAGTCGCAGGGGGAGGGAGCGTGTCTTGCGGTTGGAGGGGGCTGCATCTGACACGAAATCAATGAGGAGAATATGTGAGCGGAAATCATGCTAGCTCCAGTAATCAGCCCGTTTCCAATGCACCCCTTGTGGCCTCTTACGCAGACTCCGCAATATTTCCAGCCATATTTCCCTTCCCCGGCATCCCTCTTTGAGCTCTAATACAACCTCTCAAGAGTCTCAAGCTCGATGAGTGCCTGTCATAGGAAATATCAGCTATGATGGCCATCTGAACTCCGTAACATGCAATAATACCACTTAGGCAGACTTATTAATGAAGTCATTATACCTGCACCAGATATCAAATATCAAATTCATGCCAATGACACAGAATTACAGACTGAAAAGGATTCATCAGCAAGAGCCAGGTACAATTATATTCATTTTAAAATCCGATCTTTCACGAGTTAATGTTCTTTTTTAAATTTTAGTTCATGAACCATAATCGTGACATTACCAAACAATGACGCATATTTTTTAAAAAGTAAATTTACTGAATAATGTTAATATTTCAGACAGAAGGCAAAACCAAGGTTGCAATTGCGATGTTCATTTGATATTATCAACGTTCATTCATATCCAGCAGGAAATAATGAGGACAATGGAGCTTTATTTTTAGTTGCAGGAGTGGGAAGGTAATTTCCAGGAGCTGACATTTGATAGCATGGTGGCAGTTAATCAGATTTATTAATCATTAAGTAGGTTAAGTGACTCACAATGAAAAAAAACGTGCTTCCTAAATATACTGAGTCAGCCATGTAGCCTTACTGAATAAGCATTGTATAAGGCATTGTATGAGGTATTGTATAAGGTATTGTAGGAGGCAGACGTTAATGGAACTAGAACCTGTTATTGTCGGTTTCTGGAGTGGGTGACCACACTCTCAAGTTTCATATGATATCTGCATTTAATCAAATTGTGCAGTCCCGAAGACCGAGGACGTGACTATTTTGTAACTAGACATCGTAACAAGATTCGGGGAAGTCGGTTGTGAGAAATCAAAAAGAAAACTGCAGAAAGCTTCGGAAAGAGCTGCAGCAAGACGCGGCACTAAATCTGCTACCATTCTCTCGAGAGAAGAATCCATTATCTCATTCTGAATGTGAATGCCATTTTCCATATCCAGGCATTGCCAAAGCCTCGGCATATGTGGTATTATGTTTCCACACACCACATAACATCCCATATAGCATCATACATAGCACTGCTAGCAGCATATATTCTGCAGGGAGCAGCAGCATATCATTACTGCTGGTAATGGAAGGAGGAGGAAGGTCTATAATATGATCCTTCGTAATGGTTTTACACTCTCTCGCTTTTAGAGTTTCTGAGTTAATGGCATATCACAGAGTTGGTATATGGCCACGTTATAACTTCTTATTTCAAAAGCATCGCTCTTGTAATAGAATGAATACTACAGGTCTTTGTCCTGCAAACAACATTAATGCAAGTTAGACTACGTCCTTTTTGCTACAACTCTACAAACATCCATTGCGATCAATTGTACCATGTCACGCAGAATGCTGTCGACCAAAGGGGGTTTTCCCCGCCAGAATAATTTCCCATAAAAGGTCTAATGAAAGCTAATGAATGCTATCAGGATCTATCTATAGATTGATACATTGATCCATAACCCTTCACAAATTGGCTAACATTTCCGAATAATTTATTCATGCGCCATTAAATTTTCAAAGGAGGCAGCCAAGCAATGAAGCAACTGGGAACAACATTTAAACTTGAATGAAGCAAGTTTAACAGCATTGGCCATTCTGGAAGGGCAGAGCATTGGCAGAGCAATGGCAGAGCAATGGCAAAGCAATTTGGGGGAACAAGGGGAGAGAATTAATCAGCCCCCAGACAAAAATACCCCTCGGCCGCAGTTGCAGGGCAGACACACTTGGTGTATTCAGGCGGTTTGTTTAATTCAATCAGCCTTCACCAGCCTCCACCCTCCTCCGTCTGCAATATTATCTTGGTCCTCGCAACATCTCTTGATTCTCTTCTGCTGCTGTCGGATTAAATGCTTGCAAAAATCTTCGTTGAATTCAGACGAGCAAAAACGGGAAAGAGAAAAACGGGGAGCAAGAGCATTTGCAATCTCCTCTCGAAGAGGAAGCACCGAGAATCACAACTGTTCATTGAATACACCAACAATAGACCGCCTCCCCAGAGAATAATAAAGCTCATATTTCAGCCCATATTACGACGATCATATTACAACATACGGACGAGCAGATATTATGTTTAATATCAAAACACGACAAAAAATGATACACATATCAGATTCAGAATGCCGAGCGTCGACTAATAACAGCAGCAACTGCGGCTTCTCTTCTGCTCCCCATGTTGATGAAATTACTCCCTTCCAAATATTGGATCGAGCAAATTGATTACCTGGGAAAATTCTCTGTTCATATCTGTTCATATCAATAATAGAAGCATGACGAGAGATATTGCGAAGGGTATTAATGCTTGCCATAATAAGTGCATTCTATATTTGGCTGAAATGAGTCATGACATTATCGGAGATTAACACAGTTTGCTCATGATTATCAAGCGGCATACAGCAAGGTTCATTAACTGATGCATGGTTACTATATTGACAACACGACTTGTATGGCTTCTTGTGAGATGACAGTTGACAGATGATGATAATTACATGACATGTCAACTTGTCAAGCACATTCACTCAATATGAACAATAATACAATACATATAAATGATTACAGGAGCGATATACTCATGTATATATATATTCATATATTATATTGAGATATTATAGTAATATGAATCTATTGACCATGCAGATCAAAAATCTACAATTCAAGAGGTATAACACTGTGTATGTGTATAAACCAGCTACAGGATAGATGAGATAATATATTGAGATAATATATTGAGATAGTATATTGAGATATTATTGAGATATTTTAGTACTCATTTTGAGATATTTTAGTAATTATTCAGAGGTATAGAGATATTATTGAGATATTTTAGTAATTATTTTGAGATATTTAAGTAATAATTCTGAGGTATAGCGGATAGTGCATGTTAGGGTGCCTACCATCTAATCTGCTGCTGCATCATGTACTGTCTCCAGTGAACACTCATGTTGCTGAATGTTGTTGTCTTGAAGGGACGGAGCAGTCAGGCAGCAGCTGCGGTGACAGGTTGATGAGGAGGAGGTTACATCTTCTGGACAACAACAACAACGAGGCACTAGAGCTGAGGTGGGCTGCAAGGAGGAGCAGGTCCCGTTATGGTAGCGGTAGCGCCGGTAGCCCATGGGGTGTTCTTTCCTCCAGAGAGCATCATCGTAATAATCATCATCATCCATGGTAGGACCACTGGCACAGGGTGGTGATGATGATGATGATGTGCCATGCTGATGACAGCTGCTCCAGCAGCGGCTTATGATGTGGAGCTCAGTTGCTTGAGTAGATCTTGGGTGAGCGGTTCTTGCCGGTTGTTGTAGAAAAGAATTAAAGAAGCAGGAGCAAAAGCAAGGGGGAGGCCAGGTAGGACAGCCTCCAGTAATATGCCACGACAGCTAACATCAGGCCCGGCTGCTGCTGCTGCTGCTGATGCTGCCTCTGCTGATGCTAGCTGGCTGCTGCTCCTGCCTCACCATTCACTCGCATCTCAAGTGACCCAGCATTGTGCAGCAGGCGCATGGCACCCAGCATTGAGCCCAGCATAGAGCCCAACATCCACCGCACCCATGCAAAACAGTACAACAAACACACAGCACAACTCTGTGCATTTTGAATTGCTTTGGCCAGGCACACATCTATTACAACCCTATAATAGTAGTGTTGGGCAACTAGATCACCATGTTACTATGTTTATTCCCCCCCCCCTGCCTCCCACCCCTCCCCAGCGACAGATGAGATGGCTGGCACCGTGCCAAGTCTGCTGCTGCTGCTGTCATGTAATCTACATGCACGGGCCGCCGGGGAGAGGAGAAAAACACTTCAATTTATCGAAAACCTACACAACAGCCCAATATCTAGGGCATCAATGCGGCTACAGTGCAACTGCATGGCTAATGCAAGGGCTAATGCAATGGCTGTCAGTGAATCAATGCTCCACTCTATTTTTATCATTTTATGTCCATATTTTTCCACCAGAATACAATAGAAGTATTGTGGGGCAATACTAGGGAAGGGTGGGGTATGTGCCTACATGCCAAACAGCCCGAGACAGGGGCCAATTGATGTCCTTGCCAGGGGGTAAATGGGGACACCGTGGGGGACAATCGATGTCTGGAAGCAGTCCCAGTTCACCCCACCCCTTTCTACTTTGGTGCTTGTCAAGTCAAGCAATTCCCAGTGCAGAACCCCACCTTGTAGGAACTGCTTAGATGTGGTTAATTGCTTGGTTGCCTCATGTCCTAATGACTAATGAGTCGGTTTGCAAGACAGACAACATGTCATTCCTGTCAGACACCAGACAGACAAGAAACCCAAGATAGAGGAGCCAAGTTCCCAAGTCCACGCAATTACTGACTTACACAAATTATAAGTAAGAACTAAGAAGTGATGACCCATGGAAAATTGGTAATAAACATATATTCCATTGCATCTACATGTATTACACCCACTTGGTAATCAACATCCTACACAAACTTAAGTTGAAACAGGGGTCATCAAGCTACATCGGAGCATCACCCAATTACTGGTGTGTGATTGTTCCATGATTGGAGCATGGACCAACTTGTTAGCAACTACAATCTGCGACTGATCAATGATTGGAGTTTGAATTGAATCTGTGATTGAGGTACACTGGAAGTGCCAAACTTGAGGCTGAAGACTTCTACTGTCAACGAAAGTCAGCCACTTATGACTTTTCAATCCAATGAAGATGCAGATTTTTTCAGTGTATTTCCATTTATAACTACCTCAATTAAAACTTAACAATAGAAGTGTACCCTAATTGTATGGCATCCATTGACAGATGCAGCAGCATAACACCTAATTGCCTGTGTCTGCTTTTGGCAGATGCCTGTCAAGTGCTTGTTAGCAACTGTGTCAGTTTACTTTCTGCAGCTTCAGCTAAATGACAGGTGTACAAGTACAACCCACAGTCAGCAAGTCACTCCAACCTGGAATTGAGATAATTATAGAACAACCCATTTCAGATTATTCCAATTTCCTGGTCATAAACAGACTGCTTCATTATGGGGCATGATGACACATCATGAAAATGTGTCAACTGTCAAGGAGTTCAATTATGATTCACTTTACAGCCTGCAAGTCACCTGCAGGGGGATTAGTTCTATAATAATGCGAATTTAACTTCGGTTGGTGTTTCACCCTTCGAATAAATTGACTTAAATAAAATAAATCATGGTTTTAATGTATAAAAATTCAGGGTTTAAATCATCTTGATTTAATTCTGCCAACCCTAGACCCGATCTCGGCTCATACTCGGATGAAAATATCAGGAAAATACAGTCCATGACTCAAAGCATGTAATAACATGTAATAACCTATAATAACCATATAATCTCCCCCTAAAAAAAGATGATAAACAAATGACATGGCTGCATCACTGATGCAAGATGTTATCACAAAAACCTGTCCCATTTTCCAAGCAGCCACTGCCAGCCAGGATTAATGATCTACCTCAACTGACAAGCTGCCACCAGAGTGAAGGAAAGAATAAAAGAAGAAAGAAAGAAAAAGCTAATGAGATAGAATCGTTATTGATGTACTTGTCACGTGCAGTTGCTGTGGAGCGAGCTGCTTCTTTTTGCAGAGCCCTGCAGCTGACGGCTTGGCAGCCATCTTGATTCAAAGCCATGCCACTGCAGCAACTGTCGTGCTGGCTGCCTTTTTGACTCAACACGAAACCAAAACAGCTCCAAGTTGATGCCATTCCATCTTAGATGTCATAAGACCCAACTTTCAGTCAAATGTACTGCCCTTGGTGACAATGCATGCAATGGAGCTGGATGAAATGGAGGTTTTATTCAGCTGTGAACCATATGACCAACAGAGAGAACAGACGATTGGAAAACACCCCCATCCATTTTCATTTTACGAGTTTCCACTTTGCCTTGGGTTTTTTCTTCTGGCACTAAATAAATAATGGACGTGGTGGCAACACTGCAGCTGGGTGTTGCACTACTGGCCATTGCTGCTTTATTGACGCAGCTCGGCAGCCATTTTGTCAGCCTGCAGCTCCATGCCATGGTGGCAGAGCTCTGCCTCTCAGTCTCAGAATAAATGTTAACCTTCTGTACTTCACATCCCAATGAATCCCACACAATACACGTCAATGAGCAACAGAGTCAAAATAGTGCGTATTTGGCACTATTCGCGTTTCCCTATTATAGTTGGTGAGCGGTGTTATTCAAGCCGAACCTGCACAATAATTACTGTCATAAAACTGAAATCAAAGGTACCATAGTATGTCTTTCTGGTATATGATGAGAATAGTTACATTGAAAGATACATGTATACATGCAATGCATTGGCCTGCTTGTAAATTACAAGCTACCATTCTAAGTTTCTAACACAGTAGATTACTGAGTAATTATTAATTGTCAGCTCAGGGTGCAAGAGCCTGCAGGTGATAAGATAAAGTCATCTGTCAACCTGTGGACAAATCAAAGCCTGGCTGGGAACCCACGACCCAGTAGCACATGTTAATTATCAGGCAAATAACCAGAAACATGTTTCTACAGCCATTCCAAACCCTACTTCATGCAAGCCTTTCTTCACAGAAAAATGTTGATTAGTTGAAATCCAAATAAGGAGACGCCGCATAAAAATATTGAATAGGGCGACACTTCAAAGGCAGCAGTAGCTTGTGGTATTGACCTCTGCACGTATATTCATAATTTCAAGTGCAACTTGTGTGAAGAGGCCAGCTGTTCTTTTGGAAAACCCAACACATGACTGAGATCAGGCTGACCATTACTATCATGAGTGAAAGCCAATGCTACCAGCTCAAATATCAAGCATATTCACATATTAAATGTACTTTTCCTTCCTGAAGCAGCTATCAATGCACTTTACTTGATATCAGGCCACAATCCAAAAAAGAAGCCCTGCATGCCACTGACATTATCATAAATTCATGCCCATTATTTTGAGTCAACAATCCAAGAGCCAAATCTTAAATGTGAGATGGCGTCATTAACCTAATTGGGTCTTGATTCAAGAAATGTCAAGCTCTTTCGTTCTAAATTCATTAGAACTTGAGAAGTGAAGTTTGTATTCGAAAAGCAAGCTCAGATAAGTTTTTTCAAGTAAACATGAGCACATTTGGCGCTGTGCCAGAAGAGCGCGAGCACTGCCTATAATACAACACGCTTTGTCAGGTCAATACTCGAGCTGGTGGGAGAACACTGCATCTTCATATCTATCCCAGGAAACAAGAATTCTATCTTTTCTGCCCGCAGATTGTATTTGTAAAAATGTCCTGCAGCATAGTGGTTGCCTTAACATCAGGTTGTCATGGCAACTTGAATCAATATGAATAAATTGTTGACTGCTATAAAAGTTCGTCTGCCAGCCAAGTATAAAAGCTGCTTAATGGCGGGCTGGCTGCAGGCCTGCGTCATGTTAATGAGTTCCTAGAATACTTTTCCAGAATCAGCCATTGCAGCCCCTCTCTCCCCCAATTCAATCAGCGACGAAGCCACAAGTATTGTGCAACATGATAACAGGGCAAAAACACTGGACTACCAAAAACAATATTCAGCTGGGCTATTCCAGAAATTGTTCACCAAAATGAGATAGAATGGAATCCCTCATTGGAAGAAGAATCTTAGCCACCTTTTGAGACAACAAATTGTGTAACATAAGACAGTCAGTCACAGTGTCTTAAGACTCTTAAATGACCTCTAAATTTGAAATTTGGATTTAGTTCTGAACACGGACATGGTGTATTGATTTGCTTCTAAGAATAAAATGCTAATTGACACAATTGACATAAGACTTAACTTACAGCTGGTGAGCACAATGCAAAAAGTATGGACATGAAATTATCAAATATGAAGAAAGGGGATTGGATTATGTACTACACTTCATGAACCTCACAACTGACAGGGAAGACAGCAGTCATGTCATGCAGCAGTGCCACCTAGCCAAGGTTTTTGGAATCAGGAACTGTACCTTTCTTATAATGTTGGAGAGATCAATTTCTAATTCACAAAAATACAACAAACATCCTGAAATGGAGGCATGCTCAAATGAGAGAAAATAGATCTAAAGTTGCCAAAATCAAATGATGTTGATGTAAAACAAAATATTGGCTATGTTGCTAGAGTTACATAATACTTCCAGTAGAGGGAACCTTGGAATACACATCAGATTTTATCCACCTAGGGAGAAATCTAGAAAGCTGTAACTGACAAGCCTGACATACACAATCTTTCAATAGACCTGCAACATGTTATTCTGAGTCTAATACAATTATCCAAGCTACAGTGATATATGATCAGTGAAATATCGATAGACATACATTTGATTTTTTTTGTCTTGTTTTAATTACTCATAGTTCCGATCAATATCGCAAGTGCACAATTCAAAGCGGAGAACTTTTCGAGTGACCTTGTCGTTCGAGTATTAAATGTCAAAATTGATCTTTACGATAAACTTCGCAATAAGCACTCACACGAAAGTTAATATTTGCATTCTGTTATCGATATCTGTCACAAAAATGAAACTAAGCCTTGTCCTATTTCTCCCCAACTCAAGCACTGTGTTATCTAACTGTAACATTTCTTAACATTGTTCTCAAACAAGATAACACTTTTTATGGCCTTAACCTTAAAACACAGGAGTCTACCCACAAATACACGATAAATCTTTTCTAACTCTTACAAAAAATAAACAGGAAAAAGAAAAGAAGTAGTTTGGTCAAAAGACATGACCTACTGACACAGTTGGCCAAAATGACACAAAAAGACAGCCAAGGGCTTGTGAATTCTATTTGGTTTGAAAGAGGTGAAAGATAATAGCCCCAGGAATGGCGCAAGATCATGCAATGCATGGTAAGGTGACACAACTCATGACAACTGCACTACTCCAAAGATAATACTATCGCACTATGGCCAAGACACTAGTCACTACCGTCTTCAAAATTACTCAAAAGTTCTAATTTTACTCTAAATTACTCACAATGTCTCGCATCAAGCACTGTCTTTATTCGACCTTGACCTTCCCAGTGAAAACTTTCAATATATACATGTAACTTTCCATCCTATTTTCTTTTTGGCACAGAAACATTGCAAGAAGTTTCAGTCAGAAAAACAAGTGCCAAATATAGAAAGCAGACGACCTATTTTTTTATGCGGAATGTTTACGTGACATGAGGTGGAGGGACCTGTTCTGTGTCCATGGTAACTGACTGACTCCATGGCAACAGTTCTGAGGAACTCCATAATGCTGGCCAGCGTGTTGTTCAGTAAAAACAGGGCCTATAAAATGGGACCAGTGTAATGGGACCAGTCAGAGGGGTCAGGTGAGGTCAGATAAAGCACCAGACAAGTGGAGAGTGGCACAGTGCCACCATGGCAGCTCTAATACAAGCCACCATTTTATAACACTGATAATCAAATCTTTTTTTTATTGATTATGTTTTACTCAAGTTACATAATTCATAAGTATTTCACAAACTGCATTCCAGAGAGCATAAAAGACATGTGGCCATCAATTTAAAAGGAAACATGAATTTACTGACATCACAACCATATGATGACATTTTTCAAAATTTTAGGCTACATAAATTGCAGTATATCATTAAATGATCAAATGGTACTTGGCCTATCCATGGCAGGTACAAGGGATGGCCTATCGACAAGATTGTTCATTAAGTTCCAAAACTGAAGATTCTTCATCAAACAGAATAAAATTTTCAAACTATTATGTATCCGTTCATATGCCTTCACGATCTTACATTTGCAAAAATATGTGATCATTAAAATTAGACATAGTGTATTACAACTATTTACAAGTTGTCCATGATCTAATTAGCTATAGGACAGAATCAACGAATAGACCGAGCAACAATAAGCTGAAAGCACCCACACACAGTAGAGAGTGGAGAGAGAGGCCGAGAGCAAAAGTCTCAGCACCCAAAGCACGAGGGCCAGCACCCAGAGCAGAGGGTGTGAAATAGCACAGGCCATAAACCTCAGACCATACCCCATACTATGGCCCAGACCCCCCCCCCCTCCCTTCTCTCTTCTATCAACATTCACAGTCCAAATACCAGCACAACAGCCTGAGCAGGAAGATATGAATCACGAGATATATTTTCTAAAAACAACCACAAAAAAAAAAAAAACAGAAAAAAAGAGAATATAAATCGTTGAGTAACCGCTCCACATCTGCCAACCATTCTTGTCCTAGTTTCAAAAATCCTGCCACACAGGTTATTTTGAAATGACCCCAAAAAACTGCACAGTACACAAATACACAAACCTACTTAATATGTACAGCTATAGATCTATACACAAGCTATACAATAAATACACTATCATCTAACGTACATAAAATTTATAATTTTTTCAACCATCAATTTAAACGCAGCTGGTGATACACTCACTGCATGTAATACACAGGACATAAATTCATAAACATGACTGACATTAACAGACCTCACAAGAAACTGAATACTTCGAATACAATATTTATAACCTTGTCCTATTTATGAAATTTTAAAGCACACATGTCAAAATTAATGGTATTATACAATTTGTGGTGTTCAGTTTTAAATGTATTTATTCATTTCATCATATTTGGCATTTTTATGGTATCATCATGATTAAACACGTATACATATTTTAGTATATCTCAGTATGATTAAACAAAAGTAACATATATGATTTGCAAATGTACATGTGTATACAATGTCATACATACAAATTTATAGGACAAAGAACTTGAGTTTCGGCAAGAAAAAGTTGGTCACTTTAAATAATATATTATACACAATGTGTGTGTGATAATTTAATAGTGACTCAATTTGTTTTTCTTCATATAATAATATCGATTACATCAATTTTGTTCTGAAAAGTTGTCCCAGTGATAATGAAATCGAAGGGTGACAAAGGAAAGTCAAGGGCCGGATAAATATTACATGTGAATAGTGCGTAATAAATTGAACTATATAGATGCGGTTATACCAAAGTTATACAGCCACCTAATCACAGTTATCTCCCACAATGACTACTTGTATCGTTATCTCAGCATTTATAGTCTCATGCTGAGTATTGTTGACCAGAACTCCAGTGTTTACTTGGTTCAAAAGTGTATCAGGCGACCAATGAGTGGGACAGGGTCCAAAGTCCACAATCCAAGTGTTTTGATAATTTCAAACAATCTTATCGAGCCATCCATTTGGAAAGGGGGGGGGGAAGAAGCTCACGTCTACCTGTGACAATGACTCAATCACTTATCAATGTGTCCGAGAAAAAAAAGAATATATTAATTGGGAGATAAAAGAGAAAGTAACAGATGTGGCAAAAAATGAGCCCTAACTCGCCATACACTATGACACAAAGGCCGTATGTCATTTCATCACATAATTCATGCCAGTTTAAAGGACTCTATCGTGATAATCATGGAATACATAACAGCATCCAAATAAGAGGACCAGCAATTGCTACATCATTAGACTAATTGTGTCTATTTACGACACTCATGCAAATATGGGACATCATAGGGCATTATGGGAGGTCGGGACATGTGAGGAGAGCGGCCATTTGCAAATGATGCCTCGGGGCAGTGGGACACCACTTTGCGATAATGTTACATAATAACATACATCTGAAATTGGTGATAATAATCTATTTATAATCTATTTAGACCATGTCAGCAGATAGCATCATGCACTAAGACATGTACTATGTACTGAAATAAAGAGACGCAGTTGAACATAAAATGAACTCTCAAAACAGAATAGGAGCCATTAAAATTTGAACTGACACAAAATCCCATTTATTATAGAGCAATCTTTAAGACAGATTACAGGTCTCAGTCGTTTCTGTTTGTCCAATTGTGGGCCAGAGAACAGCAACTCAGCATAGTATTGCGATTCAGATATCTTGAGCACTGAAAATATACCCTTGAACTTGCAAGCATTTCCATATTGTGAAGAAGCACTATGCATATTGAATGCAAAATAAAGTGATATGAACTTGCCAAAACATGAATGCATGCACTGCACAGTACAACTTCGAAAGTACAGACCAATGAGACCATGACACGAAAATTGCGAAGTCACATTTGAAAGCACACGATAGAAATTCAAACAGAAAGATTTTCTGGGTCAAATATCACCTGATGACTGAGATTCAGTGATTTATACCTGTTGAAAATAAAATGGCCAGGGTATGAAAACAATATAGCGACTTGGTTCAACAAGACTGCATTAAATTCAAGCTCATTTGGTAATTACCAATTTCAGACAAATCCATGACCTTAGAGGACTCGAGCATTCATTTTGCAGACAAACAGAAATTACATGTCACACAATTGCCATATATGGTATTTGGGACTATTTGTCGAGTTATACAAACACACTTCAGAACAGGAACACTTCCAAACTGACAAAATATTAGCTTTAGCAAATGGGAGTCAATGGACTTGAAAAGATAGAACGAAAATTCCCCATTGAACAATCATGGATCAGAGTTCTAATCAAACTATAATACATGTGTACAGAAAGTGAATTGACCTCTATTACACATAATAATTTCAATAGTGAAATTTATTAATCATTAATGTCTCATTGATGTTATAATTACCTGTATAACTTAATTTATGTGTGCACATTTCCAGACTCAACAGAAGCCAACTAAGATTACAATTTACCATTTAAAATTTGGCAATATGAGAATTACTCGGGTGAGGTCATTGGCCAAAAAATACCACTCAAATGGTGGTAAACCACAACTGTCACAAAAGGTGAAGGAAAACGGGTGCAAATAGATGTGCAATGTTGTGATGACATCATCATGGAGGATAATGAGTCTAATAGCAAAGAATAGCAAGCGTTAATAGCCAGCTGGAGGTAGTGTCTGACAGTGGCATTATTGCCTGAGGTAGCAAGCCTAAGCCATGAGTCACCGCTCAGCCCTGGTGCTTGTACCTGTTGCCAGGAGGCAGCACCCAGCAGCTGTCACACATTCCTCCTTCTTATTGACAAGGAAATTAACACCTCACTGACCTCCTGTTTTTCTGAAGAAGTGCAAAGCCACTGAACTATTTCTAGTTGCATTAGGCAGCTACAAATAGATCGAACTCAAAATACCAGAATCAAGCAATTACTCCTGACATACATTGTATAACTACGAAATTCAAACATGTTTACAAAAAAAGAGAAGTTATCAACTTAACAGACATTGCACAAATAAAATATGTAACAAACATCGAGGATGCATAAGCAACAATTTAACAAAGTACAAAAATATATAAGTGAACAAACATCATTCTGAATGCATATATCACAAACTGCACTGTCACACTAAAATCATTCACTATTTGCATCAGAGATATCTTGCATGGAGTCTCGAGTTTTGCTCTCAACGCATTAAACTTGCACATACCTGTCAACCTTAGAGGCAATTTCTCTTTCTTTGAAAGACAGTGGACACATCAGAAATCCAAACATGACTAAATATATCTAGCGATGTTTTGCACACTGCAAGTGACTGCCACATGTACTCCGACTCAGACATACATGATTGTAACGGGTAGTCGTCACGGCCCACGAAAAAATGAGACCAAAGGCTCTCATGCAAAAGATAACAATTTGATAATGCAAGTTCATGCCTCATGGACTTGACACCGCTATTTATGACTTTTATCTTTGTGCACAATAAAGCAGATTGTCTATTAACCTTTGTTGACTGAAGCATAATCAATTCATCTTTATTTGCAATGGATCAATAGAATTAATAAACCAGGTCATAGGATTAGTACAAACTATTTCATAGCCCCAACAATAGGGGCATTAGGGAGCAAACTTCATAGTTGACTAAGCATAGCACGGATATTTAGAAATTTTACAATTCTGCAAACTTTGCAGTTTACAAATGCACATATTCAGACAGTCCATACTGTCCAAACAGACACTCCCAAATGTTAAATTTAGTGCTATGGCAGCGCATGCCATGGTATGTGTGCAGACTTCCCCTGATCCCATTTTGACAGGCGGCCAACACATGGTGTATTTTGACATGGCCCCTGCATTTGGGGTAGACGAATAAACAGCAGTTTTTCAGCGCCACGAGAGCCCTGTACAGTGTTGGCGCGCTTGGCGGAAACTTTTGATCGAACAGTGCCCGAGTGAAATCGCGTGAACTGGCTAAAAGCGAGGCGGATTCTCAATAATTCGCATCATACAATACTGACAACACTTTAGAGACCTCCTTTGAATCATATTCAGACATTTATTATGCAAATATAAGATCACTGACAGGGCAATGGCCTGTTTCAGCATACCCATGCGAACCTTCAGACCCTTTTGAGAAGCGAAAGTAGGTCACACTACAGTGCTTTATTACACACTGACAACTCATTATAATGGCGCATTTTCGCGGTATATACAATTTTGAAGTGTTTAATAAGATGCCTTTCGCTTTATTACATCCTTATAACGCCGTTTAGAGGATAAATCTTACCTTTCATTTGGTGCTCTGTTGGACATCCTTCATGACCTCAGTTAGAAATCCTGTGTGACGTCAAGGACGAACTTCGGGAAGAACCTGCGAGGGTGCTGTGCTCTGATTGGCTAAAAATGCCTGTCAAAGTTCAGCAATATTTTATGATATTGCTTGCAAAAAAATTTTCTTCTTTCTAAATGATGAATTTGTTTTATTTAAAGTATATTTGGGTCCCAGTATTATTTATAGCAGCGGTGCGATTTTTTCGTTGTTGTCGAGGCATTTTGCCCGAATCATGTAAATATTTGGGATATGGCTGATTTGTTTGAACCAGATATTGGCACTGCATTTTATCGTTCTAAGGACCCTATAAAGAATTTGAAAATCAGGTAAAAGTTTCGTGATTATGCCGTATAAGTCTCAAAACAATTACTTAATCTGTCTGCTTAACATAAGCACCTGCTCGCACCTGTCAAACAAGTGAAATCGTCGCAATGCATGCTTGGATCTGTCACCTGTCAAAATGACCTGTCAAAATAACCTGTCGAAATGACCTGTCAAAATGACCTGTCAAAATGACCTGTCAAAATCACCTGTCAAAATGACCTGTCAAAATGACCTGTCAAAAAATGGGATGGACACAGAGGGAGGGATGGGGGGGGGGATGCCATCATAAAGACTCATTAGATGCACCCCCCCCCCCCAACCAGACCAAAATTTTTATATTTTTACATGTTAATTTTATATCGTTCTAAGGGCCCTATAAAGAATTTGAAAATAAGGTAAAATTCTCAAAACAATTACTTCATCTGCTCTCACCTGTCAAAGTGAAATCGTTGCACTGCACGCTTGGATCTGTCACCTGTCAAAATGACCTCTCAAATAGGGATGGACACAGAGGATGGGATGGGGGGAATGCCATCATAAAGTAGTGATGCACGGATAGTGAAAATAGCCGGATACCGGATAATCCGGCAACACCAACTGCCGGATACCGGATATTAACCGGATAGTTGGAACCGGATAGTAAACGCGTGAAAAAGGACGTTTTTCAGCTTTCGAAGTTGATGATAAATATTTTTTCCTGAGAGCCGAGAGATAATCATTTCCAGCGGGGGACAGTTCCTCTGATTGAATGTTTTTCGTTATGCTCCGTAGTTGAATTTAAATTTGAAGATGGTTACATCATGTTTTTGACTCTATTCTTGTAACATTCTTTCATTTATTATCACCATTTTTCTAGCTTTTCCCTTATTTTTGAGCATCCCAGATATCCGGTTCTGACACCCTAATTCTGCCGGATACCGGATATCCTGCAAATTCCAATATCCGGCCGGATACCGGATACCTTGCCGGATATCCGTGCATCCCTATCATAAAGCCTCATTAGATGCACCCCCCCCCCCCCCCCCCCCACCAGACCAAAATTTTTATATTTTTACATGTTAATTTTATCCGTGCGCAGTCGCTGGTCTGCCATCATTGTTTTTGTAGACTCAGCTGTTATTTTAATTGTTTGATTTAATTTATGGTTTTAGTTTCCTCCACACTTGTGAGGAGATCCCAGGGCAAGGATCCGTAACCCTCCTCCTGGCTCCCCTCTACCCCCAACCCCGCTACACCCCACCAATCCCCCCCCCCTGCTGTTGAAAAACTTTTTAGGCTGAAATATACACATTGGTAAACTGTTACAGTGTGAGGGGCGTGGCATTTTTTTTCTCAAATTTGAACTTAGTAT